>JAQISU010000110.1:13827500-14145000 GCA_029339505.1 Unio delphinus
CAGACAGACAAAGATCCTGATCTGCAGTAGCATAATGCACCTGTTCAACTTCTAACAAACTGCACTAACCCAGATCTGCCTATGCATTATGTTCTGGTAGATCTTAGTCTTTGCAGTTGTAGAGTATATATGATAATGTAGTCTGGGTTTGCATTCCACAAAGGGATTTATTAAATAATATTTGGAGGCAGCATCTCTGAAGTGATATTTTAATTTAATTTGCACTATTAAAAATTGTTTTCTTTGTGTTTTTCAGCTTGATTCTCTGAGAAAGGGTGAGGGTCTTCAGAAAGAAGAAGATACCACACTCATTGCAAATACATATGATCCATTTGATAGTCCAAAGTACCACAAAAGTAACAAGCAGAAGGAGAAATTGAAAGAAGGTATTGTTGCTTTGCAAAGAAAAATTATTTATTGCAAACTTTCAGCCTAGTGGTTAGAGCATCTGCCTCAGATGCAGGAGGTAATGCGTTTAAAAACCTCAACCAAGCCATACCAATGACTTATAAAAATATTACTAACAGCTGGTTTGCTTGATGCTCAGCATTAAGAAGTTAATGTTAAAAACTGGTTGGCCTGGTGTCAGGATAATTTGACTGGGTGGAACATAATGCTGCTTGTCTGTATTATCATGCCCCAGTGCTAGACAGTGCTATAAACTGCCACACTGCATACATCGTAGCATTATGACTGAAATTTTTTAAAGCTTGATTAAAAATCTGAAACACACACACGCACGAACGCACACACGCACACACACACACACACACACACAAACGTTGATCATTAGCAAATACATGTAGCCAAATTTTTCCTTTGAATGAATTAAATTAATGATCACAGTAACATTAAGAATATAAGCCTGCTACTCCCCAAATCCACTCCTACTAAATGACAAAACTTTTTTCATATATTTACATATATATTTATATATATTTGATATTTTTGTAAGGTGAATAAGAATGGCTATATTGCTGTATTTTCGATGCTGTATCCGGCCTCAGTTGGTAAAATCAGAAAATTTATGTGGATGTCATTTATATGGATGTCATTGGCACAAATTGTTAACAGTAACACCATACAGTGGCTAACGCATTAACTGCCTCTGCCAATCTTGTGACAAATGTTTATGTGCCACATCACTAAAGCCACATCATGCCTTGGCCTTAAAAATGATTCCATTTGACTCACCATTGTTGTTTGGGGGAAAATAAGAACAAGTTTAGAGTCAGGCAGCTCAGGAACTGTACCTCCAACTAGCCATTCCACCTATCTCCTTGTTTATGAACCCACCATCCCTGCCACAAAGGTGGGACAGCAGGCAAGTGAAGCTAAAGATATATTTTATACCAGGGATTTAGCTTCACAAGGACAAAATCTGGTTTGAAATATTTGCTATGGCTCAGATGACCACCAGACCTAATTAAACTAACACGGCCAGACTTCAATAATTATCTTCACATGATAGATCAGTAATGTGTTCATCAACTGTGCTGCTTTGAGCAGGAGAACAAGCTGTTATGAACCCAACCTTTTTTCCCTTGGAGGATACCCAAGATACATGTATGCTCAGCATTCCCTCCACTTATTCCCTATTTCCCAAATGTTAATGTGATCAGGGAATATATTCAAAGGTGAAAGCAAATTTTGTTATAAAAAATTGTATCTCTGAAAATGCTCCACACATTACTTCAAGACCCTACCAACCCCCCTGCTATTCAAACATCCTCAATGATAGTTTGGTAAGCTTACACACTGGCAACACGTAATGGTGATGAGGGAAGGTAATGGGCAAGAGTTATTGCCCTTTGTGTAAATGAGATAGAAAAGACAAATTTTCATTGTTTAGTAGGGCTTTATTCAGGAGGTAGCAGGCTTATATTCATAATGCAAATGTCATTAGGTAAGTATTCTTAGAGAAATATAATTTACTGTGTAATTGGAATATAGAGTAAACCAAGTGCACTGACTAGCATACTGTAAGAGGCAGCTAATAGAGGCAACATTTTCCCCTGGGATGACATTTCAGCATAGCTCTTATTGTTTTTATTTCCCTTTACAAGAGTGTGGTTTATGTGAAAAATATTAACCTTTTTTTTTATTAGGATTTTTTTGCCTCTTTGTTTTCCCCCCATTTAATACACACATAGATACATATATGGATACATACATGCATACATACACTTAGTGTAAGGAACATCAATTTTGGAGTCCAAAAGTCAAGGTTGCTGTGACTGATACAAGAAAACTGTTTTTTGCACAATAACTTGAGTTAACTAAATTTCTTGAGGGCACATGATGTAAGAAAGATCATTGTGATATTTTGAGATCAAAATGGCATAAGTGAAGGTCACTGGGGCTGAAAGAATAACAATTATTATCAAACAATACTTTCAGTTCTACATTGCATAACTTTACCAAATTGCTTGCATCTTGAGTAAACAAGAAGGCTTTTGATTTTTGGGTCAAAAGGTAAAAGGCCAAAATTGTTGGTAAAAGAAGAACAGTAGATTCTGCACAATAGTTCTTCATATTCGACCTGGATCAAGCTTTGTACTTAGCTTGCACTTGGCATAAGAAACATAAGTCAATATGGTGACACATCATTGTCACAATGACTGACAGAAGATAAAGTTCAATACATAACATTGTAATTGTCCAGATACTTTCATTTAAGTTTGTGGATAATGTATATCATGGATACAAAAGGAGGCCTATTGATTTTTATGCTGAATAAAAATATCGCTTATCTGATATCCAGTGTGTCACTCATGGTGTGTCCACATTGACATGATTCTAAATGGAAATGGTACCACCCAGTGTGTCAGTAATGGTGTGTCTGTATTGACATGGTTCTAAATGGAAATGTTACCATTCATTGTGTCATTTATTATGTATCCATATTGCCATGGTTCTAAATGGAAATGGTACCATCCATTGTGTCAGTCATGGCGTGTCCATATTGACATGGTTCTAAATGGGAATGGTACCATCCAGTATGTCAGTTATGGTGTGTCCATACTGACATGGTTTTAAATTGAAATGATATCATCTAGTATGTCAGTCATGGTGTGTCCATATTTACATGGTTCTATATGGAAATGGTACCAGTCTTACATCCCATATGGCCATCATAAATGACCATCTTAAAAATCGTGTCACTATTACTTCTGTAGAATGGGTATATTGATGTGGGAATTTTACCAGAAGACTTCTTATGATATCATGTCATATTGGTCTTCGATGCAAATAGTCATTATGGAAACCAGATGGTTTCACCACTCAGCAATTAAAATGAGAGAGGAAAAATTGTCTTGTATTCCATTTAATACTTTTTAGACAACAAGAGCACCAGTCCCTTTGAGGGACTATTGCCTTATTAATTTATTCACACAATGACTAACAGGGATATAAAGAAACACATACACTTTCAAACAAACACATACAGATGTAAATTTATATATAAGTATAGTTTAAATATAAAATATCCAAATAGAAAGTTATTTATTGACCCAAACTAAGCCTCTTTCTTTGAGTTCAAACTTTGGTGTACTTATTCTTGGAGATAAAAATGATTTCTCCCTAAGATTATAACCTTGCTTGAGACTTAATATTCTTTTGGAGTCTGGTTGTAATTTAGATTCATTGTACTGGTAAAATATCACTATTTTGTATTTTCGTTCCAGTCAAAGACAATAAGCTCAAGCAAAGCCATGTTGAAGTAGTTGATGAAACACACACAAAAACAGCAAAGAAGAAGAAAAAGAAAGAAGTTGATGAAAAAATTGAAGACAGGTAAATAACCATTTGTTGGTTAGTCAAGATAGAAATTTAGTTTACATACTTTTCACATGTGAATTAATTTATACCTGTTGAAGTTTTATTAAAACCAAATATGTTATTTTAAGGTTTAACTTTTCATATGTCTAATAAGATGGCCTATACTGGTTTTGTTCTATAATATGTATATTGATGATATTGATATCATATTTTATCCATAAGTAGCATGGAGTTTTGATTACCCTATTTTGTAGTTTTCACAATAAAATTCATATATATATATATATATATACATATACACACCACTCCCTCGATAACTTGCGCATATCGGGGTCCAAGAACATCGACTGCACTATAAGTGAGGCGCGAGTCATCGAGGGATCTATAATAATAAATAAAATAAAATAGGATCGATACAAAGGCAAAAGGGTGGGTGGGTGGCAGATTTTATAGTTTTTTTATACTCACTTTATGATTGTGCTGTGATTAACTGTGAATAAATATCTCTTCATAACGGTGTAGTTTATTTTTTCTTCAAAGAGTAACATTAATTTCAAGATAAATTACCATATATTGAGGAGTTAATCAAAAACATATTCCACGTGGTTTCCGTTCGATTAACACATGTACCGCTTCACACATTGTGTATTACGTCACTAATTTTGTGTTGAATTGGATACATTCTTGTTTTATTGTTTGATCCAAATTAGATGTATTTGTTTAAAACAAAAAATTGACTCTCTTTTTGAGAAACAATGTTGATCGATCGATTGATATACAGTGTATATATTTGTTTGCGGTAGAAGTAAAATTTAAAACAATGTAAATTAGAACCCGATAATATAAATGCCGGTTGTGATACGCTGGACAAATGTCAATTCACTTTTTGAAAAAAATCTGTTAATTTTTTGTGTTACTCTCTGATTTTGATGCTGTCGAGCAAAATCGTCCCTTGCTTGATTCGATGCACAAGACATAAGTGATAAAACAACAGAGGTCTCTTTTAATGGATTATTATAGTGCAACAAACACTTCGCCAAGTTTGTTGATCAAAACAAAGCTGGCAGGTAATTAGGCTCTCATGGAAGTACTCACGGGTTTAGATGTGACGGTTGATTGAATCTTTTCATGTTTTCATAGAAAAGAATAACTTTCAATTATAATGTTTACATTGAAACGGAAATAAAGGATTAGAATGTGCTTTTCACACAGCAAGATATTTAATTGCTGTTTATTTCATTATCTTTTGCCACCTGTTAGCATTTACCGGACGTTTTCATTGATCACTATTTCACCAGACTGTTTATTTATGACGTATTGATGACGGTGTATCAACAAATAAACCCTAACATAATATGTGATATCTTATTTAGAATTTGCAAATTTCACAATATGGAATCGATCTTTATGGGCATTAATCACCATTTTCTATGATAAAATGAGAAATGTATAAAGGTTTAATTTACCAGTTCTTGTTGTAATCTTTTCACGTTCAGCATATTTTGAAAGATTTTTAGAATTTTTTTTTCTTTGTGGAAAAATCGTGATCCACGCCAGACACTGCATTATAAGCAGGTTCATGAGTTATCAGGGTGCGAGTTATCAAGGGAGCAGTGTGTGTGTGTATATATATATTGCACCAGGAAAAAGATAAATTAATAGCACTCTACCAATTGTGAAAGAGGAATTCAACAGTGATGTAATACTGCATTCAGAATTTGTAGAGTTTAACTTTATGACCTTTTAGAGAAATTTAGATTTGTACTGGAGACTAGTTAAAGTGAATATTGTGTATATATAATTTATTATTTTGTTTTGTATTCTCATACTAATCCGCATATTGTTAGCTGATTTGTAACAATAATTTTCACTAACTGCAGATCCAGGCTAGTAGCAGAAATAAAAATGTACATTTTTCATAAGATTTTCTGTAATTTTATATATATATATATATATATATATATATATATATATATATATATATATATATATATACACACATATATATATATATATATATATATATATATATATATATATATATATATATATATATATATATATATTTATATATATAATATATATATATATATATATATATATATATATATATATATATATATATATATAACTGTGAAAATGTGTGATAAAGAGGAACTCCAATGAACTCATTTCACGCCATGTTTTTAGCTCTAGTGGATATAGAAAATACTAGCTTATGGCATGTCATTGATCTATATCTTAGTACCCTTTTATCTTTATTTGTTCCTATACAAAAATGGTGATCCTAGGAAATCCTTTATTGCTGCCATAGCAGTAATCTTGAAAATCTTGTTATTGCCACTCCTCTTAAATGGAAATTCATATCAATATGGAGTTTTCATTGGAATATCTTTGGTGTATAGTTTATTATAGATGAAAATGAAACTGATCTGACATCAATTATGACCACTGAGTTGGCTATTTTAAAAGTTGTTTTGTTGTTTCTTCTCCTGAAAGGATGGTCATATCATCAGTTTTTCACCAAATGATTTCTTATCATGTCTACATGATCCTAATTGAAATCTTGCATTTAGTATGGTGTCCTCAGTGACCTTCTTGAAAAGCTTGTTTTTGCATCAGAATATCAGAGATGGTTTCAACATTCAGCAGTTAAAATTAAAGGGTCTTTATCTTGGATTCCTTGAAATTATTTATGTAGACCATCAGTTTTTTTCAGGGATACTTCTTTCTATTTTTCTTAGCATAATAGCACCAGGGGACAAAACTATGAGTATCTCTGAACTGGAAACTCACCAAAAAACACCTGGTAAAAAAAAGAAAAAGAAAGAAGGGAGTGAAACTGTACTTTCTGGAAGAAGTGAAGATGAGTTGAAGTCACCATCAGATGAAGTGGCTACCCCAACCAAGAAACCCAGGAGAAAGAAAACAGGAACTGAAGCTGATGAAGAAGGACACATAATGTCACCAAGGTCAGAGGATAGCATTGGCCCACCAACTGAAGAAGAGACAACACCTAAGAAAAAGAAGAAAAAGAAACCTCCCCCAGACAAAGGCCCTGAAAAAGAAGAGGAACAAGCAATGTCCCCAGGTGCAGATCTTCCATCACCAAAAAGAAAGAAGACAAAGATGAAGAAAGGAGAAGCTGATGCAGGGGCAGATAAAGAGCACTTGTCCCCAGATGAAGAGGTTACATCTCCCAAAGGAAAGAAGAAGAAAAAGAAGGAAGGGACTCCTGAGGGTGAAGAAGAACAACCTCTGTCTCCTGATGAGGATGCAACTTCTCCAAGAGCAAGAAAAAAGAAAAAGAAGGGTGGAGAAGAGGAGGTAAATGAAGTGTGACTTTTGTGAATAAATGAGATATTATGGTGGGGTGTATTCCTATATTAAGTACTTATACAAAGGGTTTATTGCTTGTGAATAAATGAAATATTATGGCAGGGTGAATTCCTAAATTAAGCACTTATTCAAAAGGTTTATTGCTTGTGAATAAGTGAAATATTATAGAAGGGCGTATTCCTTCATTAAGTATTTATTCAAAATGTTTATTGCTTGTGAATAAGTGAGATATTTGTAGAAGGGCATATTCCTTCATTAAGCATTTATTCAAAGGGTTTATTGCTTGTGAATAAATTAGATATTATAGCAGGGCGTATTCCTTCATTAAGCATTTATTCAAAAGGTTTATTGCTTGTGAATAAATGAGATATTAATGCAGGATGTATCAGAATGTGTGGATGAAATTATTAGCTATGAGAAAGACACAGGAGATAGTACAATTTTTGTAATACAGTAACTACTTACCTTAATTGTACAGGGAATTTGATTATATCAGTGTAGAAAAATTGACATGACTTTTCAATTTATATCATTTTAAAAATAATAGTTAGGATTTGTTGCACAAAAAAGCTTTTATGTCCATGTATTTTTTTTAAATAAGAAAGCATCAAGGATATTGTGCTATCCTTCATTCCTCAATTGTACTACCCTTTATCTGTCTATTGTGCTACCCTTTATCTGTCTATTGTGCTACACTTCATCTGTCTATTGTGCTACCCTTCATCTGTCTGTTGTGATAATCTTCATCTGTCTGTTGTAATACCCAACATCTATCTATTGTGATACCCTCCATCTGTTTATTGTGATATTCTTCATCTGTTTATTGTGATATTCTTCATCTGTTTATTGTAATATTCTTTATCTGTTTATTGTGATATTCTTCATCTGTTTATTGTGATATTCTTTATCTGTTTATTGTGATATTATTTATCTGTTTATTGTGATATTCTTCATCTGTTTATTGTGATATTCTTCATCTGTTTATTGTGATATTCTTCATCTGTTTATTGTGATATTCTTCATCTGTTTTTTGTGATATTCTTTATCTGTTTATCATGATACTGTCCATCAGTCTACAGTGATACCCTCCACTTTCATCTCTCTTGATACCTTTTATCTGTCTGTTTTGATACCCTCCATCAGTTTATTATGATGACTTTCATCTGTCTATTGTGAAACCTTCCCATCAGTTTATTATGATAACTTTTATCTGTCTATTTTGATACCCTCCATCAGTTTATTATGATGACTTTTATCTGTCTATTTGATACCCTCCATCAGTTTATTATGATAACTTTTTTATCTGTCTATTTTGATACCCTCCATCAGTTTACTATGATCACTTTCATCTGTCTATTTTGAAACACTTCCATCAGTTTATTATAACTTTCATCTGTCTATTGTGACCCCCCCATCAGTTTATTATGATAACTTTTATCTGTCTATTTTGATACCCTCCATCAGTTTATTATGATAACTTTTATCTGTCTATTTTGATACCCTCCATCAGTTTATTATGATCACTTTCATCTGTCTATTGTGAAACCCTCCCATCAGTTTATTATGATCACTTTCATCTGTCTATTTTGATACCCTCCATCAGTTTATTATGATAACTTTTATCTGTCTATTTTGATACCCTCCATCAGTTTATTATGATCACTTTCATCTGTCTATTGTGAAACCTTCCCATCAGTTTATTATGATAACTTTGTTCTGTTTATTTTGATACCCTCCATCAGTTTATTATGATAACTTTTATCTGTCTATTTTGATACCCTCCATCAGTTTATTATGATAACTTTTATCTGTCTATTGTGATACCCTCCATCAGTTTATTATGATAACTTTTATCTGTCTATTGTGAAACCGCCTCCACATCAGTTTATTATGATAACTTTTATCTGTCTATTTTGATACCCTCCATCAGTTTATTATGATAACTTTTATCTGTATATTTTGATACCCTCCATCAGTTTATTATGATCACTTTCATCTGTCTATTGTGACCCCCCATCAGTTTATTATGATAACTTTTATCTGTCTATTTTGATACCCTCCATCAGTTTATTATGATAACTTTTTTATCTGTCTATTTTGATACCCTCCATCAGTTTACTATGATCACTTTCATCTGTCTATTTTGAAACACTTCCATCAGTTTATTATAACTTTCATCTGTCTATTGTGAACCCCCCCATCAGTTTATTATGATAACTTTTATCTGTCTATTTTGATACCCTCCATCAGTTTATTATGATAACTTTTATCTATTTTGATACCCTCCATCAGTTTATTATGATCACTTTCATCTGTCTATTGTGAAACCCTCCCATCAGTTTATTATGATCACTTTCATCTGTCTATTTTGATACCCTCCATCAGTTTATTATGATAACTTTTTTCTGTTTATTTTGATACCCTCCATCAGTTTATTATGATCACTTTCATCTGTCTATTTTGATACCCTCCATCAGTTTATTATGATCACTTTCATCTGTATATTGTGAAACCTTCCCATCAGTTTATTATGATAACTTTTATCTGTCTATTTTGATACCCTCCATCAGTTTATTATGATAACTTTTATCTGTCTATTTTGATACCCTCCATCAGTTTATTATGATAACTTTTATCTGTCTATTTTGATACCCTCCATCAGTTTATTATGATCACTTTCATCTGTATATTGTGAAACCTTCCCATCAGTTTATTATGATAACTTTTATCTGTCTATTTTGATACCCTCCATCAGATTATTATGATAACTTTTATCTGTCTATTTTGATACCCTCCATCAGTTTATTATGATCACTTTCATCTGTCTATTGTGAAACCTTCCCATCAGTTTATTATGATAACTTTTATCTGTCTATTTTGATACCCTCCATCAGATTATTATGATAACTTTCATCTGTCTATTGTGAAACCCTCCCATCAGTTTATTATGATCACTTTCATCTGTCTATTGTCTAACCCTCCCATCAGTTTATTATGATAACTTTTATCTGTCTATTTTGATACCCTCCATATGTATATTTTGATACCCTCTATATGTTACTTGTGATGCCTCCCCATCTGTCCATGTTGATACCCTTCATCTGTCCATGTTGATACCCTTCATCTGCCCATGTTCATACCTTCTATTTGTCTTATTTTGATACCCATCATCCATCCATTAAGATACACTCCATTTGTCCATTATGTTCCCCTAAATCTGTCAATTGTGATACCTCCATCTGTCCTTTACTACAATTCCTCCCAACTGTTTCAAGGAAATTAATGAACTATGCATGTATATTTTGTCAATGATAACCATCTGGTATAGGGTTGTTAACCTAGTCTCCCATGACTGAAATCCCTAGGAGTATGTCAACACATATATATGTGGCTCCTGGGTCACAATCTGAATGATGCAGTGATGGCAAGGGTCTGTGGGGGTGTTAGAATATACAATAAAAAGCTTTGAATTTGCAGCGGCAAGCCATTGCTGTAGCTTTACTGTTTTTAACAATGGTATATTTATTGCAGTCAAAGCCCTGTCCATCCTATTAGAAACATCATAGTATGTTTATTTACAGTCAGGTCCTTTTAGAACAGTCCGAGTGACCCACCTATGTGATTGACAGATGGATTATAATCAACATGTCAGCTTCACAACTGACTTCATCGTCATCCCAAAGCAGTAATCAAATAAATGGAGATCACTTAAATGTGTGAAATTTGGCCATATTTGTATCTGTATTTTAAAATTTTAAAGTAGATTTTGCTTTCAATGTAGAGACAGCATGTATGAATTTAAGGTTTACAGGTATTAAAGGTCAATGTTATATATCAGAAATTGACAATATGTCTCTAAATGAGGGTCAAGAGATTTAGATTTTTGATATCCTTCATTTTTACTGTATGCCAGTAACCATTTTGGTGATACTATATAGTTACTTTTGTGCTGATGTGCCATAAGTGTTGTCCATGGGCATCTTTAAAATCAGTCATTCACTGTGTGCCAATAAATTGGACTTGTTTATTTTAGAAAGAGGATGAAGAAAAGAAAGAAGATGAAGAGAAAGAGGTAGAGACTCCCAAGAAGAAAGGAAAGAAGAAAAAACAAAGAGGTATAATTCTTTCAGAGATGTTAGAATAATAGTGTTTAGATTAAAACAAATTTAAAGAATATAGGTTATCAAATGAAATATGATGCTACTTTGTCTGTGTTTTATGATAACTTTTACAATTCATACATCAGTATTGTCAACCGCATTCACTAGTTACTATTCACATAGTCCATTTGGTCTTACATCAGTATTGTCAACCATATTCACTAGAGTTACTATTCACATAGTCCATTTGGTCTTACATCAGTATTGTCAACCGCATTCACTAGTTACTATTCACATAGTCCATTCGGTCTTACCTCAGTATTGTCAACCACATTCACTAGTCACTATTCACATAGTCCATTCGGTCTTACATCAGTATTGTCAACCACATTCACTAGTCACTATTCACATAGTCCATTCGGTTTTACATTAGTATTGTCAACCACATTCACTAGTCACTATTCACATAGTCCATTTGGTCTTACATCAGTATTGTCAACCACATTCACTAGTCACTATTCACATAGTCCTTTCGGTCTTACATTAGCTAAAGCTGTCAACAGGTTCCCAGGTACTCATGTACCCATCCTTTTATAAATTACCTGGCTAATGCAATTAGCTATAGGGTACCCGTTTAGTTCATTTCATAAAAACAAAAAACATGTTTACAAGTTCAGATCAAGATTGTAAACAGTTTCCTTAGTTTCTATTTTTAGTAGCTGTACATGACATGTTTTCAAGAAAATAGATGGGTTTCTTTCATTTGAGCAGATTTTCGATGCACACTTATGTAGCAGACCAATCTAATATATTGAGAAAAAGAATGTGATGCCAGATATTAAGTTGTTGTTGCTTTAGGAGGATTTAACACCATTTTTCAGCACTTGATAGGTTCAGCCTGTATTAATGGTGGAGGATAAACCAGGAAAGAACCGCAGACCCACGAAAAGCTACTGGCAAGCTTTCTCACATACCCACATTAGCCAAATCTGAGACTCGAACCCATGCAGACAGAGGTGAGATGGCAGTGTTCCATAATGGAGAGCGCTTTAGACCACTCTGCCACTCTGGGCCCCTACCCAGATATTAAGTAAAATGGGCTGTATCTATGTGTCTCATAGATGTTATATGACTGGAAAATGTTAGAGGAGATGGATTTTGTTAAACTGAAGAACATATTGCACCAAGAAAAAGATAAATTAATAGCACTCTACCAAATGTGAAAGAGGAATTCAAGAGTGATGTAATACTGCATTCAGAATTTGTAGAGTTTAATTTTATGACCTTTTAGAGAAATTTAGATTTGTACTGGAGACTAGTTAAAGTGAATGTTGTGTATATATAATTTATTATTTTGTTTTGTATTCTCATACTAATCCGCATATTGTTAGCTGATTTGTAACAATAATTTTCACTAACTGCAGATCCAGGCTAGTAGCAGAAATAAATGTACATTTTTCATAAGGTTTTCTGTAATTTTCACTTGTAATATATATATATATATATATATATATATATATATATATATATATATATATATATATATATATATATATATATATATATATACATACATATACATATACATATATATATATATATATATATATATATATATATATATATATATATATATATATATATATATAATATGTTGACATCTTTAACATCAGTATTGTCAACCACATTCAAGAGATTTTCACTATAACATTTTTTATGATATCTTGTTGGATCTTAATGAAATCTTGCGGATTTGATATTCAGTTTGACTGCCATCTTGAAATTTTGTTATTGATCAAGAATATGAACACAAGAGTTGAATAGAAAATTATGGTCTTATATTGGATTCCTGGAAATTTCTTTTCAGTCGAGTATCATTCTCTTTGAGTTTATTTTTTTCATTCTTGCTGCCTGATCAAGACTTTTTTGAAAACACTTGCCTATCTCAAAGTCATGCTGTCACTCAGTTCTGAAATTCAGCAGTGTACCAGTATGTCAGACTTTTGGTTTTCTTTGCAGATGCAAAGGCTGAGGAGGGGGAGGCAGCTGGCGAGGGAAAGGTGGAGGAAGAGAAAGTGATAGAGGATGAAGGGCAGATCCTGGCCATCACAATACACAGGACAGACAAGCTGAAAAATGACTTCTTCATAATGCATCCAATTGTTAGGGTTCACGTTGTTGATGAAGATACAGGAAAATACCTCACAAAGCAGCACAAGTATGAATATTATCCTTTCTTCTAATGTATCTATATTAACTTAGATTGTTTGTTAAAGACGCTTGGTAAACTTGGATATATGAGAAAGTCTGCTTAGAATAATTTGATTTTATTGTTTTGGAACGAGGTGAATCAAACACAGTTCGAAGTTATTTAGATTATGATAATAATGTTACAATTAATTTAATGTGCTATTTCTAATAAGAATAGTTTGAACAGAATGTGTCCAACCACAAAGTGTTTTAAATGAGATAGTTAGATAACATCTAATGTAGATAGTTATTACATGATATTATTTATCTGACATTTTTTATTCATACTTTTGACATGTCATGTTATGATGTTAGTAGTGTCATGTGATTGACATGTCATGTTATGATGTTAGCAGTGTCATGTGACTGACATGTCATGTTATGACGTTAGCCATGTCATGTGATTGACATGTTATATTATGATGTTAGCAGTGTCATGTGATTGACATGTCATGTTATGACATTAGCAGTGTCATGTGATTGACATGTCATGTTATGATGTTAGCAGTGTCATGCTATTGACATGTTATGTTATGATGTTAGCAGTGTCATGCTATTGACATGTCATAGTATGATGTTAGCAGTGTCATGCTATTGACATGTCATGTTATGACATTTTCCTAGGTTTTAATGTCATATCATTATGTAACAGTAGCTAAATTTGTTACTTTACAAACTTTTGTTCAACAAGGCATGGAAAACTAGTCATTTAGTATTCATTTCATAAAATTAATTTAAAATGGGCACTAATTTAGAATGCCTAATTTGTGTCTCAGACTGAAGTAAACTAGTGTGGAAATATATTTCTCAAGCATAAATTATCTCAGCATGTAATATTGGTACATTGACAACTTTTCTCATCAATAAATGGACTCTCGTCTCATTGTCCTGATCAATTTAAACAAGATACAGTCCAATTCCAATGTCATTTATCCTGTGACGACTGTCTGATTATTGCTATTACATTAATTGTAATTTAATTGATTAAATATAGTTTGAGTAACACACAATACATTCTTCTCTAGTCCCTTGCTGGGCACCCCTTTGTCATTTTTACTCTACCAGACATAAGAATAATAATAATAATAATAATAATAATAATAATAATAATAATAATGAGGACTTTGTATAGTGCCTAATCTTTCTAAGCTCTAAGCGCTTTACACCATCAATAATGATATGACTACACTACATAAAAACATGACAGAAAAAACAATGAAATTGGAAAACATAAAAACATGCTGAAAACATATAAGAAACAAAACATGATTAGGTCGCTAAGTTTGTCCTTGCAGTCGAAACAGGTGAATTTTAAGAACACTCTTAAAGGTGACCACTGTATCTTTGTGTCTAATTTCAATGGGCAATTCGTTCCACATCACCGGGCCCTGGTATGCAAAAGAACGTTGTCCATATGACTTTGTTTTTACCGTGGGAACAATGAGTATACGATTGTCAGAAGAAGAGCATAAGTATCTAGCTGGTGTATACACATGGGTGAGGCTGGATAGATATGTTGGACTGGAGTCTATCACTGAAACATAGCACAGCGAACAAATTTTGTGTTTGATTTTGTATTGAATTGATAGCCAGTGTAGGGTACAGAGCAGTGGTGAGGTGTGCTAATTTTGAGGTACTCTAAAGATGATCCATGCAGCTGTGTTTTGAACTTTTGTTCTCGAAAGTACTAATGAACACACAAGTGTTTTAGTGGCATCAACTGAAAGATATTTACAAATGGAACTGATGACATGGTGTCATTGCAGCCAGTATATGTTAATAAGCTAGTAACTAAATTTAGATATGCTGTCATTCTGAACCAATCAGATGACCGAGTTAGAGCGTGTGATTAAACATTATGTCAGTTGTTCGAGTCAGTCATACAAATCTGGAATGCCTGTAAATATACATGCTTTTCAGTATTGTTGCTGCATTTAACTTAAAATTATCTGCAGAAAGAACCACCCTCCTCCCCTTCATGCACCATGCTATTGGGGGGGGGGGGCATTTTCTTGCATGGCATACTGTTCCAGTTTTGTTCTTGGGTGGATTACCTAGGTTCCTGCATTCACAGCTTTGCTTTTGAACCCATCTTTGTGTGTACTTTAATATGCCCAACTTTTAGGCCATATATACTTCATGCATGCTTCCCATGGTATGGAGTGTCCCCATACACCTCATATCAGCCCTTGCAACTGCATATACAGGTGTTGGACACTCTTTACAACCCTACAAACTAACCAGAGTCTCTCTCTTCTTGAGGATTCCTATGGAACAAATGGCCATTGCCAAGTTTCATGCATTCACAACTTGGCTTTTAAACCCGAGTTTGTTTCAGTAGTTAAAGGTACTCAACTATTATGCCCATATATACTTCATACTGGCTTCCTACGGTGTCTGTATGGAGTATTGACTGATGTTTGTTGCTATGGCATCCTCAAGATCAGACTCGTCGAGTTTCGGTTATAAAGGTCCCTATATACCTCATATCAGCCCCTTGTGATTCCACATACAGGTGTTAGACACACTTCACAACCCTTTTACAAACTCTCATGAGTCTTTCTTCCTGAGGTATTCCTATGCAATACAAAAGATTCAGAGCTGGGCTGGTGCTGTGTGCTGTGACAGGACTTGTCTACCTTATGCCAAAGATTTTTTTTATATGTTCATAAAAGTCTCTATTGAACCAATGTATTGTGTGTTATTAAATGTAAATTAAATAATTGACTAAAAGACAAAAAAGTTAAAACACATTATGGACGTTGTCTGGACAATTTGGAGGCGGACAGTTTGGTGAATGGACAATCTAAAGATGGCCCTTTGAGAGAATATACAATTCCAAGATAGGACAATTTACATATAAAAACATGATTAAATAAATTGATACTTTTTAGAAATGTCTATGGGTTTAATTAAATGACAACATATGAATGTGTGTTTAACTGTTACCAGTGATACTAATTTTTAAAAGAATGTTTTCTTAATCCATATTCTGTCAATGAATAATAGTAATTGCCAAGTAATACCAAAATAACCCACATAATTAGGCAGTGTCTTATGTCTACTCAATAAAACATGATCATTTTTATTTTAGCCATATTCTTTCAGAAAGCACATGAAAAGACAGACTTAAATGCAGCAACACAGTCTAAAACAGACTCTTGCATACTAATTTATTTATGCCCCTTCTTAACAGTTACTTACAAAGTCCATTATTTTATGAATTTGTGACAGATATATTAATAAGTTAAAGCATTTTCGCAATGGTAGTCATTGGCGATTTCTAACACTTAACACATGCTCAGTAAAACATTTTACTTTTATATATCTGTAACAGCCATCTGTCTTTGAGTTGTGAGTAGATTATTTCATGCTTTACCCATAGACATTTCTAAAAGCAATTAATTGATTAATTGAATTTTTTTTCTTCAGGTGAGTCTTGTTAATTCACCTTATATTTGTATTTGACTTTTCCATAGTTAGATTCATTGCTCAATAATCTATGAAATGTCTGTCTCTGAAATATCCCCTTTCTGAATTATCCATTCTCCAAAATGTCTGTCTCTGAAATATCCCCTTTCTGAATTAAACATTCTCCGAAATGTCTGTCTCTGAAATATCCCCTTTCTGAATTATCCATTCTCCGAAATGTCTGTCTCTGAAATATCCCCTTTCTGAATTAAACATTCTCCGAAATGTCTGTCTCTGAAATATCCCCTTTCTGAATTAAACATTCTCCGAAATGTCTGTCTCTGAAATATCCCCTTTCTGAATTAAACATTCTCCGAAATGTGTCTCTGAAATATCCCCTTTCTGAATTAAACATTCTCCGAAATGTCTGTCTCTGAAATATCCCCTTTCTATATTAAACATTCTCCGAAATGTCTGTCTCTGAAATATCCCCTTTCTGAATTATCCATTCTCCGAAATGTCTGTCTCTGAAATATCCCCTTTCTGAATTATCCATTCTCCGAAATGTCTGTCTCTGAAATATCCCCTTTCTGAATTAAACATTCTCTGCAATGTCTGTCTCTGAAATATCCCCTTTCTGAATTATCCATTCTCCGAAATGTCTGTCTCTGAATTGTCCATCTCCAAATTGACCTAGAACCGTTATGGACACCCATGATTATATTTAGTTTTTCTTGCTTAAATCAATTATATTCTTTTGCTACTATTTTGCAAACAAGTCTGAAAAAAAGATACAGAGTTCTCTTGATTAGAGATGATTAATGTATTTTTAATACTCTTATTTTTTTCAACCAATAAGTATTCTGTTGTACCTACAGGGAACGAGCAGTGACTGCATATTATGAGACAAAGAATGAGATCTTGGATTACGTCTTGCCCATAATGACAAAACCATTTGACTTTAAACAGAGAAAGTAAGTTAGACATTTGTACTACATGTACCATATTTAAAGTAAGACATTTGTATTAAATGTACCATATATAAAGTAAGATGTTAGTATTACATGTACTATATATAAAGTTAGACATTTGTATTACATGTACCATATATAAAGTAAGACATTTGTATTACATGTACAATATATAAAGTAAGACATTTGTATTACATATACCATGTATAAAGTAAGACATTTGTATTACATGTACCATATATAAAGTTAGACATTTGTATTACATATACCATGTATAAAGTAAGACATTTGTATTACATGTACCATATATAAAGTTAGACATTTGTATTACATGTACCATATATAAAGTTAGACATTTGTATTACATGACTTTGTACTGTATATAATGTAAGACATTTTTATTACATGTACCATGTATAAAGTAAGACATTTGTATTACATGTACCATGTATAAAGTAATACATTTGTATTACTTGTAACATACAAAAAGTAAGACACTTGTATTGCATGTACTGTATATAATGTAAGACATTTTTATTACATGTACTATATACAAAGTAAGACATTTGTATTACACATACTGTATATAAGGTAAGACATGTTACATGTATTGTATATAAAGTAAGACATTTGTATTACATATACTGTATATAAAGTAAGACATTTGTATTACATGTACTATATATATTTACCTGTAAGTCAAGTCCAACTGCAAATAACAAAGGCTCATGTTTGCTGACATATTATGTGACAAGATCAGCGCAGTTTGATTGGGCTACATATACACAAGTATGTATGGTATGTTACGAAAATTCCATATTTGATGAGGCATCGATGACATATTTCTCATTTCCTTCAAAGCAAAGAAAAGAAAAGTATTTTTATACTCCTAATATAAGTCAGTCTCAAGAGTTTTATTGGTGTAAGATAATAAAAAAAACTGAAGATATAAACTCACTTTGTGAAATAAATGATAATGGAGTGTTTAGACATGATCAGCTTTTTATAATTTCATCAATATGTGTCAAGTAGATTTTTGTACACCTGACATCACTGATTTAAATCTACCTTCAATCCCATGAACGTTTACTGACTCTGTAAGTTCACTAAATGCATGATTCTTTGAATGGTTTTACTTCATGCTCAAGTTATAAGTCCATTTACAGTCGAGTCCACTTAACTGCACAGCGATTAACTGCACACTTCGAATAACTGCACATAATCACGCTGGTCCCAATTTTTCCCAATGCTTAAAAATGTATTTTACCATACTCCGGTTAACTGCACACTCCGTTTAACTGCACGGTCTCGTGACGGGCCAGAGGGTGTGCAGTTAACCGGAGTCAACTGTATATTTTTGCAAAATCATGGAATGCACATATTTATTTCTTTTTACTTTATTCTCAGATCGACTTTACCAGTGTGGGAAGAACTCTTAATTTTCAATGAAAATTATCACTACTTCATACAGAGCAAGCCCAAAGTCATTATTTTCTTTGAGGTAAGTTATGACATTTTTTAATGAAGTTGATCATAATGCATGAAGAACAAAGACCAATTCAAACACTATTGATCCAGCTATCAAATGATATTGTTCCAGCAATCACTGTAGGATCTGTATAGTTTTTAACGTGTTGTCAGATGTAAACAGTGATAAAAAAATAAAATAACTAACTAATAGTGTCACATTTTGTAATGGAAATATTTGGTCTTTGATGTCAACCTGTTTTTTCAATATGTTAATCAAAATGGATACTTTCACATTTATAGTTTGATTGAAAAAACTTGTATAAAATCTTATTGTTTTGTTTG
Organism: Unio delphinus; assembly: GCA_029339505.1. NCBI lineage: Eukaryota > Metazoa > Mollusca > Bivalvia > Unionida > Unionidae > Unio > Unio delphinus. The sequence goes on from JAQISU010000110.1 coordinate 13,847,167, forward strand.
TGTTTTATTTGCAAATTAATGTAATGACAACTACACACACTTAAGATGGTCAAGCGCACAATTGGAGAAAATTTGTTATGATGTATTACATGAGAAAATGTGTTATGATGTGGTACATTAAAAATGTGTTATGATGTAGTACATTAAAAATATGTTATGATGTAGTACATGAGAAATTGTGTTATGATGTAGTACATGATAAATGTATTATGATGTAGTACATGAGGAAATGTGTTATGATGTAGTACATGAGAAAATGTGTTATGATGTAGTACATGAGAAAATGTGTTATGATGTAGTACAGGAGAAAATGTGTTATGATGTAGTACATGAGAAAATGTGTTATGATGTAGTACATGATAAATGTATTATGATGTAGTACATGAGAAAATGTGTTATGATGTAGTACATGAGAAAATGTGTTATGATGTAGTACATGAGAAAATGTGTTATGATGTAGTACATGAGAAAATGTGTTATGATGTAGTACATGAGAAAATGTGTTGTGATGTTGCATTTTTTGTTCTTCAGCTAATGGATTTTGTCAGTATGACCCGAGCTAGTGCAGATAATGAACATAGCAAAGGTTGGCACAGGATTGCATGGGCCTTTCTCAAGGTAATTGGACAGATCGTGATTCTAACTCTTTCTTAAAGAACCTACACACTCTATATGCTTATACATACCTACTCTATATACTTATACCAACACACTCTCTATGCTTATACCTACCTACGTACACTTTGCTTTATAAGGACATATTTCTTACTGAGACTATAAATAAGAGCATCCAGAAACCTTGAACTATAATAAAGTAGACATTCTGGACCATTTTTTAAAAAAGTGTTGTCTTTAGAGTAGGAAGTCTGGTTTTAATTTTGAAAATATGAGAATAAATATTTAACATTTTAAGCATCATTCATGGATTTTTCACAAGCCAAAGGTGAAATCAATAGTCACACCTTTTGTTCCTGTTTATTTTTTGATTTTCCAAAATGTTTGCAAATTAGAATTATGATTTAGGGTTAATAACACCAAACAACAGCATTAAAATGTATTGTATTGACTTTGGAATTTATCCATTATGGTGCAGACACTTCAAATACCCAGTATGAAGATACTAGAAAACTCTACCAGTGGAATTTGGCATGAAGTTAAATCCATACTGTATGTCACTTGCGTTAGCCCCACAGTAGTCAGCTGATGTTAGTTAATGACATTTGCACATTACACAGTAGTCAGCTGATGTTAGTTAATGACATTTGCACATTACACAGTAGTCAGCTGATGTTAGTTAATGACATTTGCACATTACATATGCACATATCTTATTTAGACTTTTTCGTACACCAAAAAACTTGATGACACCAGCATTGGCCTCAAAATATTAGATTTAGAGAGAATGAGAGACAACAGAGAAAAATTTCACAAGCTTTAGTCATGTATGGTCAAATATCATTTGACAGATTGTTGCTTTGCCAGCAACTTCTTATTTCCATGTGCTTTTTAAGGTCCATGTTCTAGGTAACCATGTTAACTGATTATGCTATTTTTTTTTAGTGAAAATATCCATTAATGTAATTTATATTGTTTGAGTTGTTGCATAAATGCCCATCTCTATGTTGTACATATGTAATTAAAGTTATGATTTCAATAAAAAATTAAATTATAATGATGTAAAGTGATGCTGTCAACTACTAATGCGAAGAAACCATAATGAAAGTGCTTCATTTCAAATACATCATCATTACACAGGCTGCATTTGCTTTCAAAGCAAATGAACAATATTTATAAATTAGGTTTGTATGTACAGTCATGTAGTGTTTTAGATACATTCTTTAAAGGAACAGGACTACTTACAGACCTGATGCCCATGTTACAGCTATATTGATTATTGTAAAGTTTGTAAATGATACCATACTTAAATTGAAACGGCATCACTGTTCTTGTTTTTGTTGTAAGTGTTCAGTTAGGAACAAATTGGTAGAACAATTACAAGAGTGTTCATGGGAAGAAGTAGTAAGAATTAATTATAGCAAACTACATTTAACTTCCAATCCAAGCTTAGTTTTATTTGACATTACCCTAATATCCAGATACTTCTATGTTGCTTTTCCATTATATATGCAATTCTCTTAGCACTTGAATTTGATATTCATATGATGCTCATTTTATCTACATGAATTCCATTAGCACATGAATTTGATATCAGTATGATGCCCATTTTATCTTTCATGAACTCCATGAGCACATGAATTTGATATCAGTATGATGCCCATTTTATCTTTCCATGAATTCCTTTAGCACATGAATTTGATATCAGTATGATGCCCATTTTATCTACATGAATTCCTTTAGCACATGAATTTGATATCAGATGTCCATTTTATCTTTTCATGTATTCCATTAGCAGATGAATTTGATATCAGTATGATGCCCATTTTATCTTTCCATGAATTCCATTACCACATGAATTTGATATCAGTATGATGCCCATTTTATTTTTCCATGAATTCCATTAGCACATGAATTTTATATCAGTATGATGCCCATTTTATCTTTCCATGAATTCCATTAGCACATGAATTTGATATCAGATGTCCATTTTATCTTTTCATGCATTCCATTAGCAGATGAATTTGAAATCAGTATGATGCCCATTTTATCTTTCCATGAATTCCGTTAGCACATGAATTTGATATCAGTATGATGCCCTTATTAACTACTTGACCAATGGTTCTTACTCAAGAAATATGCTCTATGGAAAACCTGGCATTTAGTCTAAATAAAGTTTTTGGCCTTTAGTATTTACAAATTTAGCTCCAATACTTATAATGTTAGAAAACATAGTCTGATAGTTGAATGATTTGTGGAGGTGACTGTCTATGTATGGTATAAATAAAGTTCATCAAGATTACGATATAATAGATAAAGATTTATGAAAAAGAAAAGATTATAGTTGGATCATGCATCATAAGTTAATACTTAATATAGTTAAATTTATCATGCTAACCAACTTGTAGGCTACTGATTTCACATCTGATCATTGAGATTCTGTCAATTATCACTTGTATACTCGTACTGAATGGAAGTTCATCACATATTGCATAGGTGGGGCTAACTTTCATGCAGCGAAATGGCTGTATATGTTACATGGTTTAAATGTTGTTGCATAATTTTGCTTTGGTTGCATCATAGGCATCTCATAATGCAAACCTTTCAAGGGAATAGTTTGTATGTCATTTTGAAAATACCTGTTATCACTAAGTTAGGTATACATAGAACAAAACAAAACAAACACTGCACCTGGTCTTATTAAGAAATGATTGAAAATGCATCATATAGCCTATTTATTTTCTCTCCATACATGGAATCAGGTGGTGATGAAATCAAGGTTTCCATGGCCACTGATGTTTTTTCTTTAGCACGTAACTGTAGTTATTCCAGCCATAACATTTAAATATTTCAGTTGTGAAAATAACATATTAATGACTTAAAATCAAGGGAAAAAGGGGATTTATTTATTACAGTTAAAAATTTCATATTAAACTCCCTTCTTTTAATAACTTAGTTTGAATTGGGTTGCCAGGTGCTTTCTCTTGTAGTCCTATGATGATGGAATTTGTTGGTCTCTACTATTCCAATTATTTTAGTACGAGTATAAAAATTATTAAGTCTGGCTTCAGTGCCTCTGTTAGTACAAAAAATATTTTTGAGACTTTTCTAGCACCTCTCTGTAGAATACTTGTTCTTAACAGAAATTGCTTATTGGACAATTTTATTATGTATGTTGTATTGTTCAGCTCTTAATGTTTTATAATTTTTCAGCTTACAGTCTGGTCTTGTTAAAATGCAATATCCTGAACTCAAATCCAAATACACAAATTATCATTATCTTATAGCTTACAATCATGGACAAAAGCTAGCTATGCAATATATTGTTTCCAAAAGGATCATATAATCTACAATGGTGGACAAAAGTTAAACACAGAATGTAGATATAAATATAACAGTGATGTCTTGTGAATATTTAACTATAATGTAAAACAGCAATTTTTTATGTTATAAGACAGTGATATCTCGCAATTATTCAACTACTCTGTAAAATAACAAGTACTGTAAAACAGCACTTTTTTATGGTGTCAAAATATAGTAGTGCATTGTGATTATTCTGCTATATTGTAAATGACAATTTCTATGGTGTAATAAATCTGTGATGCATTGCACTTATTCAACTATACTGTAATTTGATACATGACATTTGTGGAGGTAGTTATCCATATAATTAGCATTTGAATTTCAAAACAAAATTAGGTATTTTTTTATACAATTAATTTTATATCAATGAAAAAATTAGACTTCTGTGATGACTTGTTCATTGTTTTGATACTGTGGTAATAGGCATTTTTGTAAAATTATTATTACTTATTTCTTAATCCACAGGCTGTTGGAAATAATAACAGAATTAATACTGGTGCTAAAGTACGACTTCAGTTATTTGAAGTTCCAAGTGCAGTCAGGGGAAGGAACAACTCAGGTTTGGTTGAGGTAAGTGATTATATTCATCAACTGAATTTGCATAATTATTTGGTAAATATGTTTGTATTCAGCTACTTGTCACCATTAAGTATTAGTCATGCGATTGATATTTGAAAGTGTCTTTGATTTGTAAGAAACAATCTGCCAGAATTTTTTACTCTAAACTGTCAATCACCATTATTATATATACTTGTTTTTAAGTTGAGTCCAACTGCTAACAATGTAGACCCTGTTGGCCATTACATAATGAACTGTCAGATCAGGATTTGTTTTCTTTGTTGTACAGATTAATACTAATAAATTGCATTGAACCAGATCTACTGGCATGTCATGGCAGATCAGTGTCTGTGCTGGTTGTATTAGAGAAAATGTTTTTAAGCAAGTATATGCATTAATTATTTCCACGCTTTAGCTGGATAGATATTGTTGCCTGCCCATTAGCCACACCTCAGTAGAAGTCTTAAAAGCCACAAATTCTACCATGGAATGAACAAAACATTGGGCATTAATGTTCATACACAACATGGTACCAACATACGAGTTTCATGTTCTATCCATGAAAAAATTGCAGAAAGGTAAGAAAATACCTTGAAATAACTGTGTTTATTTATAGTAGGGAAGTACGGGAGATTTGTACTAAAATCATTCGGTCAAGTAATGAAAATAAGTGTACTTAAATCATTGCATTGATGCTAAAGAATTTATCACCATATTGTCTCAATACTTTTCAGTTCATATACAAACATTATTGCAGTTGCAGCCTGCCTGTCAAGTAATTACAATGCCTTATTTTGTAAGTTTTGCAATTTTTATTCATGTATAACATGCATCTAGCTGACAAAATAGACCCAGATCTGGTGCTGTGTTGTGTTGAATCACACTTTTTGCTCTACTGGTGATTTCAAGTGAAGTATTAATTTTAGACCTATGACATTATTTGTATTTGAGATTTTTGTATATTTCATCCTGCAGATTTATCAGTGGTGGAAGTCAGAATCAAGAAAGCCTTACCCATCCACTCTGTATGTGACACTCAAAGGCATCACCCCTCCAGAGAGTGTGGAACCTGCAGCCAGGTCCATGTTTGCCACACAAGCAGTATGAATTTGTTGTTTCTCATTTCCAAATGCATGTGTGATGTATATGGTCACATCTCAGTAATTTGATTCCTAAAGAATGTAGCATAAATATTTGGTCAAATTACTATACTTTTGTGTAAAAGTGCCCAGTTAACCATACATTGTAGGCACTATATAATTAAGAGGAAACTTTTAAAACAATGACACTAATGTTCTGCATGTCTTGTTTTTGACAAAAGTTCCCTTGTAAGTGCCTACAATGAAAATCCAACCTACGAAACCTTCACTTTTACATCCAGTAGTACTTCTGCAGTTACAGTGAAAATTTATACATAAACAGGTTTCTTATGAAAAATTAAACTAATATTTTTTTCTGGTAATTATTTCTGGATAATGAGCAAACTTCATTCTTTTATACATGGGATTTAATATACAGTCTCATTTGTTAGTTCATAAAATAATCACTGCTGTCAGACCTAGCTTGAAATTTTACTTTTATATTAATTATCTTTAGTCAACAGTAGATTTCCTTGGAACCTGCTGCAAAAGAATTGTTGTCATGGAATTACCATTTTGAAGAGATTGAAGAATATAATTCAGTTTGAGAGCTTACTTTATTGATTATTGATGAGATTTTCCACAAACATTTTTAATATATCACAGATGAAATATTTTGTGGACATGTATTGCATATCTTGACTGAAATGAATTTGAGAGCATTTTGGAACATGATGCTGACAGAGGAATGCAATCCTGGTTTGTTACAAATGCTCTAAATCAGTATAAAATATTCAAAATATTACCATTTTTCAAAAATATTACTCTGCATGACTGAATGGTCTTAAATAAATTTGTTTCATTTGCCTTTCTTTCATTAGAGGATTATGTCTGGCAAATATACAATAATTGCTGTGCAAAAGGGAAGTAAATCTTCACCACATTTGAAAAACCAAGCTGTCTCTTTCAATTTAAATCAACTACCAAGTTAAATATTTCAGATTTTGAAAGAAAAATGTTTCCTCTACGATTTTCATCATTATACGCAAGACAGAAAGTAAAATCAGTGAAATATTTGAGAAAATGGATGAATATCATAGAAAAACTATAACAGACACAGTATACAAAACATAACAGTGATAATACAACCTCATTTAGTAGCCTGGGCATTTTGGTGGTAAATTTACCCTTTTTGTCAATATAGGGAAAAATGCAATAATCTTCTACACTCTTATTTTATAAGAACTGTATCTTCTCTATCCCTTTGACATCAGTTATTGCATTCATATAGTTCTACTTTTGAAAGCCATGAATTGTTAATCATACCTTTATGTGCTCAAATAGATAGTTATTCAATTTTTCTTTAAATAGCGCCACTGAGAAAATATAGTACAAATCATTTTAGTAAGCAGTCCCCTGATACCTGTTTTTAAAGTCTAATGTGACTTAAAATTGGTGCTGTAAAGTTAAAATGTCACCAACTTATGCAACAAACATTTTCCTAAATCACAAGCAGATTCAGCTGAAGTGGCTGAGAGACATGCAAGAAAAAGATTGTGCATAGTTTATCTGGGTCCTTTTCCACTGGGCGTATCTGTTGCTTTGGGCTGTTGATCAGTTCATTCATCACTGATAGGTATTTGCTAATTGTGGAGGTGTTCTTTGCATCTTTGTAGTATATATTCTTTGTGAATGAGGAGATTTTTGCCATAAGCACTCAGTTTTAGAGACATTTGTGATGACTGGTGCTTGTGGATTACCTTCAATGCATTATTGGGGTTTATCGTGTCTGAAATAAATATCATCTGTCTTTTTAGTCAACCACGAATCTTGCAGATCTCTGAGTTTGCATTGTATGGTCATCTTAATGTTAAAGAAGTCAGCATTCTTGGATGATGAAGTGCTGTCTTCTAAATGGGCCTTTTGTTGCCAATATTTCTTGCTCAGTATTCTCTGAATGTCAGCACCATTTTTTTATCAAACCAATCTTGATGGTTACATGTGGTGAGACCAAGCTTTTTTGGATGAAAAATGTGTATAGAGTATCTGAAGGATGCCCATTTTTTCTTGACACCCCTGGGGCCCATGAATTGTTACTAGTTGGCTGCATAGATCTTTGACAAATGCCAGCCTCACATTCTTCTGTTTCATTATGCCTATCGGGCACATTTTTGCCTTGTGGTCATCGGCTATGTAGAATCGAGATATTGAACTTAGAGATTATGGCCAGTTCAGCATTTAGCATTTCTTATGGCCATCATCACTTCCATGGTTTGCAGGTGAAGCTTCATAATGATACCATGCCAGACAGCTATCATAATTACATTTCATGTCTTACTAGAAAAACCTTGCTTGGTTGCAGTAACTTTTAATACTAAATATAGCCTGGTTTTTCTTATATGACTTTGATAATATATGTTTGTGTCCATATTTTTCAGTAGCTTTAGGTACTAAATATAACCTGGTTTTTCTTATACAACTTTGATAATATCATGACATTTTTGTTCATTTTTTTTGGTAACTTTTGGTACTAAATATGGTCTGGTTTTTCTTATATGACTTTGATAATATCATATGTTTTTGTCAATTTTTTTCAGGAGATGGCTAGGATGACCTATCAAGATTTACAACAAAGTTTGAATATGTCAAAAAAAAGGTATTTTCACAATATTAGAATCCAATCTGACAAGGTTCACATTCAGCAATTTATATTTCCTAAAAGAAAGAGGTCATCTTGCATGTCTTTATACAACTGTCCAGGTTATGTGACCAATGTTTACTGTCATATGAATGTATTTTTATCCTGTTTGTTCCAGTTGTTAGTAGTATCCTGTTATTTTCCTTAGAATAAGTTAATTGTGCTCATTAACCTTCACATGTCCATTATATTTATTTTAATGTGACTGTCATGTTAATAAACATTTTCATCAAATTTCCAGACAACTTTTTCTTTATCTTAACATACTCCTAAATGCAAAAAAGTCTTTAACCACTCAGAATGTAATGGCTTTGTCATTTTCTTTTCCTGACTATAATGAAGCAGTTATTGCCCTTGAATCAGCTTTAGTGATATTTGTCCACCATGATATGTAATGCCAGGTATTATGGAATACCATTGATGGACAATAATAACCTGATAACAAGGACAGTAAATGCATGCTTTTATTGGCATAAAAATCACTATCTGGACATGAGTACCAAAAGGTTGAATCGATAAATTAATTAATTTTTCATTATCAGAATAAGGAGAAAATAGTACAGCCAACTAATATACCAATATCTTGATTATCTCTGTTGCTAATTAAGGTTACTATTCTTATGCATTATATTCAAAGCTTAAAATGTCATCATTTTGTCAAGAATATGTGTACAGTCTCTGTCTTGTATGCAAAATGTTAGTGTATTTTCTAATCATATTTGAGTCAGATGTGAGATTTTCAAGCATTTTTGCCTAATTATACCAATCTTAAACACAAATGTAAAGTCTTAAGAATGAGTGAAGCTGATGTAAGAAGATCATACAAACTTGAAATATTGTTGAATTTCAGGATTGCCTTGAAAACTCCTTGAATTTGAAAAAGCTATTTTTATCCTTGAAATGTCCTTGTGTTTGTATATGTCCATGAAAAATCTTTGTATTTGTACTTGACCTTGAAAAATCTTTGTGTTATATTTGACCTTATAAAGTCCATGTGTTTGTATATGTCCTTGTGTTTGTATTTTTCCTTGAAAAGTCCTTGTGTTTGCTGAAAATCTCTTTGAATTTATTTGAAGAATGCACAACATTAAAAGCTAATAAAATATTTTATTTTCTTAAAGTTAGGGTTTTTTGTTATTTATATATTTTACAAAAATGTAAATAATAAATAAAATGGAATAAACATTGGATAGGTCAAATGAAACTTGATACACGTCATAGTTACCAGATGTGGTAGCACCCATTTGCTTCAGTTGCATGCTGATTGTTTTGTCATTTTTTTTTTTTACCCATTTATTGCAGTGATAAACAAAGTAAAATAAAAAAGTACAAATATAAAATACTCCTTTGAAACCTTATGGAAGTCCATGACAAGTCATTGAAAAGTAACTCTGGGTCTGTATGAACCCTGAAGTGGTTTGCGCTTTTTAAGTGAGAATCAATATATAAGTTTACATTTGTTTCATTTTATTATAATTTTCTGAAGGCGTCCAGGCAGAATGAGGATAACAACTATACAGTTTTTATTTCTCAACTAAAGTAAAGGCAATGGTGCCAGTTGGAATTTGTATAGTTGATTGTATATTTGTACAAAAAAATTTAATATACCAGAGATATTTATTAAGCTTGCAAAAACTTCCACACTGTACTTAAGTATTGTCATTTACAGTACATGTACATGTTAACAATCATAACCAAGATCTTTGTTTTGTTTTGCAGAGAGCCCACTTACAAAATAATGTCTTCCTGGTCTCGGTTGGCTGGTCAGACATGTAGAATTCCCAACACACTGTACATGACTTTGCAGGCAGGAAAGAAGGGATGTTTTGCCATTAGATGGTCTCATGATGGCAGATGTTTAGCCTGTGCTTGCCATGACAAGGAGGGATATCCTATATTATTGTATGAAGTATGTCATTACTTTTGGCTTTCTGTACATTGCACCAACCATTTAAGTGTAAACTAATTCTTTTTACATAAGGCTTCTTTAGAGTTAGAAAAATTCTTTGACTTGTTACATTATTCTGCTAGTGCTGCTGAGTACAAATTTATTTGACTGGACATGACAATTATGAAGTACTTAAGGGGAGATAATAAACCTGATTGTCAAATAATTTTTTTTGAAAACCTCATTTCTTATCAAGCAGAACAATTTTTAGACTTTTCCATGTGTCTTCATATCCCTGTTGCTTATTGTGTCATCATATAACACTAATTATGTACAGATAAAAACAAGAAATATGATCCAGATGGCTATGCAGGTGTTTTCATATTGACAATAAAGTATGAATCATTGTTAACTCAGTAGCTCTTGTTTCCACAGCTTATATCAGTCTTCATAAAAGAACAAGGAATGACAAGTATACTTATTGTTGAGACTTTATTCCATCCATTGCAGGTTATACCCCCCACCCTTCTCTTACACTGATTTAATCATTTTGGGTACAATGTTTGATGGATTAATTGGAAATTTAGCTTGCTTTTAGTTCATTAAAGGTTTCTGTTATTGAAATTAGTAGGGAGGTACAAACAAACAGGCAGATATTATCAGACTATAGTCATTGATACAGTTGTCCAGTAATTGGTCTAGTGGTCTAGTCATAGATCTAGTTGTTCAGTAATTGATCCAGTAGTCTAGTCATTGATACAGTTGTCCAGTAACAGATCTAGTGGTCTAGTCATTGGTCTAGTTGTCCAATAATTGTTCCAGCAGTCTAGTCATTGATACAGTTGTCCAGTAATTGATCTAATGGTCTAGTCATTGATCTAGTTGTCCAGTAATTGATCCAGCAGTCTAGTTAGTCATTGATACAATTGTCCAGTAATTGATCTAGTGGTCTAGTCATTCATGTAGTTGTCCATTAATTGATCCAACAATCTAGTCATTGATACTGTTGTCCAGTAATCTATCCAGTGGTCCTGGTCCTACTAGTATCTATTATACAGAAGGATGAACAAAAGTGTAGTCATACTTGTGGTCCAGTAATTGATCCAGTGGTCCGGTAATAATTACTTTCTGCCAAGCATTTAATGCATGTTTTCAGTAGCTTAGATTTTCTTTCACCAAGATTGAGATTCCATTTGTTACACTTAGAAGCATATTTTCTTCTCATACAAATGCATTTTAACAGGGTTTATTATGCAAGGATCCTGTCTCTCTGTTTATTAACTGTTATATTTCTGCCTGATAACTTCAGTTCAACAGCACCTTATTTCACCAGACTTTACAGATAAGTTATTCCAATTAAAGAAAAAAATCCCATTGATTTAAGATATAAGGTCGAAGGTCAGGATCACTGTAACTGATAGAAAAAAATGGTTTCTGTACAGTGACATTAGTTCTAAATGAGAGACCTGGATCAAACTTTGAATGGCTTCCACATGGGTGTGAAAGAAGTCTATTGGTTTTGGAAACAAAAGAAAAGGATCAAGGTCACCTTGACTGAAAGAAGAAAAAGTGTTTCAGAACAAAAATATTATGATCAGAGTATATTGATAACTTACATGTTGGGTTAAAAATAAGCCTGTTGAAATTGAGCTTGAAAGGTCAAAAGCCAAGGTCTATGTAACTAAAGAAAAGAATGCTTTTGTATAATAACTTTAGTTCCAAACTGATAATTTTAGGGTCAGAATGTCAAAGGTCAAGATCGTTGTCACTTTAAGAGGTTATTGGAAAAGCTTTTATTCTGGAGCAATTTTTGGGCTAATGGCTTGTGCATAGTGTAATAAAGAAACCTGTAGATTTTGAGACTATGGTAAGTCATTGAGACTCATTTTTTAAAAATCTCCAGTCATCTTTACACTACTAGTACCTTCATACAAGACTGCATGTAAAGGAAAATTTGTTATTGATAGTCTTCTTGATATATTGGACATGTATGTTTAGCTTGTATTATAATTTAGATTGTTTGACCATATTTCTTTCAGATTCCATCTGGTACACTAAGGGGAACATTGTCTGGACATTTTGGTATTGTGTATGACCTATGCTGGTCCAAGAAAGACACACATCTATTGTCAGCCTCTTCAGATGGAACTGTCAGGTAAGTGTATACAGAGGAATTTACATAATTATTTATTAGATTTGAAACATATATAGTCTACCATGGGCAGCTTGCAGCAAGAGTCATTTCAGTCAGTCTGACAATTTTTTTTACCAATTTGTATGTTTTTTATTTTGATAATCACATAATATGCTGTTGCTAGGTAACATTCCAAACTATTTCTTGGTATTTGTGACATGGCATTGTTAGGCTACTTTTTAAAAAAAAATTATTATTGGTTGCCATTCAGTAAATCATCATTGGAAATTTACATTAGTTGAGACTGTACAATATAAAATTAAATCTTGTTATTACTGAGCATCACAGGGAATCTTTCTCTAAATCTGTTGTTCTTAACCATGATTCTTTAACTATCCTTGCAAAAGATGTTGGGAGTAGATGTAGTGTTTTGCCAATTGTTTTGTGTGTTCATTTGTTTCTACATAAGCACGTTTATTTGTTCGCATGTATCATATTTTGTTATATCCTCACAGTATCTTGGGACCACTCCGGTGGCCTAAGTGGTTAAAGCATCCACCTCACATTTGAGAGGTTTCACATTTAAACACCAGCTGAGTCATACCAAAGACTTATAAAATCGTTACTAGCATCTGCCTTGCTTGCTGGTCAGTATTAAGAGGTTAGTCTTAGGAGTGGTCAGCCTGGTGTCTTGGTAGTGATTTGGTCGTACATGATGCCACATTGCTATACATCCCTATAACTGACACACTGATTACATGGTAGTGATATGACTGAAACTTTGTTAAAGCTATGTTCAGAATATCATGTACAATCATGCAAATTAATATGTGGCTGCATCTTAACAAAAGTAACTCAACTATATAAAATGTTGGTCATGCTTGAGTGACTTTCTTCAGCCTTTCATTCATTATAAATTCATTCAGACCCTGTTTCATCTACATGCATTAGTTTGTGGATACATGTCTTTTTAAAAATAGTAACAAAGTCTTTTTTCAAGTTTAAGTGACTTTTGTGTTTTCAGCTTTACGTTTATTACGCCATCAGTATCTTTGACATTATTTCATATATATTCATGAAAATTGGTATGGGTTGCACCACAGCAAAGTAAGGCAACCATACCAAAAGTAGGTCACAATTGAGTAATTCTTGGATTTTCATCCATTCCTTTGTTACAACTCTCAATATCTTAGCACCTTTTTTAATCTGCATTGATTAAAACTGATATGAGAAATGGCATTAAGCCCAACAACTACATACATACATTCATTTATTCTTGTGTTCATTGATTAATCTGATACATGCTTAATATTTTGGACCCTATTTTACCTACACATATGAAAGTTGGTATCTGGATAAATCTCAACCAAAATAACTCAACCATAAAACAAGTAGCTCACTGTATTTTCATCCATGAATGATTTTTTGCTGTTCATTTGTCATGCCTTCAGTATACTTGACTTTATTAGACCAATGCATATAAAATTTGGTATTTGGATGCATTGCAACAAGATCAATTTAGTTATATTAAAACTAGGTGATTGTGAACTCATTTCATGCATGAGTGACTTTTGTATTTTTAGCCATTTGATAATTATGCCTCCAGTATCTTTGACTCTATTTCATCTACATTGATAAAAACTGGTGTGTAGATACACCTTAGGGAAAATAAGTCAACCATACAAAAATGTCACTTTCATTGTAACCTAGCTTTCACACTTGATGACTTTTGTATTTTCAGGGAAAAAAATTTACTCTTGTCTCAAGAAGGGTAACCACATATAGGTTCCTGTACCTAAATTTACAATGCTGGAATGATGTTTTATTTTTCTATTCGTTATGCCCTCATATACTCATAGACCTTATTTGACATTCATTAATGAAAATGGGTATGTTGTTACATCTTAATGAGGTCAATGTAACTTAAGTTTCTTGCTTGAGTGAGAAAGTATTTTCAGCTAATAATTTGTACACCCTCAGTATCTTGAACACTGTTTCACATGTCTCATATCTGGAAAACTAGATCACTGTGACCACATTTTTATGCTTCAGTGACCTAAATTTAAAATAATCCTTTTTTTTGACCCTCAATTACTTGGACTATATTAGCAACACTCATGAAAATTAATATTATGATGCATCATGAGAGTAATTCTTCCATGCCAATACCTTGTCACTGTGGCCTAATTGGCATGATTGATGTTTTTATTTTTAGCCATTTTTTTGTCTTAACATTATTTGTATCTTTTACTCAGCCTGTGTGTGTATGATTTGGAATTTTAATGTAGTTTTAACTTTGTTTCAGTCATATCGCTACAATGTCTGCAGTGTGACAGTTTAAAGTGATGTCTAACAATGGGGCATCATGCTGCAGACATGTAGCATCATGTCTCACCCAGTCACATTATACTGACACAAGGTCAACCAATTCTAACATAGACCTCTTAATGCTGATCACCTAGTGAGGTAGCTGTTAGTACCATTTTTATAAGTTTTTGGAATTAAACAGCCAGGGTTCAAATCCATGACCTCTCAAATGCATAAACTTAATAAGCACTTCATAGCCAGGTATATGCTGATGTGCTGCTACACCTGGTTCAGAATTTATACATACATAAATGCTAATTGAATGCACACACACTCACACATAGTTCACAGGCTTGAATCCTTTCAGATCAACCTGAATCAGCTGTCATATCTTTTTTACACGTCTTTTAAAAACCTTCATACCAGTTACCCTGTTGGAAATTTATTTATATTAATGAGTAAACACCTTGTTAATTTGTCATTTACACTGTTGGAAATGGATTTATATTTATGAGTAAACTCCTTGTTGATTTGTCGGTTAAGTTACACTGTTGGAAATTTATTTATATTCATGAGTAAACACATTGTTGACTTGTCAGTTACTCTGTCAGAAATGGATTTATTTTTATGAGTAAACACCTTGTTGATTTGTAAGTTACTCTGTAGGAAATGGATTTATTTTTATGAGTAAACACCTTGTTGATTTGTCAGTTACTCTGTAGGAAATGGATTTATATTTATGAGTAAACACCTTGTTGATTTGTCGGTTAAGTTACACTGTTGGAAATTTATTTATATTAATGAGTAAACACCTTGTTGATTTGACAGTTACTCTGTTGGAAATGGATTTATATTTATGAGTAAACACCTTGTTGACTTGTCAGTTACTCTGTCGGAAATGGATTTATTTTTATGAGTAAACACCTTGTTGATTTGTAAGTTACTCTGTAGGAAACTTATTTATATTTATAAGTAAACACCTTGTTGATTGGTTAAATCAAGTTCATTCAAAGACAAAAACATGGTTAGTACAAACAAATGCAATGAAATGACTTTTAGTGCAAAAGTAGATGTTCATATTCAGTTAATCATATTTGTAAATAACAAATTGTATGATGCAAGAAAGTGTAACAAGGAAATTATGTATGATTGTATGTCCTGTAAATTTAACTAAAAATGTGTTGACTGTGTAGGGTACAAACCATTTCAAATGTTACTGAAGTCCTGGTTGACTCAAACAAGTGAGGAAAAACTTGTGACATATCAAACGATGATGACTTTGTTTTCTCTCTCACTGGAAGTTATTGGAATAGATAAGAATGATGGCAAATTCTGTAAGAATGATACTTAATATCCAGATCCTTTAAAATATGCACAGGTTATAGAAATTAAACATGCTTGCATTTCAGACTTTGGAATCTGGAAAAGCTTTCAGAGTGTGACAAGTTACTGCCCCACCCTTCCTTTGTGTATTGTGCTCAGTTCCACCCTCGAGTAGACACAGTAGTGGTTAGTGGTGGGTATGATCAGGTCATCCGTGTCTGGTCAGTTGATGATAATCTGCCACATCCAATTGTAAGTAATCCTCCTTATGCAAAATTGTATGCCATTTTAATCTTTTTTCATACCATTTGTCTGTTTGTCCATAAAAAAACAGGATCACAAGGGCAAGCTCCAGCTAATATCTGAATACAATGGAAATTCTACATCACATGGTATGGGCATATAAGGACATCACAGTTCTTAGCGTAAATACTGATATCCACCCCTTGACAGAAAACATCAGTCTTAGATACCCTAAGATGCAAAATGAATAGGTGCTTATAAGTATGGAATATTATGTCAAACATATAATAAAAAACATTGTGCAGAAAATTGGGCTTCATGAATAGTAAATTCTCCAGACTGCAATAAAGCATAAGATGCAAGTGCACAAGTAGTTTGTAGTAAGAGTTCAGTGTACTCAGTCCATAGTGTTCCAAACATTGTCATATGTTACACATTATATCATACGTAATAGGATGTCATTTTTGGCTGTAGTCACATTGCACCTTTCAATATATTCTATAGTTTAAAAAAAGAGTTAATATTAGTTAATGGTGTGTGGACACCACGATGGAAATATGAATGCCAAATACCAGCCAGATAAAGTTTTATAGTTTGATAGGTCAGGTGCAACATCTGCTTACAATGCGCAACAAAGTAAATCAAGGTGTCCTCATTCACAATGAGGGCAAACTAGATCCTGGAATCCACAATCCTACCATTAGCAAGAAAGGCCTGAAGGTTTGGAATCCTGTTGAATAAGCACATCTGTTGCCCACAGTCAAAGGAGCATCCCACAAGAAATTTACAGTAGGCTGTTGGTGAGCAGTAGTCTTGCTGGAGGAGTGCACTCACATGGTTGTTGTTCTGCTGTGGGTGCTAGCTGCCGGAATCGTGTATTCTGTAAATAAGATAATGCATCAGCTATAACATTTTTCTTCCCTGGTATATGTTCAGCATATATGACAAAGCCATTAGTAGCAGGTGTCAAAGTCAGCTGATTCATTAGATTCATTATATCAGGACTCTTAGATCTGCCTTTTTTTAAAATTATAGCCTACTGTAAATTTCTTGTGGGATGCTCCTTTGAACACAGGCACCAGATTTGCTTATTCAACAGGACATTCAGATGACTTGATTTGATTTTCAGATCTTTTCTGCAATTTGTCACCTTTTTACTCATTTTGAATTTTTTGGATTTTAACAAAAACATATCTTGCATTATTTAGCAAAATCCATTTGAGGTATTCAAATGAAATATGGTATGTCTGTGTGTGTTTAAATTCCATTCCAGTGTAGTAGTTTTTATAATTGTCTAGTTGTCTTTAGACTAAGAATTATTTGGTCTGCAGTCAGGGTATATATGTTTTACAAACAGAAATCTATATATGTCATAGTATCTCCAGTTGTATATCACAGTATAGCAGCTTTAGGACTGTACACATATCTGTATTGTCATAGCATGTTCAGTTGTATATCACAGCAAAGAGGCTTTAGGATGGTACACAAATCTATTTCATGTCATCACATGTTCAATTGTATATCACAGTGTAGATGCTTTGAGACAGTCTAAGGGTAACTTCTTTATAACATGGCAACATATTTCAGGTATTTCAGCCTTTCTTTAGATAGATTGCAAATTAAAGCTAAACTTTCAACCTACTCTAATACTTTACATAAGTATGATCATATTCCTTGATTGTTGCCAGATTTAATAATAGAAATGACTGCATCATGGCATAACAAATATTAAATATGAAATATATTACCTCCATTTTTGTATTTTGTAAGTACATACTAACTATCTACTGAGTAATTATATTATTAATTAAGATCATAAAAGACATGTAAGGAGGAAGTAACTTTTTTTCTTCCAGCTGCGTCAAGAGATTGAAGACCACCAGGGTCATGTAGAGTCCATCTGTTTTGATGATGATGGGACAAAGATGTACTCAGCAGACAGTGTTGGTTGTATTATGATATGGAATTCCTATGTGACAGAAGAACCAAGCAGAAGAGGTTGACCTCTAAAGTTTTACTTTAAATGAACTTAGAAAAGTTAGTTTCCACAGCATGTACTAATTGCTCTTCATGGCTCAAGAAGTTTTGTATAAGGAAGTTTTGTTTGTTTGTTTTGATTAGGAATTTTAACGTAGCTTTTAACAATTTTTCAGTCATATCACTACGATGTCTGCAGTGAGGCAGTTTATAGTGATGTATAGCACTGGGGCATCATGCCACAGACATGTAGCATGATGTCCCACCCAGTCACATTATCCTGACACCAGGCCGACAAGTCATAACACTAACCTCTTAATGCTGAGCATCAAGCGAGGCAGCTGTTAGTACCATTTTTGTAAGTCTTTGGTATGACTTGGCCGGGGATCAAACCCATGACTTTGTGCATCTGCAGCAGATGCTCTAACCACTAGGCCACCAGAGCAGTTAAAGGAAAATTTTGTAGGTGGAATAAAACAGAATATGAAAATTGACACCTCCCCACGACCTCCACATCCAGTCTGCATACTTCAGAATGGGAAATGAATCAAGAATTGCAGTGGTGCAAAACAAGTTGGATTCCAGATGCATTGAATGTACAACATTGTGCTATACTTTTATCACTTACAAAGCTTTAGCATGTCTTTTTGAAATAAAAAGAAAAAGCATCATATATTAAACTTCTTAATCTTGTTCCAATTAAATAAACATATTTTCAGCTGTTTTTAAATTGAAGAAGAGAAGGGTAGCATGCACTGCATTTAGGACATGTATGAATGATTTTATCTCACCTGTCCATTAGACCAGGTGAACTTATGGTATGGCCATAAATCTGTTGTACATCACTTAGCATTTTCTATTTTCAGTGTCTTTTAAATTGATGCCATTCCACAATCAAAGATGGCCACTGTTACTTTTAATATTAAATCTTTCATTGACTTCTTCTGCAAAACAAATCAAAAGAATATTTCAAAAGAATTTGACAAAAGATTATATAGGCAAAAAGACTATTTTGTACCAATGATGCCAGTTAAATAGGTTTAATACTACTACAAATAGAATAATTTTACAAAAACATCTTTTCCTCAAAAATACTCAGCAGAAGTTTATTATTATTCATTAAAAGCATTTTAGCATACAGGCCCTTCTGATATCATTACATTTATGCCAGTCCACCATCATATATGGCTACCATTACAATACAAAGTACCTTACTGCTTTTCAAACCTGCTCAACAGTATGTGACTAAATTTAAAGAAGGTATCTGAACATGAAAGCCTTTTAGCTGTTTAGAAAAATAGAAAAACCTTTAAATGACTCATTAAATGTATAAGAAATGTGAAAACTACTTCTAGAAATGATCATAGTATAAAAATCTTTGATGTTTGTAGTCAGTTTTGAAGATCTGCTATCACCTATGGCCATCATTACTAAAAAATAACATAAAAACATTTCCTCATATTCGACGAGATATTATGGAATGTATCAAGGCCATTAAAATCTGTAGAAATGATGCCAGTTTGCTGTCAAATTTGGACATAGTTACAAAATATAAAAGCCTTTAATTAGCTTTTGTCATGGACTGCTCACCCAATTTGACAGAATTTTAACATGAAGTTCTTTTCAATTTATACAAAGAATGCAGATTTGCAATTAAAAATGGATGCCATTAATACAAAATAGAAAACCTTTTACAAGACTTCACAAAATTGCTTAGCAGAATTTGACTCAATTCAGCAGAAATTATCAAAAGAGGGCCTTTAGGTTGTTTCATATAATGCAGAACTGTTATATAAAAAATAGGAGAAAACTTTTAAATGTCTTATCTTAAATATTATCTAATTTTACAGACAGCATTGTTATTTAAAGGTGTTTTAATTTGCTTGAAGAGAGTAGAGAAAAATCAAACAACGCTTTTCATAAATAGTGACTAGAATATCAAGAAATTAGAAAATAAAGAACTCTAAGAGTCCAGATTTCTTTTCAAAACTGCAACTAACCAGCTGTATTGACTATGTATTTGATGAAGATAAGATCATCAATAAAAACTATTCCACACATTTCTGGTAATGAAATTTACAATTAGAAATATTGTAAATCAAGTTAATATAATACTTTAATCTCTTTAATTTAACTTTCCCAAGTGTTTCTCATCCTTGTTATTTTTACATACAATTGTTTGGGTTCCCACACCACTGGGAAATCAGGAAAATATCCGGTATAATGATAATTTTTTCCTGACTGTAAAAAGTCTTTGAATTTTTGCAAATATTGATAAAAGTCGGAAAACCCCTGGAATTTTCTGCCACTACTTAATGTCTGAAACAATCATGTAATCACAACTGAGTCATAACTAAACTGATCATGAGTTAAATTTATGGGTTCTAACCAGAATATTCGGAGGGTGCTGTATGGATAATTTGGTTGTTTGCAATAAACATATACAGTGTATGCTGAGTCAGTCCAGATACCAAGTGAATTAGATTCATCTAGCAGACTTTTATTTTCAAAGTCAGCTCAAGATTTGTATCTTTCCTTAGATGGAAGGTATGAAAACCAGTCTAGCATCACAAGAGGGCAGCATGGTGGTGACAAAGCTTAGCTTCTTATCTGATGGTTTAGCAAACTTAAAACGTTGTTAGATCGAGTGATACATGTATGAAATTGATATGAAAATTACTTATTTTCTCAGAAATTGTGACTATTAAAATTGTCATGTCTTTAATCTGTTATAAGACAAGATAAAACTACGTAGTTGATGAAGTGTGACCTGGTAGTTGTGATTTGCATTGCTATTCACATGAATACACAAATCTAACAACCCACATTTTCAGATGTTTTAGAGAAAAAATTAAAAAATATTAAATGAAAGTCGTATACTGGTTTTAATGAAAACAAAAAAATGAAAGAACTCAAAATTCTCCATATTTACACTTCTGGAGTTTTTTTGTATTACGTGACTACCATGTTGACATGTGCTCTATGCTTGATAAATCAGACTGGCCAGATTGCTGGTTTTTACAAAAGTTATCTGACTTTCTTTTAATATAATTGAATTTCTGTACGACAACATTATAATGGAGTTTGTTGTTATTACATTGTTACTATTGGACTAATGATGTCGTTATTTGAGATGTGTGAATTCATGTGACTATTAATGCAAATGGCGAGTACTGGGTCAGGTTTCATTTACACCGTAATTTCGTCTCATCTTTCAGCAAATTAACAACATAACATATATAATACTTGCCATTTCTGCTAAAATAAATCATTTTTCTATCAATTTCGTGCATGTGTATGAGTTAATATATTATAAGTCTAAAATTCTGTATACTGAAATGACTTTATATGCCAGTTTGTAGGAAAACAATCAAACTTGTTTCATGTGATACATTTTGTGGTTTTGTACATGATCATCTTTTCTTACTTTGATGTTTTTGGAGAGCATTGAAATAGAAACATCTTTAGATTTAGAAAATGCATGTTCTATAATCTTAAATGTTCTTTAATCCCATTCAGTAATGATCTTATATGAACCATGAAAAAAGTAATTTCATCTTGGAAAAATCCTGGAAATGACCTTGAAATTTATCTTTAGAAAAGCATGGGAACCATGATTTGGTCAAGCCTGCATTGATGGAAGTTCCATATTGTGATCACTTTGACATCCATGTGTCTGCCTGTCCACACCCAAAATATAGGTCATTTTCAATGGTTTTTTGATAAAGCTTGCTAAGCTAAAAATGTTTGCTTTCTGGTTTAACATAAAGGTTGGTTGGTTTTCACAGGTGTTATTCGGGACTGGACATTGTATAAGAAAATCGAAGATCCAGAGCTTAAGGTAATTCAAGTGCAAAATGGGTTGACAGTTATTATGGATAATTGTATACCAAACAGAATACATTAATTTTGATTGATAATTTACATGCGTAGCTACATATAAAAATATTGTTCATACATGATGAATGACATAAAGTCAAAATGTGCAAGTAAACATAAAATGCATTTTACCTTAAAATATGTAAACATTACATTTTGGAGAAAGTGAAAGTGCTCATTGTCACCATTTGTTTCAGGTGATAAAATATGCAATAACATTCTTATAGAAATATAATATTGAATCTATTATTAGAAAGTTTTGTCTGCTAGTCTAGTACTTTGAAGATCTAGTGCACATTAAAAAACCAACTGACTATAAAACTTTGATTGTCATGAAGTGCACCAGACACAATTCAACATTATCCATTGCTGTACTTAATCTGCTTCATTGTGTGTAAAAATGAAGATTGGTCTGTTTAATGATTACAAAATGGCATTGGTAGTTCTCACTAACTCAAGAGATATTGCTGTTTTAACTTCTGTTTGCCATACTTTAGGTCAGTAAAATTAGTATGAGTTTGTTGTGATATATTTTGGAACTTTGAAAAGTGTTCTAAATTATATAATAATTTAAATTTTGTACCATTGTAACATTAAGAGATGTCAGCTGTGCTTTGTTTAAGTATGAAGGAAATTATATCATCACTAAATTTAAAAACAATTTAAGCCAGGCATGCTTTTCTCCATCCTGCTGGACACAGTTCCACTTGTATCAAATATTCTTCCTTCTTCACATTGAGATATTTAATTGTCTTCATATTCTCTGGAATTATTTTACTTATAATTGTTTAGATAGTGAAATAGCATCCTGAAATCTCCTTAAAACAGTTAATTATTTTGTAGAAAAGTTTTGAATTTTCTAAAATTTGAGATATACCTCAATTATTTTTTCAAGACTAAGAAGACTTTTACAAGTTTAATTGTGATACTTTCAACTTGTTTTCCAACATTTTAAGTACTGTTTGTGTGATAAAACTTTAAATATTGTCAGAAATATCATAAGCAAGGTAAAGTAAAATCTCAGTCTGAGGAAAATAATCAGAAATTAGTGAAACTGGGACTTAGTCTTTTGAGTTAACATAAGCAATTACTTAAAATGGAGGAGTAACTAAAAAAACAAAAACAATGCTAATAGATAACAGTCTATTCTATGCAAGTCGTATTTGGCTCATCATTTAGTTATTAATTCTTATGCTTTTTTCCTGCAGAATACAGTTATTAATCACATCACCCTTCATCATAGTGGACGACGTCTTATAGTGCACAGCAGGGATAATGTGATTAGAATGTTTGACCTTAGGATGTGAGTATATGTAACAGAAATTGCATCCTCTGATTATCATTAACTTTTACTATGGGTCTCCAACTTAAATCACTACAAGAGCGACATTAGTACATTGGACTGAGGTCCTCATCCCTGACAACTTTTCATATGGCATGTTAGTTAAAATGTTGGAATGAAAAAGTAAATGATGTAACAATCAATGTTTGATCAAAACTACTTGCTATATAGAAGAAAAAAAATGCATTATTAATTATTTACAAATTTCAGATGTCATTGCATTCCACAAGAAATAACTCCATGGTTCACATGTTGCCCTTGTATTTGAAACCCATGACTTAAATTATAATGAATAGAATATTGGGTCAAGGAGACATTTTTACTTTTCTTCTTCATTTCTATTCTATAGCTGTTTCCTTTACTAAATTGGTAAATGTTTAAAAATGTATCAAATATAAGTAGTAAAAAAACCAGTGTGGATTGCATTTCATTAATAAAGTTGAAATCATATCCATAGCATTTCTGAATAAATGTTCCATCATTTACTAACTCGATAGCAATATTCTCCTGCAAAGAAGTAATTTTCTTTAGGTGAGCTTTATGCTTCTGTTTTTTGGACTTGCATTATTTTATGTAAAAACCTTGTTATCACACTTAAACAAAAATCGCTTAATGTAGACGACTGAAATTTAGTGTGTGTAGATGATCTAATTAGATTTTCATGCAATTATAGTCATTTTTTAAAAAAATTATTCGACTTGGACTCTTGTTTTGGTGAGACATTGTGGCTTGGTAAAAGATGTTTTATAAACACAAACCTTGTTATTTATAAAATTGTCCATATTTTAATAAAGCATCAATAAGTGGCACAGTATTTCAAATTCTATTTAAATGATTACTTTAAACCAGCGTGGTCCAATGTATTCAACACCCATTAGCCACATGGACCAAAAATGTAATGTTTCTGGACCACACATGGTAATATATTATAGTAATTATACATTAATTATAAAGCTTACTTTTTCTTTGAGTGGACGCCACAAAATAATGACCCACAGACCTATAGTTGGACCACTCTCTTTTAAAATATGGCAATAAATTGTCCGAGCTAATGTCATAAGATCATATCATTGTCTCATTTACAGTCAACGAATAATGCAGAAATACATAGGTGCCTTAAATTTCCGAGAGAGAATCAGAAGTTCCATTACTCCATGTGGGACGTTTGTGTTTGCAGGAAGTGAAGATAACTGTGCATATGCCTGGAACACGGAAACTGGTAAAACTGGTTATAAAAAAAAAATCTTTCAACTTTTTCTTACCTCTAGTAAGCAGCTATTTTGGAAATGAGGGATAAAAAAAGTCTCATATAACAGTGGACTGCTTAATAGATGTTTACTGGAATTTGGTTTATGCAATCGTATGTATAAATTTATAGAGTTTAATGACACATCAGCACAGTCCAAGCTATAGAGTGCTGAGTACATTATGATATCTGGGAAAAGGCATACACAACCAAAAAAAGGGTCAAATTCCATAAAATTTGAAGTAATTATTTTATGTAAATTGTTTTAGATATTGACATGGGAAACATACAATGAGAAAAGATAGACCTCTTTTAGTAGCATGTCAGGACATGCAGAAGGATGCATTAGATTTGTTTTGTGTCCCCATCCCTACAAGAGGAGATTTTGCAAGACAAGTGATGGCCTAATACTTATTACCTCCAAGGCAGATTTATTGAACATTGTATTGCCTTTGTAAACTTAATCTTTGAATTTCAGTAATAACCTTTACTGTATATGTAAAACAGTCAAATTATTCTGTCTAGTTAACAATAGACATAAAATAAGTCGATCCTAGAAACAAAATTAACATTAATCAAAGACTTTTTCCAGTAATTAAAAGTATTTTTCCATGGAACAGACCCTATAGAATGAAAACTTGAGATTGAATGGAAAACTTAACTTGACAAAATAATTTACTCTATCTTTATGAAATCATTGAAATATAATTTTCACACAACATCAGTTTGATACTTATTTACACACAAAAAAAATGACACAAGTATCTAAATGGTTTAAGAGTAACATTGTTTTAATTCACTAATTGTTTTCATACACTCAGTTGTGTGTCACTGAAACACATAAACATTTACAGCTGCCATTATATTCAATGTAAATTACTGAGTACAGATGGTTTTCAATGTAAATTACTGAGTACAGATGGTTTTCAATGTAAATTACTGAGTACAGATGGTTTTCAATGTAAATTACTGAGTACAGATGGTTTTCAATATAAATTACTGAGAACAGATGGTTTTCAATGTAAATTACTGAGTACAGATGGTTTTCAATGCAAATGACTGAGTACAGATTTTACCATAAAATACCATTCAGGACCGTAATTATTTTAGTATTTCAACCAAAAGATACTGTAACTGTACAATATTCAAGTTTTTGTTATTTTAAATGTTTCTTTTCCCCGTTGGGATAACCTTGTTTGGAATGTTTCTTTTATCCATAATATTTAAGAAAACATGCTGCCATCCTGTTGTCTTTTAATGCCCTAGATTTAAGAATAAAAATTTTAAGATAAAATTTAATTACTTCAGTTATTTATTTGTCTTTTCAAGTAACCGTCCAAAATTTCTGAAGTGAGGTATACCTGGTATGCATTTCACCAACAGAACTGTTAATTCTCTGAGATTCATCAAAATTGATTAATTTAACTTAAGACTTGTATTGGTGAAATTGAGGCTAGGTATTTTCATGGATAATTATGGTAAAATCGGAGTTTTGTCAAGTCTGGTCTTTCATATTATCTGACATGAATAGATGTTGTTACGATATTAAGAGTTGTGACTTCTGTTATGTGTTCTTGTTTTATGCAAACAGCCAGTGCATTTAAGATTATATTTGCATGAAAAGTAAAGTTTAAAGACATTTATGTTATTACCAAAAATGCATCTAGATATGTTATGCCATGTAGTACTCCTGTGTACTGCTGCAGATTGAATAGGAAGTTCCCGCGAAGGATTAGGAGCACCTTAGAGAGGGCTAGGTATATGCTAGAGATAGTATGGTTGCATTAGAGGAAGGCAGACTAAAATATTTTAGGAATAATAGAAATAATGTATGTACTCCTAAATGTAAATCCCCTTTGCAAGCATGGATATATTTAAGTAGTTGACAATATACAGACTGAAATGGAAGAAAATACAAAAGTCATGTGTGCATGAAAATTAAATCACAGTTACCTTCTTTTGTAATAGTTAAGTACACTTTTTGAAATGCATCCACATACATATGTATCAGTTTTCATGAGTGTCAGTTAAATAGGATCTAAGGTATGGAAGATATAATGAACAGATAGCTGAAAATACAAGAGTCACTTAAGCCAGAAAATTAGTGACCAACTCATTGTATAGTTGAGTTTCTCTCTTTGAGATGCATCTGCACGCAAGATCTGATGAGTGTAGGTCAAATTGGATCCTTGATATAGAGGTGTAATTAATTAACAACTTAAAATGCAAAAGTCATTTAGACCTGAAAGTTAAGTTACAATGACCTGGTTTTTGCTAATGCTGAGTTACTACCTATCATTTCTATCTGCATATAAAGTTTCATTAGTGTATATAAAATAGGGACCAATATTTGTTGGGTATTGTAAACATATTGCTGAAAAACAGTAACTCAAGCTTATATTTTGGTAATGTTGTAATTACATTTGTTTGGATATATACACATTGTATATATACACATGCCAATTTTAATGGTTGTAGTTTAAATACTGTCCCAATATATCACTTTGTTGTAACTGAATGACTGCATGTACGCAAGCATTGATATGTTTTGATATGATTGAATTACTTCTGTTTAAATGTCTGTTCATACCAGTATTCCTGTGTGTAGGTGAAATAGAGTCCAAGATATCGATAGTGAAACAGCTGAAATACAAAAGTCATTAATGCATAAAAGTTGGGTCAGATTGATCTAGTTTTTAGTTTTGTTGAGTTTTATAGGAATACATGTACCTCCATGTTCCAGTTTTGAAATATGGAAGTGAAATAGGGGTTGGAGATAATTTGAGTATGACAAACAGATAGCTAAAAATATAAAACTCACTCAGACATAAAAATTGGACCACATTGACCTTATAGTGTTGTTGAATTAACTTTTATTGTGACTGATCTCTATGCCCAGTTTAATTGATGAAATTGTGTCCAGGTTATTATGGGAGTCATGAATGAGTGACTGAAAGTACAAAAGCACTCAAGCATTAAAATTTTGTAAAAGTGACCTTTTTTTGTATGGGACTGAATTACTGTTCTGACATGCATCTATATGCCAATTTTCATGAGATGAGGAGAAATAAGATTCAAGATTACGAGGATTACATTGAACAGAAAGTGCTGAAAATAGAAAAGCTAAGCATGAAAATTGGTCACATTGACACGGTTTTTATATAGCTGTAGAAAAAAGTGTAAGATATTTAGTCTGTAATAAACAAATAGCTGACACAAAACAGTGACTGAAGCATTAAAATTCAGTCACATGACCAAGTTTTCGGATGTTGAGTTACTCTCTCTGAGATGTATCCCTATATCAGTTTTATGAGTGTAGATGAATAAGGGTTCAAAGTAATGAGAGTGTAGATAAATAAGGGTTCAAAGTAATGAGAGTGTAGATGAATAAGGGTTCAAAGTAATGAGGGTGTAGATGAATAAGCGTTCAAAGTAATGAGAGTGTCACTGATATATAGCTGTAAATACAAAAGTCATTTGAAAATTTGGTCACATTGACCAGCTTTTGGAATGACTGTGTTTGTTTTGGATTCAGAGGTATCATGATACCAGTTTCATCAGTTTAGATGAAAAATGTGTCCAAACTATGATTTGATTGCTGAAAATAGAAAAGTCATTTTGGCTTTGAAGTTGGGTAACAGTAATCGACATTTGATATGGTTGAGTTACTTTCATTGAGATGTATCCATAGAAAAATGTTTGTGACTTTTGGTGAAATAGTGTTGTAGATATTGGGGTGTAATGAAAGAACACTTTAAAACATTTATTAGCCTCTCAAGCATGAAAACTGGGTCACATTAAATACTTTTGGTATAGCTGAAACAAGTTTCTGGAGATATATCCAAATTCTGATTTTCATTACAATATGTGAAATATGTTGAGAGTGTAATGAACAAAATAGAAAAATAAAAGTTCTCAAGCATGAAAATTTGGTCTCACTGACCTTGTTTTGGTAAGGCTGAATTCTCTTCCTGTGTTGTATCTGGTATTATTTGTGAGTGCAGGAGAAATAGGGTCCAAGATATTAATGGTGTAATGAACAAACAAAAGAACTAAAGGGTACATGAAAGAATATGCAGACCAACGTATTCCCTCACAAACTTAGTGACAAGGGGATACTAGGAACTCTACTTTTAAAATTTGTATATTGTGAGCTATTTGTCAGTTGGGACAGGATTTTTTGTAATTTCTCTCTCATTCCCATGTAGATTGTATTTTCATGACTAATTGCTACAACTATAAAGAAAATTTGAATTTTATTTATATTTGTTCAATACTTATTTTTTTTATATCTTGGTATAGAAATGTATTTTTACATTTTATTCATTTAGGTATAGAAGTATTTATCATCTACTTGTTATTCGTTTAGGTATAGAAATATTTGGCATTTGCTTTTTCATTCATTTAGGTTTAGAAATATTTGTTACAGTAGTAAATTTTATATTCTAATTTTTATCAAATTATTGCCATTTTCTTGTATGATAATAATTCATATTTATAATGTTATTGATTACATTTAGACTAAATTAAAATGAATATATTGTTTTCCTGGTTTTGCAAAGTATATTTGAATAGGTATTTAAATTCATTTGCTTGGGAGGGGATACTGTTTAAATTTGTGATTGAAAAAATGATATACCACATATAAATGTGAATTCACAGCCTAATCCTGATTTAATTCCATTCTTTTTATTTAGTTTAATCTGCTTTAATTTGATGTACAAAAGTCTACAGTATGATACTTTTCTCATCTTCAGGAGATCAGGTGATAATGTATTCAGAGTTAAATTACCGGCATCCTGTCACAGACATCCATTACCATCCTCGAGATCATTTTGTGGCATTCTGTTCAGTTGGAGACAACCAGCCAGTTTTAATATATAATTATGATGCACGAGGTGAGATGAAATAAATATGAAAGGAAGAGCTTTCTAATTAGGAAGAATCAAAAGATTATCAAAAATACAATGTTTGCTCTAGCGGTCATAAACAAAATGGGATTGTTTTTCATCCCTTGTCCATCTGTCACTTGTTATCATTACTCCTCTAAAACTACTTGGTGGATTGCCACGAAACATTACACATATCCACCCTGTGGTGTAGTTGGTCCTAAAAGAAGATATTCTGCAATGTCCATCTTTAGAAGCTTGATATTGCTGCTCCTCTTACATGAATGGTCAGTTGCTATAATACTTATTATGATGTCTAGTTGATCTTAAATCAGAATGGTGCTAATCTGATATCCAATATGACCCTCATGGCAGACACTTTCTAAATTTTGTTACCACAACTCCATATGATGATAATTCATATGATGTCTACGTAGTCTTGAATAAAAATAGTACTGATCTACTGTCACAGTGGCTTTCTTAATAATCTTGTTTTCACTACTCTTAAATGGAATTCATTTTGACATTGGGTTTTCATCAGACAAGTTCTTATCATCTTGAGTTGGTCTCTAATTAAAATCTTAAATAAATATTGTGATCTCTTATATTGCTAAATGGATGGCAATACCAACATAGGGTTTTCACCAATAGACGTCTTATGATACCTGATTAGTCCTAAACGAAAATCGTGCCAATTCTACTTCCTGCCACAATGACTAATCCTAGTGAACAAGTGATGAAAATATTGAAAATCGATTTTGTTCTAAAGAGTAATGATGATGTTTACTTTGTTAGATGAAAATGGTTCCGAACTGATATCTAGTATGTGTTTGTTTTTCTTTTTATGGTTTAATACCATTTTTCAGCACAATATAGGCTATACATGGCAGCCAGTATTAATGGTGGAGGAAGAACCCAGAAAAAACCCGGAAAGAACCACCGACCCTCGAGAAGCTACTAGCAAGCTTTCTCACATAACTACATTAGCCGAATCTTAGACTTGAACCCATGCAGACAGAGGTAAAATGGCAGTGATCCGTAATGGACAGCACTTTAAACCACTCGGACACTCAGGGCCCCTCCAGTATGTGTACAACAGCTTCTCTTTGCTATTGCTGAAGAATAACTCAGCAGTTAAATAGAAGAAATGGTCATATCTTGAATTCCTTGAAGTTCTTGTAGCCCATGACAGTACATTCCCTTCATGGGACTCTAGTTTTAAAATTAAAATCATGGGTTTTTTCTTTTCAGTCTTTGTACTTTCTTTTCATTTTAATTCTTGCATTATGATTTCTACTGATTGTAGTATTTTAGTGCATAATTTATAAAGGTATAGTCATTTACTGCAGTTTAAAATTTGTCATAATGATCCTTTCCTTTAGCCGATTTGTGGAAATGTATTAATTGGTCCATCACTTTAGCCTGATTGCTGAAATGTATTAATGGTCCATCACTTTAGCCTGATTGCTAAAATTTATTAATTGGTCCATCACTTTAGCCTGATTGCTGAAATGTATTAATGGTCCATCACTTTAGCCTAATTGCTGAAATGTATTAATGGTCCATCACTTTAGCCTGATTGCTGAAATGTATTAATGGTCCATCACTTTAGCCTAATTGCTGAAATGTATTATAGTTTTTCTTGGGTTCTTCCTCCACCAGATATACTGGTCACCATGTTTCGCTTACAATGTGCTGAAACATGGTATTAAAACCCACAGACCTGCATAATAACAGGAATTCACCATCATATACCATAACCAGAATTTGTAATTAGTTGGCATTGGGTAAGGAAAACAAAATATTTTTTTGGCTCAACAAGATCACAGAGACTGAAAGAATGAAACTGTTTAAGTTGACCTGTATATCTTATAAATTGATCAAACTTGTGAATAGTTTGATTTTTTTTATAAGAAAGACATCTGTAAATATGGAGGTTGAAAGGTCAACAATCAAGGTTACTATGACTGAAAAGAAAAATTGTTCTTATATTATATCTTAAGTTCTTTATCACATACTTCAACCAAACTTTGTGGAAAGCTTGAAATTGAGACATGGAAGAAACATTCATTTTGGAGCCAAAAGGTCAAATGTGAAAATCACTGGGACTAAAAGAGAAAAATTGATTTCCAGAGAACTACTATATGCTTACATAAATTAATACTATTTTGAACATTGTTGGCATGTAATTTACAGTTTGTATTACTCTTTTTTTTATAGCTTTGTTTATAGAACTGAAAAGCTTATGAGATGCTCCATCATCCTTCCATCTGTTATAACAAATTTGTTATCGCTACTCCCCTTAAACTACATGGATTGCCTTAAAACTTTACACAGTTTTCTCATGGTCTATTTGAACCTAGATGAAAAGAAATGCGACTTTTACATGCCTTATGTCCATTACAGTGACCATCTTGATAATCTTGTTAGCATTACTCTTCCTGATTGGATGGACATATAAGCATGGGTTTTTACTAAAAGACTTCTGATGATATCTAATTGGTTCTTTATTAAATGAGTCATGTGAAAATGGTGTTTTCACTAAAAGACTCCCAATGATGTCAAGTTGGTTCTAGATGAAAATGTTGCTGGTCTGGCATACAGTATGGCTGCCACAGTAGCCATTTTTAAAAGCTAGTTATAACTCTTACTCTGTCACTCAAAAAAAAACTTATTATGATGTTTACATCATCCTAAATGAAAATGGTACCAATATGATATCCAAAATGACTGCCACAGTGGCATCTTGAAAGTTTTTTCCTTAACCCACCTTTAAAAACAATATATGTAATACAATATAAATTAGATCTAAGTAATACATTTTTTAGAGTAATGTTATATAATTACATGTACTAAATTATTTTACTTCATAATGAAAGTGATTATCTTGTTTTTCTTACAGTGGCGCAGTTTGATGCTGGTTTATCCCCAAGACTAATAACACCAGATCCACATAGTGAAGATGAAACACCAAGGTTGTTTACAAAATATAGAAAAACAGTAAATCCAAACACACAAATCTGTCCAAACACACAAATACACATACCATATTAAACATAAGCTGTGCACTTAAGAAATAAGTATTTAGGTCACATTTATGAGGTTTTGCACATTATAATATGTGAAAACAAAATATTATTAACAGTGTCCTATCAGATATATGTGCATACTAGAAGAGTTTACCTTCTTTGTATGTGGAAGCTCTCCAGTTTGGAGGTGATTTATCTTTTCCAATATGGTTGCATAAAATTAATATATGTAAAATTTAATTCATTAGGTGGTAATGAGACATCAGCCATGCATAATGTTAAATTCCTAGCAAATCATGTTGTTTCAGGCAGGTTTTAGCAGCTACCTTCCCACAGGATATTGTGACATATACAGTTGTGCTGTCAGTAAGGGAAATGTTTTGTGAGTTTTAACTTAAAGGAGGTGTAAGTGCTTTTTAAAACATATTCAGGCATTAGGATATGTGCATATTAAGGTATATTCATTATGTAAGGTACATGGATACATAATATTAGTATACCAGAACCTCAAGAATGATGGCAATGGTGATATTGATGTCTGTCTGTCCATCTGTCCATCCATTAGTCCAACCCTCTACTCACAAGGTATATTCATTATGTATGGTACATGGATACATAATATTAGTATACCAGAACCTCAAGAATGATGGCAATGGTGATATTGATGTCTGTCTGTCCATCTGTCCATCCATTAGTCCAACCCTCTACTCACAAGGTGGTTTCTGCAACATAAATTTTTTTTGCTGTGGTCTTTGTTTTACCCAAATCTCACTGTGTCTTGAACATGGATATAGGCCGAAACTGTTCAGATTTTGGTGTTATTAGATCCAATGATGAGGTCACTAGAGCTGAAAATGTGGGGTTTTTTTTGCATGATATGTCATGTTTCTTGGTCTAATTTTCATCAGACTTCATAGCCTAGCATCAGTAGTTTACTGTTGATTCTGAGGTCAAGAGTGAAAGTTGAGAGTCCATGGAGCTGTAATATTTTTTCAGTTTTCATTAGTAGTAAGCAGGACAGCAATCACTTCTTTTCTGCTGCCACTGGCAGTTTCGACAGTTTGCAAAGGTTTTTGTTAAAACTTTTCACTAGCATATAAGCCCCATGATATATTCTTATCACATTAGGTATGCATATAAGCCACATGATATATTCTCATCACACTAGGTATGCATATAAGCCCCATGATATATTCTCATCACACTAGGTATGCATATAAGCCCCATGATATATTCTCATCACACTAGGTATGCATATAAGCCCCATGATATATTCTCATCACACTAGGTATGCATATAAGCCCCATGATATATTCTCATCACACTAAGTATGCATATAAGCCCCATGATATATTCTCATCACACTAGGTATGCATATAAGCCCCATGATATATTCTCATCACACTAGGTATGCATATAAGCCCCATGATATATTCTCATCACACTAGGTATGCATAAAAGCCCCATGATATATTCTCATTACACTAGGTATGCATATAAGCCCCATGATATATTCTCATCACACTAGGTATGCATCATTGTGAAACTTAAACAATTCTTAAAGGACAAGTTTGCTTAGCACATCAAGGTCATAGTCAGTGAAAATTGTTATTTTATATTAAGGTTATGATCTTCGATCCATAAATTAAAAAGCCAAGATTACTGGACATAAGAAATGTAGAAATAATAACTATGGTCAGCTAAAAAGATAAGCCACTATTAAGATGGCTATTGTTACATTATGTTGACATCTTGCATTCTTTGAAAATCAGTGATCATTTTGAAGCAATTATCACAATTTGCCCAATCAGACTCACTTCTGTTAAAGTCATCCTTCAGTGAATGTTATGAAGCAATTATCACAATTTGCCCTATCAGACTCACTTCTGTTAAAGTCATCCTTCAGTGAAGGTTATGAAGCAATTATCACAAACTGACTTCCAAAACGTTATCCCTTTAGTGCATCAGCTGGACATAAGAAATGTAGAAATAATAACTATGGTCAGCTAAAAAGATAAGCCACTATTAAGATGGCTATTGTTACATTATGTTGACATCTTGCATTCTTTGAAAATCAGTGATCATTTTGAAGCAATTATCACAATTTGCCCAATCAGACTCACTTCTATTAAAGTTACCCTTCAGTGAAGGTTATGAAGCAATTATCACAAACTGACTTCCAAAACGTTATCCCTTTAGTGCATCAGCTGGACATAAGAAATGTAGAAATAATAACTATGGTCAGCTAAAAAGATAAGCCACTATTAAGATGGCTATTGTTACATTATGTTGACATCTTGCATTCTTTGAAAATCAGTGATCATTTTGAAGCAATTATCACAATTTGCCCAATCAGACTCACTTCTGTTAAAGTCATCCTTCAGTGAATGTTATGAAGCAATTATCACAATTTGCCCTATCAGACTCACTTCTGTTAAAGTCATCCTTCAGTGAAGGTTATGAAGCAATTATCACAAACTGACTTCCAAAACGTTATCCCTTTAGTGCATCAGCTGGACATAAGAAATGTAGAAATAATAACTATGGTCAGCTAAAAAGATAAGCCACTATTAAGATGGCTATTGTTACATTATGTTGACATCTTGCATTCTTTGAAAATCAGTGATCATTTTGAAGCAATTATCACAATTTGCCCAATCAGACTCACTTCTATTAAAGTTACCCTTCAGTGAAGGTTATGAAGCAATTATCACAAACTGACTTCCAAAACGTTATCCCTTTAGTGCATCAGCTGGACATAAGAAATGTAGAAATAATAACTATGGTCAGCTAAAAAGATAAGCCACTATTAAGATGGCTATTGTTACATTATGTTGACATCTTGCATTCTTTGAAAATCAGTGATCGTTTTGAAGCAGTTATCACAATTTGACTAAATTTTTGTTTTTTTACAGAAAACAGTTCTAATAGTAATGCATGATAACTGCGAAACATATATATCATGTTTTCTCTAGTGATGCATTTCTGAAAATAGTAAATGACAGATTTTTGGGGATTTGGATTTGGTTGCAATAATTTGTTTCACTTTATAATGCACGTGCTACTTTCTTTGAAAATTTTAGTGGTTCCTTAAATTATGTTTGTACAACCTTAAGATTGTGTGCTATGTTTAAGAGTATTTAGTAAACAACTGAAAAAATGTACAGAATACTATTTGTTGAATGAATACAAACCATAATGCACCATCAATCAAATCGCCTTTGCCACCAAAGCCTCTAACATCACTTAACTGATAATGTTTGACATTGCAGCTAGTTGCCTATTTGAAAGTTAACTTTTGCGGCTCACACATGGGTTGGTGTTTCCTGGCCTCTGGTACATTAATAATGCTCCATAGAAGTGTATTACTTCATTATTTTTCTGTCCAGTTATTATTTCCGGACACCTCAATTGTGTTTGACAATTTGTTGCCCACTCCACCCTGTCTGCAACATCAAAAATGTTATTAAATGAGAGATGACAGTGGTTGGTTTGGAAATAAATAAAGCTAAATAAAGACTAAATGAGCGAAAATACATAAATAATTAAACACGAAGATAATTATCACTGCTTTCAATAAGTTATACATTTCCTTGGATCCTTGGTTATGAAATATAGGCTAGCAAATGCCACCCTATGTTTGGAAATTATTGAGACTTTTGAATAGGCAACTGGTTCTAGAGTCATCTTTCATTTGAGTGGTGTTAAAAGGCTGGACTACTTCACTGTCATATTGACTTGAACATTGATGACATTTTTCTGTTGTATAATGTCCATCCAGTTGTTTAAAGCTCAGAGAAGTACAATTGCAATTTCTTGCAGGTCTCCAAAAGTGAAAACAGAGGAGTTGAGATCCAAGGTGTTAACTAAGGATGAATTTCATGCTCACTCAGTAGCCCGAATCGACAGGGTCATGAAAACACTGAATAAAGTCACAGTAAGTTATTTAATGCCATGGCTTCTAAATTACATGTAATCCAAGAGTAATGAAAACATTGAATAAAGTCACAGTAAGTTATTTAATGCCATGGCTTCTAAATTACATGTAATCCAAGAGTAATGAAAACACTGAATAAAGTCACAGCTAGTTATTTAGTGCCATGGCTTCTAAATTACATGTAATCCAAGAGTAATGAAAACACTGAAATAAAGTCACAGCAAGTTATTTAGTGCCATGGCTTCTAAATTACATGTAATCCAAGAGTAATGAAAACACTGAATAAAGTCACAGTAAGTTATTTAATGCCATGGCTTCTAAATTACATGTAATCCAAGAGTAATGAAAACACTGAATAAAGTCACAGTAAGTTATTTAATGCCATGTCTTTTAAATTACATGTAATCCAAGAGTAATGAAAACACTGAATAAAGTCACAGTAAGTTATTTAATGCCATGTCTTCTAAATTACTTGTAATCCAAGAGTAATGAAAACACTGAATAAAGTCACAGTAAGTTATTTAATGCCATGGCTTCTAAATTACATGTAATCCAAGAGTAATGAAAACACTGAATAAAGTCACAGTAAGTTATTTAATGCCATGGCTTCTAAATTACATGTAATCCAAGAGTAATGAAAACACTGAAATAAAGTCACAGTAAGTTATTTAGTTCCATGGCTTCTAAATTACATGTAATCCAAGAGTAATGAAAACACTGAATAAAGTCACAGTAAGTTATTTAGTGCCATGGCTTCTAAATTACATGTAATCCAAGAGTAATGAAAACACTGAATAAAGTCACAGTAAGTTATTTAATGCCATGGCTTCTAAATTACTTGTAATCCAAGAGTAATGAAAACACTGAATAAAGTCACAGTAAGTTCTTTAATGCCATGGCTTCTAAATTACATGTAATCCAAGAGTAATGAAAACACTGAAATAAAGTCACAGTAAGTTATTTAGTGCCATGGCTTCTAAATTACATGTAATCCAAGAGTAATGAAAACACTGAAATAAAGTCACAGCAAGTTATTTAGTGCCATGGCTTCTAAATTACTTGTAATCCAAGAGTAATGAAAACACTGAATAAAGTCACAGTAAGTTATTTAATGCCATGGCTTCTAAATTACATGTAATCCAAGAGTAATGAAAACACTGAATAAAGTCACAGTAAGTTATTTAATGCCATGGCTTCTAAATTACTTGTAATCCAAGAGTAATGAAAACACTGAATAAAGTCACAGTAAGTTATTTAATGCCATGGCTTCTATATTACATGTAATCCAAGAGTAATGAAAACAATGAATAGTCACAGTAAGTTATTTAATGCCATGGCTTCTAAATTACATGTAATCCAAGAGTAATGAAAACACTGAATAAAGTCACAGTAAGTTATTTAATGCCATGGCTTCTAAATTACATGTAATCCAAGAGTAATGAAAACACTGAATAAAGTCACAGTAAGTTATTTAATGCCATGGCTTCTAAATTACATGTAATCCAAGAGTAATGAAAACACTGAATAAAGTCACAGTAAGTTATTTAATGCCATGGCTTCTAAATTATATGTAATCCAAGAGTCATGGGTTTGATGTCCACCAAGGCCAATCTTGGTCAGCTGCCTCAGTTTGTCCTTGGTAAAGGCATGTAGATTCCATTTCCTTGGCAACATATAGCCAATAATGTGTTAAATGTATCATTAGAACCAGCAGAAACTAATTCCACTTGTATTTCTTAGCTTAATATGTGTTTTGTTTTTCCATCTATACCTTTTATGTTATTGCAACAGATTCACAGCTCCAAATTTTTTAAGGGCTTGAATCATCATCTTATTTAAGTTCCTATACATTACAATTTAAGTACAATGATTTTCTTGTTGTTTTTTAATTCCTTATTATAAAACCTTCATTATACTATAGTTCCTTTTTTAATGATAGTATGGTATTTAATTTCATTATATTGTCTTTATTTTCATCACTGGAGAAATGTCATTCATATTAATAACAGTGCTATGCACTAGGCAGAAAGATTATTCTAGGAAGTTGATTTTATTTGGTCAGTTTTTTATAGTTCTCAATGAATCTAATGGGATTTCTGCTAATTTTTAATTAGCATTATCAGTAGGTCAGTGGGAACTAATTTAAAATTAGTTTATGATGGCTTAACTTTCACCCCATTCCTGTTTAGATGGCTTTCTTGTGCCACTTGCCTGCTTTTGGGTCTCTTTATCTCTTACCATGTATGTGTCTAACATAATTGGATTAGAGAAGGAAGCCTATTCATTTTGGATCACTGGAGCTGAAAAAAAATGATTTTATTTCTGCATGATAAGTTAGATTTCTTCTTTGAATACCCAATCACATTAATAATATCTGCTGTCTCCCAAATCAATCCATACTGCAAAGACATAAAATGGATCACACTTTGACCCATCTTTTGAATGGATGAAGTGTAGCTTCATTATAGTAATCAAGGAATCTACAGTAGCTTGTTTCCAGAGGAGAATTTCTTTCAGCAACTTGTATATGATGAAGGTAATCCATTATAAATGCTGTGCATGGAAAGATCTACCGTATGAAAAGTGATCATGATAGTTCTGTGGTGGTAAAGTATATACTCAACCATGAGAGGGGGGCCAAATCATCAGATGTTTTTTAATAATATTGAATTCATCCGATAGTGTGCCAGAGACCATATCTTAGTGTAGATCTATCATATCCCAAGCTTAATGTTTGTGCAATTCAGTGTCAATTGCTGTATAGGGATGTGTCTCTCCTTCCATCCATCTTTCATAAGATTTGGACTATATGGGTCTGTGACAACAAATATCTTAGGAACAAGGCAGAACCACAAATTACCTTCCATTGTTCCACATTTCTGGACCCTGTGGCCTAGGTCATCAGTGCATTTTCAATCATTTGAGTGGTGATGAGTGCTTATGCCTTCCCTCCAAAAGTGAGGAACCAGGATAGCAGAGTGGTTGTTATTGCCCCCCCCCCCCCCCCCAGATGGAAGAAATCTTATTTCATTGATCTACTTGATCTGTGATACGCATTTCTAAAATGATACTTGTGACCCCCATCATGCTCAAGTGACAAGATCATCAGGTTTTCATTTTTCCACAGAGAAACTCTCTTTGTATCTCCACTGGTCATAAACCAGAAGAGTTAATGGGAGTTGGTTTCAGTTTTCATGGTTCAGAGAGAAATTGTATTTTTATGTTGATATTTAAGTTTGCAGATCAAGGAAGATGTCCTCTTATTTCTGTGGAAATAACTGTTGTTGATCCCCCAAAACCAAATTCCAACAAAAATAGTAAAATCATATTACCTAGTTTGAATCAATCAAACCATTTAGAATACATGAGTAATACATTGTTATGCACAAAAATAAAAAGTATGGGTGAAAATAATACAATATTGTATGCATTGTAGTGAAGGTTTGTTTTGGATACACTAAGAAGGTACATGTCATTGTTTGGGATATATCTTCATGGTGTCATATGATTTGATTCAAGCATAAGCATCTCATAATGGTCAGTCAGACTTCTGTTATGTTTAATTTTTTTAGGCTTTTCATATTTTACAGTAGTCGAATGACAGAAGAGAAACCAGGTCTGTGAGGAAAACTTTGTGTTAGTTTTATGCAGAATTAAAATTAATTATATTTGTAATACATAAGTGTATCAAGGTTTTCCTTTCCTCATGATCCATTTTTCATGACAGAATCAGATGGCAGCCATACCATTGTTAGATTTACCAGGGATGACATCTTCTACCTCACCACATCTCACACAAACCAGTCTAATGGGAACAACCTATGACACTGGTTTATTTGGCTCCACCCCAAGATCTATGGTGAGTTCAGAGTTCTATCATATAGTTGTATGTTGGGCAAAACAATGTTTAAAAGACAAACATTTTTCACTGTCTAGAGCTGCAGAACAGAATTGTGCAATAATTGAAATTTTGAATTATTTGCAAGTAACACAATTTTACACAACCAACAAAATGTGGAACAAGACGTGAGCTCAGATGTGAAAACTTTAAGCTAATTAGTTGATTTCAGCTATTTTTAGTTAAGAATTATTTTTTTCATTATGCTAGAGTATAATTTAATTTCAGGATTTCAGCTATTATTTCAGTTTTCAGCTTTTTTCTCTAATCACCTGATGTTTGTGGACTTCCTGGATTAAAGATTGTTTTTCCAAGCATGCATTCTAATTATGCAGTTACTTTAATGTGACCAGTGAGAAGAAGAAAACTTTATAAGCCCATATTCTTTTAGTTGTTTAAATTTTGAGAAGAATAAAGTGAAATAGATAACCGAGTACTTTAAGTGCTGATTCATGTCTTAATGATGGTAATTTCTCTTTAAGGTCCACATGCTGTTAATTATGCTCCACTTAAATATGGCTTGCTATTTAGAAAAACCAAAGATGAAAGATCTGTTAATATTACTTTCAAAATTATGCCAGTTCTTATTTGATGCAGAATGTAGGTCTACTGCAAACAACACCAAGATTGAATGATACATGATACCATTTTGAAAATGTCATTTTCTTTCTGTTAAGGTTCGCTAGTAACTTCAAACTGCATGATAGTTACTTACAGATTGAAAATGATGTAACCACTCATTGTCTATACACACTCATAATATCAAAGTACATCAATTGTTTACACTATTTCGGTTTTGACTCTAATTTGCATTTGTAGCTAAGATATTCAAACATATCTGATGCTCGATTTAGGCCAATCCATTTTATGTGCTTTATTTTAACACAATTTATAATGAAGAAATAACTTTAAATTTGTGACACTGTGCTTGGATTTACATAATCAATGGCACCATATGCTGTGACCTGTGCACAGCTTATGTGCATTTACATTACTTTTTTGATTATGCCAATTTCTGTTGATGCCATAATATCTGTAGCATAAAGTGTGCATCACTTCTTGTATACTACAACACTAACTGTTTACTAGTGAGTTGAAAATACTTATATGAGCATCTAACATGGATATTTCTTACCTTTAGATGGCATCCCCACAAGCTTTTAGCCCTCATGCACCAAGGAACTTGATATCCACAATGCAACAGCAACAGTTTGCATCACAAAACATGTATCTCAAGCAATCAGATGGATGGAGACCACAATTCAGTGAAGGTGCCTTTTCTACTCTTTTTTTTCCAAGGAGTCCATTAGATACTGTCCAGATTAACTGAACAATCCATAGCTACGCTACTAAATTTCAAGAGTTCATTATCTATACCACTCAGTCTCCAGAGTCCATAGTTATACTACTCATTCTTAAGAGTCCACATCTATACTACTAAATCTCCAGAGTCCATTTGTTTTCTCTATTAATTTATCTATTACACACTGGCTATAGCAATTAAAGATGTTTGCCAGCATAGTGAAACTTTACTTATTTGACTTTAGCCATTACGTGTTTCTGTTTCAAATTGAGTTTAAAACATTTTTACTTTATGGGCTGAGATTACAAAATTGTTCTTTGTTATTTTGTTTCCTATGGTAATTAAAGCACACAAAAAAATATGATAGTAAACAAAAAAAACAAAACATCACCAGTTGTTGGACAGCATCCTTGAAAAGAAAGATTTACTCTGTCCGTGGTTAACACACACTTGTGCTTTGGCTATGATGATATTTGGGTATTGTGACATATAAAAAAAACATGTTTACAGAAACTTTAATTAACAAAAACAACCATTTAAAGATCAAATGCTTATAACAAACTATTAAAAAACTAATTTCCCAAATAACTTGTACATAATAAACCTCTGTATAAAGGATACATGGTAATGAAGGTTAACATCTGTGAACTATTGAAAAGTCTAATATACATAGGTTTTACTCTATTTGCAATTTTTGTGTGAAACAATGGTTTCCAGAAACCTTTTAATTGCTATCTAAAACCAGGCATCTGTTGTTGTTTGTGTGCATCAAATAAATAAGGAAAGCATACCAGACTTAAGCTCTATCATTACCTGTGTTAATATGCTATTAAAATTTGATAAATTTTATAAATCATTTTTTATCATTAGTTATATGCATTATGTCATTGTTTTTCTTTTATTTCAAATAGTTGGTAAATATGGAGCAAGAAGTACTAGTCCAACTGTCTATGGCAGATCACCTCAACTCTCTCTTAACGCTGTAAGTATTATTTCACCTCAACTCTCTCTTAACGCTGTAAGTATTATTTCACCTCAACTCTCTCTTAACGCTGTAAGTATTATTTCACCTCAACTCTCTCTTAACGCTGTAAGTATTATTTCACCTCAACTCTCTCTTAATGCTGTAAGTATTATTTCACCTCAACTCTCTCTTAATGCTGTAAGTATTATTTCACCTCAACTCTCTCTTAACGCTGTAAGTATTATTTCACCTCAACTCTCTCTTAAGGCTGTAAGTATTATTTCACCTCAACTCTCTTTTAACGCTGTAAGTATTATTTCACCTCAACTCTCTCTTAATGCTGTATTATTTCACCTCAACTCTCTCTTAATGCTGTAAGTATTATTTCACCTCAACTCTCTCTTAATGCTGTAAGTATTATTTCACCTCAACTCTCTCTTAACGCTGTAAGTATTATTTCACCTCAACTCTCTCTTAACGCTGTAAGTATTATTTCACCTCAACTCTCTCTTAACGCTGCAAGTATTATTTCACCTCAACTCTCTTTTAATGCTGTAAGTATTATTTCACCTCAACTCTCTCTTAATGCTGTAAGTATTATTTCACCTCAACTCTCTCTTAACGCTGTAAGTATTATTTCACCTCAACTCTCTCTTAACGCTGTAAGTATTATTTCACCTCAAGTCTCTCTTAACGCTGTAAGTATTATTTCACCTCAACTCTCTCTTAACGCTGTAAGTATTATTTCACCTCAACTCTCTTTTAATGCTGTAAGTATTATTTCACCTCAACTCTCTCTTAATGCTGTATTATTTCACCTCAACTCTCTTTTAACGCTGTAAGTATTATTTCACCTCAACTCTCTCTTAATGCTGTATTATTTCACCTCAACTCTCTTTTAACGCTGTAAGTATTATTTCACCTCAACTCTCTCTTAATGCTGTAAGTATTATTTCACCTCAACTCTCTTTTAACGTTGTAAGTATTATTTCACCTCAACTCTCTCTTAATGCTGTAAGTATTATTTCACCTCAACTCTCTCTTAACGCTGTAAGTATTATTTCACCTCAACTCTCTCTTAACGCTGTAAGTATTATTTCACCTCAACTCTCTCTTAACGCTGTAAGTATTATTTCACCTCAACTCTCTCTTAACGCTGTAAGTATTATTTCACCTCAACTCTCTCTTAACGCTGCAAGTATTATTTCACCTCAACTCTCTCTTAACGCTGTAAGTATTATTTCACCTCAACTCTCTCTTAACGCTGTAAGTATTATTTCACCTCAACTCTCTCTTAATGCTGTAAGTATTATTTCACCTCAACTCTCTCTTAATGCTGTAAGTATTATTTCACCTCAACTCTCTCTTAACGCTGTAAGTATTATTTCACCTCAACTCTCTCTTAACGCTGTAAGTATTATTTCACCTCAACTCTCTCTTAACGCTGCAAGTATTATTTCACCTCAACTCTCTTTTAATGCTGTAAGTATTATTTCACCTCAACTCTCTCTTAATGCTGTAAGTATTATTTCACCTCAACTCTCTCTTAACGCTGTAAGTATTATTTCACCTCAACTCTCTCTTAACGCTGTAAGTATTATTTCACCTCAAGTCTCTCTTAACGCTGTAAGTATTATTTCACCTCAACTCTCTCTTAACGCTGTAAGTATTATTTCACCTCAACTCTCTTTTAATGCTGTAAGTATTATTTCACCTCAACTCTCTCTTAATGCTGTATTATTTCACCTCAACTCTCTTTTAACGCTGTAAGTATTATTTCACCTCAACTCTCTCTTAATGCTGTATTATTTCACCTCAACTCTCTTTTAACGCTGTAAGTATTATTTCACCTCAACTCTCTCTTAATGCTGTAAGTATTATTTCACCTCAACTCTCTTTTAACGTTGTAAGTATTATTTCACCTCAACTCTCTCTTAATGCTGTAAGTATTATTTCACCTCAACTCTCTCTTAACGCTGTAAGTATTATTTCACCTCAACTCTCTCTTAACGCTGTAAGTATTATTTCACCTCAACTCTCTCTTAACGCTGTAAGTATTATTTCACCTCAACTCTCTCTTAACGCTGTAAGTATTATTTCACCTCAACTCTCTCTTAATGCTGTAAGTATTATTTCACCTCAACTCTCTCTTAATGCTGTAAGTATTATTTCACCTCAACTCTCTCTTAACGCTGTAAGTATTATTTCACC
This sequence comes from Unio delphinus, assembly GCA_029339505.1. Lineage (NCBI taxonomy): Eukaryota > Metazoa > Mollusca > Bivalvia > Unionida > Unionidae > Unio > Unio delphinus. The sequence continues at coordinate 13,892,050 of JAQISU010000110.1, forward strand.
TCAACTCTCTCTTAAGGCTGTAAGTATTATTTCACCTCAACTCTCTTTTAACGCTGTAAGTATTATTTCACCTCAACTCTCTCTTAATGCTGTATTATTTCACCTCAACTCTCTCTTAATGCTGTAAGTATTATTTCACCTCAACTCTCTCTTAATGCTGTAAGTATTATTTCACCTCAACTCTCTCTTAACGCTGTAAGTATTATTTCACCTCAACTCTCTCTTAACGCTGTAAGTATTATTTCACCTCAACTCTCTCTTAACGCTGCAAGTATTATTTCACCTCAACTCTCTTTTAATGCTGTAAGTATTATTTCACCTCAACTCTCTCTTAATGCTGTAAGTATTATTTCACCTCAACTCTCTCTTAACGCTGTAAGTATTATTTCACCTCAACTCTCTCTTAACGCTGTAAGTATTATTTCACCTCAAGTCTCTCTTAACGCTGTAAGTATTATTTCACCTCAACTCTCTCTTAACGCTGTAAGTATTATTTCACCTCAACTCTCTTTTAATGCTGTAAGTATTATTTCACCTCAACTCTCTCTTAATGCTGTATTATTTCACCTCAACTCTCTTTTAACGCTGTAAGTATTATTTCACCTCAACTCTCTCTTAATGCTGTATTATTTCACCTCAACTCTCTTTTAACGCTGTAAGTATTATTTCACCTCAACTCTCTCTTAATGCTGTAAGTATTATTTCACCTCAACTCTCTTTTAACGTTGTAAGTATTATTTCACCTCAACTCTCTCTTAATGCTGTAAGTATTATTTCACCTCAACTCTCTCTTAACGCTGTAAGTATTATTTCACCTCAACTCTCTCTTAACGCTGTAAGTATTATTTCACCTCAACTCTCTCTTAACGCTGTAAGTATTATTTCACCTCAACTCTCTCTTAACGCTGTAAGTATTATTTCACCTCAACTCTCTCTTAACGCTGCAAGTATTATTTCACCTCAACTCTCTCTTAACGCTGTAGGTATTATTTCACCTCAACTCTCTCTTAACGCTGTAAGTATTATTTCACCTCAACTCTCTCTTAATGCTGTAAGTATTATTTCACCTCAACTCTCTCTTAATGCTGTAAGTATTATTTCACCTCAACTTTCTTTTAATGCTGTAAGTATTATTTCACCTCAACTCTCTCTTAACGCTGTAAGTATTATTTCACCTCAACTTTCTTTTAATGCTGTAAGTATTATTTCACCTCAACTCTCTCTTAACGCTGTAAGTATTATTTCACCTCAACTCTCTCTTAACGCTTTAAGTATTATTTCACCTCAACTTTCTTTTAATGCTGTAAGTATTATTTCACCTCAACTCTCTCTTAACGCTGTAAGTATTATTTCACCTCAACTCTCTCTTAACGCTGTAAGTATTATTTCACCTCAACTCTCTCTTAACGCTGTAAGTATTATTTCACCTCAACTCTCTCTTAACGCTGTAAGTATTATTTCACCTCAACTCTCTCTTAATGCTGTAAGTATTATTTCACCTCAACTCTCTTTTAACGCTGTAAGTATTATTTCACCTCAACTCTCTCTTAATGCTGTATTATTTCACCTCAACTCTCTCTTAACGCTGTAAGTATTATTTCACCTCAACTCTCTCTTAATGCTGTAAGTATTATTTCACCTCAACTCTCTTTTAACGCTGTAAGTATTATTTCACCTCAACTCTCTCTTAATGCTGTATTATTTCACCTCAACTCTCTCTTAATGCTGTAAGTATTATTTCACCTCAACTCTCTCTTAACGCTGTAAGTATTATTTCACCTCAACTCTCTCTTAACGCTGCAAGTATTATTTCACCTCAACTCTCTCTTAACGCTGCAAGTATTATTTCACCTCAACTCTCTTTTAATGCTGTAAGTATTATTTCACCTCAACTCTCTCTTAATGCTGTAAGTATTATTTCACCTCAACTCTCTCTTAACGCTGTAAGTATTATTTCACCTCAACTCTCTCTTAACGCTGTATTATTTCACCTCAAGTCTCTCTTAACGCTGTAAGTATTATTTCACCTCAACTCTCTCTTAATGCTGTAAGTATTATTTCACCTCAACTCTCTCTTAATGCTGTAAGTATTATTTCACCTCAACTCTCTCTTAACGCTGTAAGTATTATTTCACCTCAACTCTCTCTTAACGCTGTATTATTTCACCTCAAGTCTCTCTTAACGCTGTAAGTATTATTTCACCTCAACTCTCTCTTAATGCTATAAGTATTATTTCACCTCAACTTTCTTTTAATGCTGTAAGTATTATTTCACCTCAACTCTCTCTTAACGCTGTAAGTATTATTTCACCTCAACTCTCTTTTAACGCTGTAAGTATTATTTTGGCATCGATATCACAAGAAGCGCTGACTTTTGACATAGATTTATTGACATTTAGCTCAAAGGAATTTATTTTTTAAATATGTTACCAATGATGATACCTTTAGAGCCTACTGCTACCTTGCAAATCCAGCCATCCTAGATTATAATCTTTTAGCTAAAAGGCTAACAGTTATCTGCCCACCAAGGTAGTGGTTGGGCAAAGTGATCTCCCCTTGGTACAGGGATTGGTGCCATATCTCATGAATATATCAGTTACAACTTCTGCTTGTGCCAAGTACCATGTTCTTGTCAAGAAGGACCACATAAAAATCCTTTTCCAGTTTTCTGGAAGCTCTACACATACAAGCTGGAGAAGTCTTCACTTCAAAGAGAAACATACTCATTCTATATTTCCAAAATTTGTTTTTTCTTCCTGTGATGCCAGAGTTCATGTCAATTCAATCACTTTACCATCACTTGATAGTATTTACATACTTGTACAGGCAGCCAGTATGACTTCACAATAGTTCTGGCAATATTTTTAATTTATATGTGCATTCAAGTTGGTAATATGCTATAGAAAACTCTTATTAATTGTTCAATTTATGATATGAGCAAAGGTACATTATCTCATACTAGATATTTTAGTACTTATATTGTCTGGCGCTTGTTCCTTTTCTGTGTAGGTTTTGTGTGTAATATAGAAAAGTTGATTATATTACTGTATAGCTTCCTCTCTAGTTGGATAAGTACAGGTCAGTTTTATATACATGGTTTACTCAATAGAATCCAGCTCATGCAGTGTTAAATTAAGTATCTTTGAATAATTTTCACCAGTATAGGAATCTAAACAATTTGCCTTCCATTGGATAAGCTTTTACTAGAATTGATTTTTTTTTTTGGTGTTTTTTAGTCCAGTGATTATACCTGGTCAGGCAGTCCTATGTGACTGAAATTGTTTATTTAGTGTCCACTTAAAATTGTTCATACTGAGGATAATTTTCTACCTGTACAGGTCACATGCACGCCACTGCCCCTCTACACGTGGTTTTCATATGGATTAACCCTACTTGGTTTCTCACAAGTTGAAAGCAGGAAACTCACCGTATTACATTTATACAGTGTCAGCTCTGCTATATCTTGCAGATTAAGACCCTGGGTGAGACCTGCCTGACAACCACTCAACGTGTGTAATTTTCTCTCATCATTCCAGCAATATATGTTGGACTTGCCTGTTATGGATAGGAGTTATTCATAGGTTGAGGGATGAAAGATTGCTTGCACCTGAGGGTTCACACCATATAATTCTCTTTAGTTGTTCTAACCCAACTTGTATCTCATTTGAATTGAAACAATCTTTTTACCAATGTACAGTCTGCCTATTGCCCTTGCCACAGTACTGAAACTACTCTTCTGAAAGTATTTAATGACATTCTCTCTGCTTTGGATAGCGACAAAATTATAGTCCTCACCCTGCTTGATTTGTCTGCAGCATTTGACACAATAGAACATGATATATTACTTCACCGTCTCCAGCATGTATTTTGCATCCATGATACAGCCTTACAGTTTTTCAAGTCCTACTTAGTCAACAGGACACAAATTGTATCTGCAAATGGAATAAACTCCAGCCCAGTCGATCTATGTTGTGGAGTTCCACAGGGGTATGTTCCTGGACCTGTTCTCTTCATTCTATACACTCAGCCATTTTCATGTGTCATAGATCATCACCCAGTGTCTTGCCAATTGTAAGCTGATGACACCCAAATATACAAGTCTAGCCACCCAACTGAAGTTGATGCTACCATCCAAGAAGTAGAGAAGTGCATTTCTGATGTGAAATCATGGATGACATGTAACAAGCTGCAGATGAATGATGATAAAACTGAGGCCATTCTGATCACAACACAAAGACTTTCTCATTCACATCCATTACCTCCATCAATAAATATCAGCAACACCAACATTAAATTCACACAGTCAGTACAAAACCTAGGTGTTACACTAGAGAGTAATCTCACATTGCACCAACATGTCATGAACATTTGCAAGGCTGCATGTCATATTAAGTCTTTGGCTCTTTAGCTAAAATACAGGACTTATCAGTTGATCCTAAATGCATTCAGTCAACTCTCTTGTGCCCTTGAGTTTGTGACTGAATACAGAAAAGGAGTTCTAGCATGGTCCATTGTAAAGACTGCACAATCAGTGTGTACTTGCAGAGACGTTGTTTCGTGTCCCACTCAAACAGCTTTGAGAAGTGTTGTGATTTGTCTACAACAAGCTACAAACAAGCGACATACTAGTTTATTTTAGCAAGACATGATATTATATGTTACTCTCCTTTCATACCCAATATCCTGTAAACAAGAACACCTTAGATCTCGTACCAATTCATGATTCAGTTGACTAGCTCAAGACTCTATTATTAGTAATAAGAATGTGTTCTCCAGGAAAGTGATTTGAATTCATGCAATGGTAAGTTCTATGCCTCTTTGGATGAATTCATCTGCGAGAGTATTCATTCACCAGGATTGTTATGCTCATTTCAGCAGTAAAATTCTTAGTCCTTGATTGCTTTATTGGGCTCTTTTAACAATGATTACATGTTTCAAGTGGAGCCTGATCCTTGACAGTTGGACCAACTCTCTCATTCAACAACCATTCAATATCTCTTCAGACACATACACCAGAAATCACTATCACTATGGATATGAACGCAGAGGGCTGAGGGAGCAAGTCTTCTACCATTTCGGACTGACATAGAAACATATCCCACTCTGAAACTCTATTTATATGTCAACATCTTTCTAATTGGATGCCATTTTTGAAAGCCAGTCATTGGTTGCTGGTGAACCTATAGCTGTGGTACAACAGGATATCTTCCAGGTTGTTCAACAGCTGCTTAAGATGTGGCTTCACAACTTCTTGATTTTCTGGGGGAAAAATCTTCCCTTTTGGAAGCCACTCCCAAACAGATGTAGTTTTCTACCATCAAACTACCTAAAAGCTGTCTCACATACCTTAGGGGACTGGAGATGGCATCTCCAGGGTAAGGGAATGTATCTCATTTCACCTGTTACCTATTCTCCTAAGTTATTATGATCGGGTAATGTATTGAAACAATATACTAATTTATTTTCAAGTAAAATGTGTTTGTGAATACTTACCCAGTCGTAATACACATTCATCAACCCAGCCTCCCAACAGTTACATCCACATCAAGAGCATACTTTCCAATCCTGTAGTAACTGATATATTCAAGGGATTTAGCATCAATCCCTAAACCAAGGGGAGATCACTATCTAATTGCTGCCTAGGTGGGCTGATAACTTTCAGCCTTTTTGCTAAATGTTTTTTTTTTTTTACCTGGGAAGACTGACTTTGTGAAGTAATAGTTCTCTAAGGTATTATGGTTGGATAAGTATTCACAAAGAAACAAATTTTGCTTGAAAAAATTTGTTTCAAGTAAAGCAGATGTCTATATTGTAACTTTCTGAAAGAAGATTCAAGTTAAATATTGTTGTATTATGCAGATTTGTTATTAAGTAAGTATCTCTTCATTTATCTTAATTAGCACATTTAATACAGTGTATTATTATTATTATTATTATTATTATTATTATTATTATTATTATTATTATTAAGTTCATTGTAATCTAAATTTGCTATTATCATTTAGTTTTTAATTTTTTAATATCTAATTATTATTGAATAATTATGATCTAATCTACAGTCACATGGCAAAGCACAATTCTCATTCCAACCTCAACAAGGACAGGCTGTACCTAAATATCCACAGGTATGTTAAAATAATGCATTTTTTTCACCTTCCTTAGTTTGCGTTGTATCATATTTGGGCATTGTCCATCCATAAATTTGCAAGATTTGAATGAAACTTATATATATTTGATAATAGTGCAAATTCAAAACAGTTTCTCAGCATCTCAGGCTTAACAGGCTCTTCATCAGGGTAAAAAAAACAACTTAATTTATAAAACAAACTCTTAACACAAAATCTACAAAAATCTATGTATATAAATAATATTTAGAAGGAGTATTGTATAGATTAGTCAGGTCCCTCGCCCAATGACAGAGGGAAAATATAACTCTCTTATCTGTTCCCTTCTCAAGGCTGTAATTGTTTGAACCACTTTTCATGAAACTTGTCAAGTATTTCATCATGTCTAGTCTGTGTGTTGCTTACAACAGTCCCATTCTATATCTCAAGTTCAAGGTCACAGCAAGAAAAATGTGACTGTTTTCTTGTCTAAGACAAAAATAATAATTTCATGAAAATTCTCTCAAATCAGTATTATTACTGAATTCTCAAAATAGATGAAACCTTAATTCCTTCCAATTGTCAGCATCCTGCAGCATTGTTTAGAGGTGATATAACCCCTGATTGTCAGATTAGTTTTATTGTCAGCATTCTAATTCATTTGACAAAATTTTGGTCCCTGATTGTCAGATTTATTTTATTGTCAGCATTCTAATTCATTTGACAAAATTTTGGTCCCTAATTGTCAGATTAGTTTTATTGTCAGCATTCTAATTCATTTGACAAAATTTTGGTCCCTAATTGTCAGATTAGTTTTATTGTCAGCATTCTAATTCATTTGACAAAATTTTGGTCCCTAATTGTCAGATTAGTTTTATTGTCAGCAATATAATTTATTTGACAGGGTTACCATCACTGATTCTTAGATTTATTTTATTGTCAGCATTCTAATTCATTTGGCAATGTTTTGGTCCCTGATTGTCAGATGAGTTTTATTGTCCATATTCTAATTCATTTGGCAGGGTTATGGTCCCTGATTGTCAGATGAGTTTTATTGTCAGCATTCTAATTAATTTGGCAATGTTATGGACCCTGATTGTTAAATGTGTTTTATTGTCAGCGTTCTAATTCATTTGGCAATGTTTTGGTCCCTGATTGTCAGATGAGTGTTATTGTAGCATTCTAATTCATTTGGCAGGGTTGCCATCCCTGATTGTCAGATGAGTTTTATTGTCAGCATTCTAATTCATTTGGCAGGGTTACCATCCTTGATTGTCAGATGAATTTTATTGTCAGCATTCTAATTCATTTGACAGGGTTATGGTCCCTGATTGTCAGGTGAATTTTATTGTCAGCATTCTAATTTATTTGACAGGGTTATGGTCCCTGATTGTCAGGTGAGTTTTATTGTCAGCATTCTAATTCATTTGGCAGGGTTACAGTCCCTGATTGTCATACAGCTACTTTTGTTACTACACATGAATGACTTCCTTATTCTACTTCAATCGGATTTATTTGTCAGCTTGATATTAATGTGGCATCAGCTGAGTTTGATTGTCAGTATTGCCCAGACATCCAGCAGACTCATATATTCTCAGACTGCTGGAATCCCTTCTGTACTGCTATAACTTAAGCAGTATATGCTTATAAGCTTTCTCTGTCATTGTTTAGTGAAGTTATTGCTGCTAAATATTCGACGCAAATTTGGGGTTTAACTCATTTGCTAAATCAACATTTTCACCATTTCTTCTGCATAGCTAAACCCCCTTCTTCCAATGAAAAGCATTTGGCACAGTTTCCTGGAATTTTTTTTTAAATTTTAAACTAATAAACTTATTGCTACAATGTGTATTTCAGTATACAAATGAGAAACCTTCTTGTTTCAATTTTATTAAATCACCATCTGAAATGTTTGATTACTTTTGGTGATTTGGTGATGCTTGTTCCAACATAAATATTTTAAGCAAGTATATGACCGTATACTAGTTTAATACTTGGCCCAATACCTCTACTCTTGAAAACGGCTCTAGTGGCCTATTGCTTAGAGCATCCACCCCGGAAGTGTGAGGTCGTGGGTTCAGTCCTCGGCCGAGTCATACCAAAGACTTATACAAATGGTATTAACATCTGCCTCGCTTGGCGCTGTAAATTAAAAGGTTAGTGTTAGGACTGGTTGGCACGGTGTCAAGATAATGTGACTTGGTGGGACATCATGCTACGTGTGTGCAGCATGATGCCCCAGTGCTAGACATCACTATAAACTGCCTCACTGCAGACATCGTAGCGATATGACTGAATTTTTTTTAAAGCTACTTAAAAAAATCCTAATGACATCTACTCTTGGTTAGTCAAATCACTTTGATACCCCATCAGTGAATTGTGGTAATCAAAGTTGCATTACATTTCCAACATAATATGATTACCTGGAGAGAAAAACTTGTTACTATGGATGCAAAATTAGAAGAACAAAGGTATATATGCCTTATTTTTAACTATGCAAAGCTTTCAAAAATCAGGAAAAGAATGTCATTTTTTTGTTAGAACTTATCTGACAAATATTCACACAGTGTGTGCTTAATTAATTGTTTCATATTCTTTCATAATTTATTCTCATCATAGTTTTCATCATCATTAGTACTATCATCAGCAGCATCATCTTGCTTGATAAGGAAATTCTATACAAATAAATGCATAGTACCTGAGCATGATTAACTTTGAATTTTATACTTTTGCATCATCAAAGGTAATACTCTAAAGCTAGATACTCCAGGTTACATTATCCAAGTGTTTCTAAAAAGAAATTGAAAATAACAATTAAATCAATATTTAATATTAACCAATTTTAATGAAGCTTACAAAATATGCCTCAGATATTCACACTAAGAAAGGTAAATAATTTAATACAATAATTAGTAAAGATCATTTTTCATCTAGACTGACTCATTTGCCAATTTTAATAACCATGTATCCTTTATTTCTTCATTTCCTTGTTTATGACTTTGTAATTAATTTCCTTAAAAGAAAATAATATAAAAATATTGAAAATCAATTACAATTTATGCTATATGCAGGCTGTAGTCTTGTACGATTACAAGGCCCAGAGATCAGATGAATTGAACCTGTTCCGAGGTGATATAGTTACTGTGTTGTATAAAGACAGTGAAAACTGGTGGATGGGAGAGCTCTCTGATGGGCAGCAAGGCTACTTCCCAGCTAACTATGTGACAGAAGAAGGTGAGTATTAGATAACATACATATGAAAGAAAAACTATTTCGTTATACCCTGTATAAAAACAGTTGATGAATTACAGTATTTACATCAACTGATTTTTGGCAGTAAATTGACTTCAGGGTGTACTATAAAGGAACTGTTTCGGTAACATAAAATACATGTGCCGTCTTGATGAACATTTCAGCTAAATATACTGACTACTGCCCTCCACTATCCCATTGGGCACTAGTTATATCCAGTTAAACAGCATTACCCACTCAGGTTAACAAATAGCATAGTTGCCCTTGAGGGAAGTCACTGAATATATACTAGAATTCTCATGGTAAGAAGATATAAACAGGTCATGCACTCATAGATTTTCAGTATTAAGCTTAAAAATAGCTTTAGTATCTAAAGGTATACCAAATTTTTTTTTATCAAAATGTTTTATTTGTGAACGTTTCTCTAATGGATAAGGGTCTCCTTAAGAAACATTTTGTTTTCTTTACTGAACACAAACTGCTCTTTTGGTCTTTAACATTTTTGGCATGAAGGGACCACAAGAATTTGTACAACACTCCTTTAATAAAAATTAATTCATACTTGATTATGATTCAAACTAACAGCAATAAATTGAAACCATATCAGTCATGCTGTATTCATTTTACAAGTTTTCTTCATAGCCAAGCATTATACAGGTAATATAATTTTGACATTTGTTGAAACACTTATCTACCTACATTTGTTCTTCCTTGTCTGTACTTACAGTTTTGTTGGCTATTACCGCTTGTATTGTTATTAATACAATCAAGCAAGTTGATGCTAGTAAAACCTTATAATTTTTTTTTTGTCTATAGGTGCATGATAATAAGCACAGAATCTTCCTCTCACTTTCTCATCCTCTCCTTCCCATTTCTCGTCTTTGCTGTTCGCTATTAATTAGTATAGAAGTTCACTTAGATTGAGTCAGTGATATATTGGCATAAATTGGTGTCGTTATTTCAATTTATCGTAAAATAAAATTTAAATTTCAATGGATTTTTTATTTCAGATACTGATATTGATGAAAGGAAAAAGGTAAGTGTAGTTTCAGAATTTCATTCATTGATATTAATTTCAAATGATCTCTTCTTCATTTAGTAAATTCAAAAGAAAATTGTTGCAATTTTTCTTTTGTGTTTAGTTCTACTGGTCATACACCTGAAGAGGTCATGGGATGACCACTGTCAGCAATATGTCTGTCCATTAGCACAAATTTGTTATTGCTACTGCTTGTAAACTGCTTTTAGGATTGTCATTAACTCATTCAGCCCTGATCCCGTCTGTTCAGATGATCTGGTTTCCACCTTTAATGATAGGGTGGCTGAGTGGTCTAACATGCTTTCCATTATGGATAACTGCCATCTCACCTCTGTCTGCGTGGGTTTGAGTCTAAGATTCAGCTAATGTAGTTATGTGAGAAAGCTTGCCAGTAGCTTCTCAAGGGTCGGTGGTTCCTTCCAGGGATTTTCCTGGGTTCTTCCTCCACCAATAATACTGGCCGCCATGTATAGCCTATCATGTGCTGAAAAATGGCGTTAATCCCTAAAACAAAAAGCAAAAAACACCTTTAATGGCTGATCCAGTCTGTAATTGAGGTTTGTTGACTGCATTCAATGGCCGATCCAAACTCCATTCATGGTGATACAATGTCTCTGATTGGTGACAAATGGGTTTTTTCCAAGAATTGGATCATATTAAACCAATCAGAAATGATTTTACTTTCCATTGTGCAAATTTTAATTGATTAAATGCCAAGGGTTACTAATTGAGAGCAGTTTCACTACACATGTTCTGTTTATGAAATGTCATAAATGATTGCAAATATAAGAGTGATTTTGATGATGATGAAAACGAAAATGAGGAGTTTCTTGGGTTTGATCTTCAAAATATTAAGCAAGCAGAGAGAAGATATGTTTGGCAGATGGATATTTTGCAAGATTTTGATTCGGATATAGAAGTTTCTGAGATTGAATTGGCAGAAGAAGAGGATATTATTTCTAAAAATGTCACACATAATTTTGAAAATGTGTATAAATAAGTTCTGAAAGACTTAGACAAATAGGAAAACAATCACTGTGTAAACAAATTCATTGGAATAATTGGTGAAAATTTCAAAGATTTTAATTGGATATAAGAAGAGAAATTAAGGTAAGAGTGAATGCATATTTACAGAAATTTTCAAACAGGTAAAAACTCTGTGGCACAAGCAACTAGACACAGCCTACTGCTGCTAGGGCATAGCAGCAGTGATACTGATAACAACGATGGGGCTGAATGAGTTAACATTTATACTTTATACACACATGCATCTCAAGATCTTGATAGTTTTAAATAAAATTGGTGTTACTTGGACATTCATTTTGAACATCTTGCTATTGATACTTCTCCTGTACAGATGGTTATATCAACATTTAGTTTTCACTTAAAGACTTCTTATGATTTCTTATTATTCCTAAATTAAAATGGTATTTGATATCCCATAAAGGTACACAGTATTAACAGTATAATGGTTTACCACAGTATATTTTTCCAGTGTTACATACATTTGTACTTTCACACTGTAGTGGTACTTCAGTAGTTTCCATCAGTAAGTAATGTTTAATGGTTGATCCTGATATTCAAATGTGCTAAAAAGATGGGTTTTTCTCAGTATTTTGGGGCAAAGGATAGATTTATGTATTTACATTCTGTATGATAAAAATAGAAGGCAGTCATGTGTTGTGCTTTAATATATTTTCAAGTAGTTGGCAGGATCAACATAGTGCAAATTAGCGTCTGTTCACAGTCTACATTTAGTAGCCTGATGGTTTACCTTTCATAGTACAATCGTAATTTCCAACAACTTTTTGCTAATGGACACTGAGCCCTCCCCCCCCCCCAGCAAAAGGCAAGGGGTTCAGTGATGGTCTAAATATTTGCAAATGTATATTCAATTTTAGCACATTATCATAAGCATAACACTCCAATTCTGCAACTTAAAAATGATAACAACTGCTCCTGACAACACAAGAGTTCACTTTTTAGAGCAGATAGATGAATGTAGTTTCACTTAGAAATATAATTTATATCAGACAGTGGTCGATGTTAAAATTCCTGTATAAATCAGCTATTTTGTAAGTCCTTATGGTAATTTCCTGCATGAATAAGACTGGCATTAGATTTTTTTCTTTGCAGAAACTGTCATTGCTATAGGAGTTGATTAGTGAAAGTATAATATTGCTCTAGTTTTACCCACAATGCCTTGCAAAATATTAAAATATCTGATTTGTACAGAATTTTCATGTTGAATATGGCTTTTAAGGCGACCCTGTTGATGGACAGTTTATTTTATTTAATGTTGGAACAGGGTTGGCTGACGTGCCTGCACAAATTTTCTATGTTCTTTTATGCAGTAATTCATTTTTTTTTTGTTAGTTAACCAACTGATTAGAAATTTCTCCAATGGAGATTCAATGATAATGACTTCAGTGTACATTATGAAAGCTTCATCAAAATGTCTCTACATTGCAATCATTTTTTACAGGTCACTGCAGTTACTACTAGCAGTGGAATCTCCAATGGAGATTCAGTGATAATGACTTCAGTGTACATTATGAAAGCTTATTCAAAATGTCTCTACATTACAATCATTTTTTACAGGTCACTGCAGTTACTACTAGCAGTGGAGAGTTGAAATTTGTCTCAGGAGCTGAGGAATCAGATGATGAACTGGTTGAATCTAACAGAATGTAAGCATTATTTCTTAAGTACTTTTTCATGTTTCCACACAGGTATGTAAATGAACAAGGGTTGTTGCTGTTCTTTTAAGTCTGTGTTAGTAGCCCCTTTGTGCTGGAAAAAGGGGGCATATTGTTTTGCAGCTGTCTTTGTGTGCATTTATACATGCATCCCAAATCATAAAAACTTATATTTTATTGCCATGCATTTTATACACTTTATCATGGCCATAGGTAGATAACCTAATTGGATTTTCTAATCATTACAGTAATTTGTTTTCTTTACACTTTTAAACAATCTTTCCTGGCTTTTTTAACATAAACCTTGCTATTATGAACAGAAATCACTCAAGGTAGACAAATAAAATTTGGATAAATTATATGTGTTTATATGTAAATCACCTCGTTAAATTTTATGACCAAAATGCAGCAAATTTTCAATAGTTTTAAACACTTTTTTAAAGTTGGTGGAATTGGGTTTTAGGACAAAAAAGCAAAATGATTTGAGATAAGCAATTGAAATTTTATAAATATACTTTTATTTATGTGCCAATTTCAGATTTGATTTTTTAGACTATTACAAGAAGTTTTCAGTTATTTTTAAATGCATATTTAAAATATTTTCGACTAAATTTATTTCTATAGTTAACCCTTTACAACCCAGATACGCTTTTATACACCTTTACCTTTGCACCCCATCTATGCATTTCTATGGCTTTACCTTTGCCCCCCATCTATGCATTTCTACAGTATCAACTATGAATTTGATACATCTTCCATTTAAATGTTGATTCACCGCATGGTAACCAAATACTGGTTAAAAAAAAATCATCTTTACTAACATTTGATTTTAAATACATATTTCCTAACATTAGAACCTCTAAATCTAAATTTAACCGACCAATTATATGTAGTGGGGTTTTCCATGGTTGCATCCAAAATGGAGTTGTTAGCCGATTGTATTACCTCAATATGATGTAAATATTATGGCCTTTTCAATGCATGTAAGTTACTCATAATTGTAATATATTCAAATATGATGCTGAATTTTACATTAGTAGTATAAATTCATTACGTCATCATGATTTTTATATAGAAAATCACATTCTTAAATGGATGGCAAATACGACAAGTCTTCTGTACATTGTAATGTATAATGTAGCATTAACGTGTTTAAAACATGAAATCTGCTGATTGTGTGAAGGCCATTTAATTCTGATTGAAAAATCTAGATTAGTCACGCATAAAAGTACAAATAATTTCAAGCTACGAAGTTTTAATAACATCAAAACTTTTATGATTAGTTTCATTGTTGCTAACAAAACAGTACCTGAGTTTTTCATCGACGATGAAATGAATCAAGTCTATCCTTGCATGAAATAAAGTCATATATCCAAATGAATCACACTACGGCCAAGAGTAAAATGGTGCCACACATGTCATGTGGGTGCATCTATTTTTAGAAACAGGGATTTTCATAATATGACCATGCACGTTTAAATTATTTTTAAAAGAAATTGTTGATAATTATAGGATGTAATAATTAGTATGTACTGGTACTATTCTTTTCTTTTTGATCAATATGACTTTCTTGGCTAAGTATTGTTATTATCATTACAAAATAAGTGATATAAGAAAACAACCATGACCTGATATACCACATCAAATTATCCCATGTTACATTGTGTAGTATATTAAGAACTATTATTTTTGTTCAATAGCTAAATATTTAATCACATAATGTTTATATCATGTTTCTTATGGATTTAAAATATTCCTTCATGTATGTGCCAAATGAATTACAATTACGGCCTGTCTAATGAACAAGCACGGACTAGATATCGTGATGTCCGCCATTATTACTTTTCTGCCTCTTGTCAGGTTCACTTGTGACTTTTATGTGATATTACAAAGAATATAACATGAAAAGGGCTGTGAAAAGTTTCAGTTAAATATTATCAAAAATAATGTTACCAAATATGCTAATTAAATACATATTGGCATTTACATATTGGTGTTTAAAGCTTCAAAGCACAAGTTGATGTGATTAAAACAAAGCAGTTTGTGCATCGGTAGTAGTTGTTTTTATCACGAAATGATAACACATAATAGCTTTGGTAATCTGGCATTGATAACAAATACTAACTTGCGGTGGAAATGATTAGGTTATTTTGAGGCTATTCCAGCAATGGGAGAATATAATTTTTGGAAGATGAGGTTGCTTTTCAGTTTACGTGTTTTTTTTATGGGGAGCAAGGGTATGACGTCGTGAACGTCATATGGGAGGCACAGGTAATATGGTTTGATTTTTATATGGGAAGCAAAGGGTTAAACAAAAACTTGAGGATGACAAATTGTAGCATCATTGTGAGCATACTGTTATGCATATCTGACTTAATTTATGTTTATTTTAATTAAATTGGTTGTTTGTCAGTTTAAATTTTATTTTATTCTATTACATGCTATTTTAATAAAATCTTGTTTACATAATTTGGAAATATTTTCCAGTTGACCTGACTCTTTCTTTCAAAAACACCTGAGGCTGACCTAGATCCAGACCTTAATTCAAAATTAGTTACAGCCATGTAAACAAGTTTTTAAAAAAAATTATTTTCATTGTGAGAATGATAAGAGTGAGATTGAGGCTGTATTTAGATATGTGACCTTAGACATGTAAATAGTTTCAGTGAAGTAAACAACTTTTTTGTTATTCTTAGAGTTATTAATTGGTTGGTGTCAGGGTCGTGTTAGGACTACATGATGTAAACATTATTACATGACCCTCCTATGGTTATCTAGTTTTCATTTCCAATAACTGTATAACCTTTTGTTTATAGAGATATTTGATCAGTTGGGGCTTTTTCATTACACTAGAAAGTGTATGTTGTGTCAGTTTGGAGTTATAATTTTTATTCATATTATTTGGATTCTAAAAGATTCATTCTTTTCCTTGAAATATTTGAGTGCTTATACAGAATTCTTTAACAATGACATTTATTCAAAGTTTATTCGGATATTAAACACCGGAGAATTATTTCTTGTGTTTCTACAAGGAACTATAGCTACAACACTATACAGACTACAGCATACGTCATCATTTTCCATCTTGATTTTCATGAAGACAAACTTGAATTCATTAGAACATTTCATTACTAGGACTTTTAAAATTTAATTTGTGGATTATTCTTGGGTTATTTTGGGATTTCACTCTTAAAACCGTGTTTTTTTCTTCTCCAGTTTCATTGTTTTTCCATGGAAACAAATTATTTGATAAATTTTACAAACCTTGTCTTCACTTTATGTGTTACATTTTATTAGAACCTAAGCACAAAACAATATTGTTACATGTTTAGGCTCTTTCAAACAGTAACAAGAAAAGAGTGACGATATCAAGCTTTGTAAAACTTAACAAATTTATTTCCCTTGAATAGCAAGTTAAAAATAAGAAAAAGAACTTTTACAAATCAAATCCAAAAGTAATCCAAGAAATAAAAAAATAGAAGTCCTAGTAATAAAACGTCCATATGAAATGGAGTTCAAATTACAGTGAAATCCAAAATTCAAGCCATTGATGTCTGCTGTGGTCAGAATTGTACTGATGTGTACTTTGGTACTCACATCATCAAGGCAACAATTAAAAAATGACACTTCACATGACTGCAGTTGCTGCAAAGCGCCTCTGCTTTTCATGATTGTGTCGATTTATCATACTCTAGGAAGAGCCAAATTTCAAATGTATAAACCAGAATATGCTATCCCATTATAATCTTGTTGATTGGGATATGTTGCCTTTTACACTATGTCAGCTTGTCAGGCTAGTGTCACATCATTTGTTTCATCGGAGTGGTAAGTTCAGATAATGTCCATTGAAATATTGCCTGATTTATTTCACTGATTATGCCCCTGATTGTGTACGTAGTTTAATATGGGGAACCTTGCTATTTTTTTAAAGAGATATTATTGTTATTTTTTATGTTGTTTTGAAGAGAGGTTGTTATTATTTATGTATTTTGAAGAGAGGCTGTTGGTCCTGTAATAAATCTGAAATTGCTCAGGTCCCTATATATGATATGTGATGTCCTAAAAATTAATATGATATGAAAAATAGTCTTGTCTTTAAGTTGTAATTCTCAGTGTTTTCTAAAAAAAAATTAAGTATCTTGCAAGTATACGGTACACGAAAGCAATGTAACACAAGGGACAAAAACCTAAAATGAAAACAGTTAGTAGATACAAATATTTTCATCTGGAAATGAAAAATGTAATGACAGTACATAAAAGTCCAGATTATCAATACATGTAATGTTTGCCAATGCTGAGTGTAAAGATATAAATTTTACTGATCCTCATAAATGCTATTTTTGCCTGTTTAGTTTCCACAATGCCAACATCATGTTAGTGCATCTGTGTAAACCAGAAATTATTATAGTCCATAAAACATGTACCATATTTTCTCGTTTATAAAATGAATCTAACTGCAAACTGCACTGACCCAGTTCTGTCATTTCATAATGCACCAGCAGATCTGAGTCTGTGCAGTTTGTTAACAGTAATCAGTATAACCAACAAGAAAAACCTTGATCTGCAGGTACATTATGCAATGGCAGATCAGGAGTTTTGTTTTTTGCAGTTTGACTCAACTGCTAAGTGAGTATAGATGGTACAACACCTTCATAATAATGACAAGTCCATCATCAAGGAAAGATTAGCTCAGCAGGTCAAACTAGAATAAGAAACAATCAGTAAAAAAAAATTAAAGCTCTAGGGTTTATTTCTGAATTTGAAGGTAATTCTATTATGATAACGATGATGTGGGCTGCATGAGATGACCCACTTTTGAGGCTTTGTCATATTTTTACCAATAACATTTACAGAATTGATAGCAACATTTGTCAGACATGTCTCATATTATGATACAAACATTGTCAGTCATGTCTCATATTATGATACAAACATTGTCAGACATGTCTCATATTATGATACCAACATTGTCAAACATGTCCCATATTATGATACAAACATTGTCAAACATGTCTCATATTATGATACCAACATTGTCAAACATGTCCCATATTATGATACAAACATTGTCAGACATGTCCCATATTATGATATAAACATTGTCAAACATGTCTCATATTATGATACAAACATTGTCAGACATGTCTCATATTATGATACAAACATTGTCAGACATGTCCCATATTATGATGCAAACATGTCAAACATGTCTCATATTATGATAAGATAAGATAAGAATTCTTTATTTCAGACTTCAAAGTTCATACCTCTAAATTAAAATATAAAGTAAAAAACATTGCAAACATAAAAGTATATATATATATATATATACATGTATATATATATATATATATATATATATATATACAGCAACATCTACAACTTTTAACTGTGCCATGCATTATTAAGAATAAAATTAAATGACACATTTAAAGAGTAATTTGTTCCATCTACTAATAATATGAAAATTTACATGAATGTCATAGTTCCAAAGAGATTTTAATATACATGTACAGTTCTTACTATTAGATATTCTTGTCATCATTGAGAATACATACTTTCTCATTATTTCATCAAAACAGAATAATTTTTGTTAACAAACATGTTGGAGGCACTGTTCCACCATGGAAGACCTAATAGAAAACAAAGACTATTAGGTTGCCAACATTGTCAAACATGTCTCACAACATATATCGACATTGTATTAAATTCAGAGTATGTCATACCAACATTTTTACAGTATATGATACCTACATAGTGTCTGACATGTCCCATATCAGCATTGTGTCAAACATATAGACTCTCATTATATTATACAACATTGTGTCAGACATATAGACTCTCATTATATTATACAACATTGTGTCAGACATATAGACTCTCATTATATTATACAACATTGTGTCAGACATATAGACTCTCATTATATTATACAACATTGTGTCAGACATATAGACTCTCATTATATTATACAACATTGTGTCAAACATGTAGACTCTCATTATATTATACAACATTGTGTCAAACATGTAGACTCTCATTATATTATACAACATTGTGTCAAACATGTAGACTCTCATTATATTATACAACATTGTGTCAAACATGTAGACTCTCATTAGATTATACAACATTCATTCAAACTAGCATGGTCAAGTTTATCCTATATGCAGGACTAGCTCAGTACATTTTCAGATCATTAAATGTAGCTAAAGCAACTGAATTAGTTGTAAACACTTCACGTGAAACATTGTATATACTGTTAGCTACATTTAATGAAGAGTACCTGAAAATTTACTGTGCTACAGAGAGGATAAAATTATCAATGATGTTTGAAATGAACTATGTCAGAAAACACTGATCCATGCATATAAGGCTATATACCTATACACTTCATAGCATCTCAACTCTCTAAACAACAACGGAAAACTTAGCAACAGCCAGAAATGTGTTATGTCGAACATGCTCTATTATAATTTTGTTAAGCATCTTCGTTGTGATACAGTTGAATATACCTGCAATATTTATTGACAAATAATATACTTACCAGCCAGAAGGAATCATTTATCCCTCAACACACTAATCCATAAGCAAATTTCACTGCATCACTTGCCATATTTTCAAGACAGAAATATAAATTTTCAAAGAATCAAAGTTTAGCACATTGTTATTCTCTGGGGTCCGCATATTTGGAGGGTGATGACTGTCTTTTATATGGGAGTGTGGGGTACTCAAAATTGGAAATGATGAAAGGAAACAGTTTCTTTCTAATAAAGTTTAACAATTTATTGTTAATTTCATATAATATCAATATATTAAATGTGATAATACCTCATTACTATGCGGCATTTATGTTGTTATCTTTCTTTGCTCACGCGTATGAACTGTGTACTTCGGACGCAACGGTCACACCACAGCCCGCATTAGCTTATTTGTATTCATGTGCCACATGTAAACATTGTGAGGTGCACACTTTTAAAGAGTTATTTTTACTTTAAAGGATAATATTGGGTGAGAAAAATAATCTATGTTGGGGTTTGGACCGAGACAATGAAATCCCAGCCGCGGGGTTACATTATATGTCTCCCCACTCGGACAAGCCTCGTGGGGAGACAAATAATATAACCCCTAGGCTGGGATTTCATTGTCTTGGTCCAAACCCCAACATAGATTCTATATATATTATACAACATTGTGTCAGACATGTTTTACAATATTTGATACCAGCATTGAATCAAATGTGTATCACAGTGTCTGATATCAACATTGTGTCAAATGTGTATCATAGTGTCTGATACCAACATTGTATCAAATGTGTATGACTGTCTGACACCAACATTGTATCAAATGTGTATCACAGTGTCTGATACCAGCATTGTATCAAATGTGTATCACAATGTCTGATACCAACATTGTATCAAATGTGTATCACAGTGTCTGATACCAACATTGTGTCAAACTGGTCTAAAAGAAACAAGACATTACAAGTTGCAATATTCAGATTGGTTCACTATTTTCATTTGATTCAATTTTATAGTGAGGTAAAATTGTGAGGTTTTTTACTTGCACAGATTGAGACTGAAACAACTTGTGAAAGCCATTAACTGGTATGCATGACATTTCCAATGAAAATTATTTGTTTGGAGTTTTTTGGAGTTTGTTAATTTGCTATTCTTTTAATTTGGAGGCAGTTTATTATGAAGTTACATCCTGTTTTGTTTATAAACCATTTCTGATGTATGCCTTGTATCATTCAGATTTTGAGAAATTTCCATACCTTTCAAGTCACAGCATATCGCATAAAAAATGTGTTTTCATATTACCAATCCCACCATCATGGTAAAAAAGTAAGAAAATAACTCAAATGCATCTACAACAAACAAGTGCATATTCTTAACTGCAATTGTCTCTTTTAAGTATATATCCAGATATTGGAAATGATTTTAAAAACATTTTAATGCTACCAGCAGTGTAAATGCAAGGAATCAACTGGTTTTATAGCATAGTTTATCCAGTAAAATGCGCCATAGTAGCAGCCAGTGACTTCCCATCACAAGCACTATGTTTTTATGCTATATTTTAGGCATTGTTTGAGGGGGAAATTGGCAGGTAGATTATTGAAAAATAAGAACAGTAGTAGAAACTCAGTAGAATTGACAGAATGAAGTAATAAAACACTTGACATGCTAAAGGTGCTGGGCTGGTTTGTTTTTTAATGTAAAGGCCATACTATGTTTTAGGTCTTTCAGTCATAATTAATATAAACATTTTTCACTTGAATTTACAATTCTTATATAAATATATAATCTGTAAGATCCATGTAACTATATTAAAAACAACTTACTTTTAATTCTGTATAAATTTTCATTGACTATGCACAATGACCCTCCTTTCAACCATAAGAACTTTGCCCATGAAAGTGAACCATGGCACTACCAACACTGCTTAGAGGCAGTTTTGAATCTCATGCATGTTATATTCTACCAGCAGTCAGCTTCATATTTAATGAACTTTCAAGCAGCATATGTTTCTGATATAAGAATGCACTTTCATGACCCTAATTTCTTTTTTATTTTTAAATATTTCTTTTACTACAAACTTTATACTGAAAAAAAATTAATTGTGAATTAACAGATATTTGAAATAACAAACATAAGATTATGTTCCTTGTAACAATTTCCTCACAAACAGCAAATAATCATACGAGATGAGCTCTTAATTTTGAATGTATCGAGATGATAAAAGTAAAGTTAGAAGCTAAATTTGTAATTTAAGTGCAGTTGTAATAGAAGTGACAGAAAAGTTCCGTCACATTTAGCCAAATTACTTATGGATGACAATACATCCAGATTTGTCACATTTTTCATTTGAGTTCCTTCTGGTTGACATTAGATCTGGTTATGTCACATTTTTCATCCGAGTTAGTTCTGAGTAATATTACATCCAGATCTGTCACATTTATCAGCCAAGTTACTACCTGGCCTCATATACAGAATGTTTCATAAGCGTGAGTCTGTTTGGCAAACATATATAACAAACTGGCATTGCAGTTTTTTCACCACAAATCTCATTCAGGGCAGTCATAAAGGGCAAGTGATATTGTTGACTGCCAGGGGCTCCAAAACCATGAAGTTGCCATTTGAAAGAGTTTGTGGTATTTTTTTTTCTGATTTATTATTTCAGAAGTTAACTGTAGTACTATTTTTGGTTGCATCACAAAACAACTCTGGCCTATTAAATGAAAATGTCTTTCAGTCTGACTATCTGTTTGTCTGTCTGTCCATAGATTTTGTTTCAACACTCTGCTTAATATTTACATTTAACAGTTTTTAAAACACAGTAGAATGCAGAGTTATATATGGTAATTCATAACACTTTAGCAAGCATAACATATAGTGAATTTAACTAAACTTTACAATTTTTAAATAATGTTTTTTTTCACTATGATTATATGTCAACAAATGCACATATTATAGAATGTTTCAAATGTTACGGCTATTGGATTTAATTTTATTTATTTTTAATTATTAAGTCCAAAATTGTCATTTAGGATTTATTATTCATTAAATGGGAAATTTTCTAGAAAATTCAGTTGACCTGTACTTTACTGATAAACAGGCTGACTTAGATTCTCTAATTGTAAACAAGTTTTGACCTTGGCTTGTTTGACCTAAATCCTGACCTTGCTTTAGACATTGTCAACAAGCCTCTAAATCTATTGGTCAATTTCAAGGACAACACTTTTATTGAGGGTGGGAAGTGAATGATTTCCTTCTAGAATACCGTATTTTCGTGCATATATCCCGCGGGTTATACCAGATTTTACAAACGCCGCAGGGGGGGTGCGGGTTATATAAGGGTGCGGGCTATATCACAATTTTTTTACACATAATAATATTTCAATATATTGTTTGAAAAACGTAACTACGTAACATATATTGTTCTAGTTTTGTTTTGCTACTCTCATCAATATCAAATTTTCTGCCTGTGGCTCTATTGCCATGCACTTCAGCATACTCAATGGCAGTTAGCTTGAAGTCGGCCGTGTAAGACTTTCGTTTCGGCATTTTTTAAATTAAACAGAAAGAAATTATTTAAACTCGAATCTACACTTCACAAGAATACAAGATTATTTAGAAATGTCCGTGTTTATGTAGCCTGTAGTTGAGGCACAGCTCCTATAGACAGCCTACGCACACAAGCACTGTGTACCGTGTTTTTTGCTGACTTTTTTTGAGCAAAGGTCGTCGGCTTACTTTGATGATGGCGCCGCTAAAGGCTCCAGTTGAAGGGTCAAACAAATACCTGTTTGTTATTGCTGCGGCAACTTCAGATAATTGTAGAACATTGAAACAGATTTGTTTTATTTGTTTAGTATATATCAGTGCTTCAAAGGTAATCAGTTCTCTTTGAAGTGTCAGCAAACGTATTTTTTCTTCTTCCATCTGGTATTTGTTTTTAAATTAGTGTCATCTGCTTGACTGTACTCATTTTACGTTTCCGCCTTCTGCGGATTCGGATTTTAACTAGTCCGTTGCATAAAGTAATAAGGCCAGATATCATCATTAGCGGATTATGATATAACAGTGCACTGTTAGTGTGGTTTGTCAGTATGAGACAAGGACTTTTTATTTTAACAATATATTCCAGTACATTGTTTCCTGTCATGGTGCCTTTGATTTTCTCTACTCCAAACGCAAGACTGTATATACGGTTTTTATCAGCCAAAATTGGTGTCGCCACAAATATCACCAGATGGTATATTTTGTCACCAAAACGGAAAACAGAATCGCAGTTTGCTACATCAGCGAAGCCCCGTGATCCTGTAATTGATTTCATTTCCGATTGTAGCTGTATAAATATATCTATGGTTGCGGGTTATACAAAGGTGCGGGTTATGCCAACGATTTTTTACACAAACCCCCAAAACCCGCGGGCTATATGAGGGTGCAGATTATCTGCGTGTGCGGGATATATGCGCGAAAATACGGTATTTCATTATTACGTGACCTGGAGAAGGTAGCTTCTTTTCCATGACCTTCCAGACTCACATGATTCCTCTTGTTTACTTCAGAAAAAGAATATATATAGCTGTGTTTTAGAAGCTAACAGTTGTAGATGTTTGGGCTTTAAGATGAGTTGTGTATTATCTGTTTGAGTTAAATTATTCTGGACTTGTGTCAATTCGTTGGAAAAGAAGAATTATCTGGAAAAAGGACATATGTTTATGATATTCAATTGGATGATTTAAAAACAAGAACTGCATCACGTGACATTGTCAGCCATTTTGGATTATTACATCGTCAAGATTCGAACCTGGAACTATTAGAACATTTATTTATTAGGACTTGCAATTCCATTAGTGGATTATTTTGTGAATTCTAAATTTGTTGGATTTGATTCTCTAAAACTGTAAGTTCAATTGTTTTATTTAAATAATTGTACTTAATAAATTCATTGTTAAAGTTATACAAGCTTGTTAGTTTTCACTCTTTCTGTGTTGCTGCTTATTCGAGCCTAAGCACGTAACATAGAATTGGGGGCTCGTCCGGGATTGAGATTGAGATTGAGATTGAGATTTGAGATTTGAGATAAATTTGAATTTAAATTTGAATTTCCCCTAGTTTTTGCAAATTTTAAATCTTTAGTGAGACTGACACGCTTGTATAAAAATGACATCTAAGGTAGAAATATTTCTTTCTAATCCTACCCAGGAACAATTAGATCTTTTCAAAAAAGACGAGTTGGTTCAACTTGCCAGAAAATACGATCTTTCTGAAGTGAAGGCTTCTTTAACGAAACAAGATATCAAAAAGATTTTGGTCCAGTATTTGGTAGAACAGGATGTTTTTGAGCAAAGTGCTTTGATTCCAGTCAGTAAGTCTACACCAGACTCTGACATTAAACTGAAGGAATTAGAATTAAAATTCCAGATGGAATTAGAGTTAAAGAGGCTGGAGTTTCAGGAAAGGGAGAAAGAGAAACAAATTGAATTACAAAAAGAGCAAATGCGGATTGATAAAGAGGAAAAGGAGAAAGAGAGACAGGAAAGGGAGAAAGAAAAGCAAATTGAATTACAAAAAGAGCATATGCGAATTGAGAGAGAGGAGAAAGAAAGACAATTACAATCTGAATTAGAGTTTAAGAAACTGGAATTTCAGGAAAGGGATAAAGAAAGACAATTACAATTTGAAAAAGAGGAGAGAGAGAGACAGGAAAGGGAGAAGGAAAAACAATTACAATATGAAATTAGAATGAAAGTAATGGAGCTGGCAAGTGGGAATCATCATCATACTTCAAATCAAAATTTTGATTTAGCAAGGAATATTAGATTAGTGCCCCCTTTCAAAGAAAAAGAAGTAGACAAATATTTTATTCTTTTTGAAAAAGTTGCAGAAAATTTAAAGTGGCCAAGAGAGAGTTGGACTCAGTTACTACAATGTGTAATTACTGGTAAGGCTAGTGAGATTTACACTTCACTGTCTGTTCAGCAAAGTGGTGATTATGACGTAGTTAAAGAATGCATTTTAAGAGGTTACGAGTTAGTTCCTGAAGCTTATAGGCAAAAATTTAGAAATTACAGAAAAGAAGCTGGACAAACTCATGTCGAATTTGCTAGACAAAAAGAGCAGTTGTTTGATAGATGGTGTTTAGCCAAGAAAGTTGAGCAAGATTATCAAAATCTCAAGCAAATTATATTAATTGAAGAGTTCAAAAACTGTGTCCATAATGATGTTAAAACTTATCTTGATGAGCATCAGATTGAAACCTTGGAAAATGCTGCTCGAGCTGCTGACGAATATTCTTTGACACATAAAGTTCCTTTTGTTAACAAGACTTCTACTCAACAATTTAATGGCAGAAAAGTATTTCCGCCTAATTCAAGCTCTTCTAAAACTCAAACTAACACAACTTTCAAAAATCAGACTTCAGAGAAGTTTGATTCTAGATCCTTGTCTCTTCCGACATGTAACTTTTGCAAGAAAAAAGGACACGTTATTTCTGATTGCTACAAATTGAAAAATAGGCAACAGAATCAAGATAGACCAGTTCCAAATGCTCTTATTTACAAGAGGTCAAGGTCACAGTCATGTATTGAAAGCAATACATTTGTTGGGTCTAGTAAACCCCAGTCTGATTTTGATATGGAGAATTATGAACCATTCATATCGAAGGGTTCTGTATCACTTTTGGGTGATTCAGCCAATCCCACGCCTATTAAAATTTTAAGGGACACAGAGCCTCTCAGAGTCTTTTATTATCAGGTACTTTGCCTTTATCTGAGAAGTCTTCTTCTAATGAAAGTGTTCTTATTCAGGGGTTGGAGTGCTGCTTTGTTAATGTTCCTCTCCATTGTGTAAATTTGTCATCAGACTTAGTGTCAGGACCTGTGACAATCGGAACAGTCTCGGTTTTACCTGTTGAGGGAATAGATTTATTGCTAGGCAACGACTTAGCTGGGGACAAGGTTGTGGTTAATCCACTTGTAACTGACAAGCCTAATTTGAATCAGAAAGTTGATCCAATTGAAAAAGAAATCCCTGATATATTTCAAGCTTGTACAGTTACAAGAGCTATGGTAAAGAAAGCTCTTGAGAATGAAGTTGAAAAGGGCAGTATTCCCTTCGTTGACAAATGCATGGGTCAGGCTTATGTTATTGAGGGCAGCATTCCCTTATCTGACTCCTGCATGGGTCAGGCTTATGTTGAAAAAGCCTGTATTCCTTCAACTGACGCTTGTAAAGGTCAGGTGTTTGATGAGGACACTTTTACTCTTGGTTTAGATCAATCAGAAAGTATTGATCATAGTGATCCTCTTTTGACAACTCATTCTCTTTATTTTAATCAGGGTGATGATTTTGAGAGTGATGTTACAGAAGGCAGCATTCCTTCAACTGGCACTTGTATAGGTCAGGTTTTTGATGAGATCACGTTTACTCTTGGTTTAGATCAATCAGAAGGTATTGATCATAGTGATCATCTTTTAATAACTCATTCTCTTAATCAGGATGATAAACGACAGTCACTTGTCGTTGAACAGGAAAAAAATCCTGAGATCTCCTGTTTGTTTCAAAGGGTCATAAATGAGACTGAAGTTACTGAAGTTCCTATCTGTTATTTCATTAAAAATGGAATTCTTATGAGAAAATGGAGACCTCCCCAGGTACCTGCTGGTGATGAATGGTCAGTGAACTATCAAATAGTAGTTCCAAAACCTTACAGACAGGAAATACTTAATCTGGCCCATGAAACTCCTTTGGCTGGTCATTTAGGGATTAATAAAATGTATCACAAGATCTTAACTCATTTTTATTGGCCAAAAATCGAAAGTGATGTTGCCAAATACTGTAGGTCTTGTCATACTTGTCAAATGGTAGGAAAACCCAATCAGAAGATACGTAAGGCTCATCTGCAACCTATTCCTACGTTTGATGAAACTTTCAGTGGAATTATGGTAGATTGTGTGGATTCCTTATCTAAGACCAAGTCAAGTAATCAATTAAAGTTAAAAATGAAGCTAAGGTTTGAAAGAAATACAAGGGAGAGAACTTTTGAGTCTGATAATGGAGTTGTGTTACTCTTATTCATTCTTCTTACTTTACTTCAAATTAGATATTACGGCCCATACAAAGTTAAGAAGAAAATGAATTAGTTAAATTATAGTATTAGTGCTCCTGGGATCTAAATTAATTATAGGAGTACCAGTATATTGAAAGAGATAGCCATGTTAAATATGTAATTAATTTAGTTGTACCAGTCCCTCTTAGCGAAGGAATATCATCAGGATTCGACTGATATTGGAGCGACGAATTGTCAGAATTCAGAAATTATAAAAATTCTAGACCAAAAACTTTCACATTTGGAAGTGCAAGAAAGAAATGAACTGAAAGTTATTATTATATGAGCACTTATGTCCAGATATTCTTACAAGGACAAACATAATTTTCATGACGTTGAGATTGAGAATTCCATGCAGGATGAGTCCACTCAAACAGGAATACTTGGAAAAGGAAATTCAATATTTGCTGGAGAATGATTTTATCAAGCCCAGTAAAAGTGATTGGAGTTCACTATGCATATTTGTTCCTAAACCAGATAAAACTTTCTGTATGTGCACTGATTATAGGAAGGTGAACAGAGTGACAAAAACAGATTCATTCCCATTAACAAGAATTGACTATTATATTGATAAAATTGGGAATGCCAAGTACGTCACCAAATTCTGACCATCTGAAAGGATTTTGGCAGATTTCACTACGGAAAGAGCAAAGGAAAACTCAATATTGCGACTCCAAAAGGACTCTACCAATATAAAGAAAGTCCATTTCAACGTCTCATAAAAAAAATGTTCATCTCTGGTCTAGAGATTTGTGACATCATCATTTACAACGACACCTGGAAAGAACATCTAGCAACAATTCGATAATTCTTTAACAGACTCACTAATGTATGTTTGACAATTAATTTGTTTAAAAGTGAGTTCTGCTGTGCTTGTGTGTTTTTCCTAGGATATTTTGTGGGACATAGACAAGTTAAAAATTTGAGGCTATTTCTTGATAATATAACTGTAGACACTCTTTCCATTGTATAATTTATTATATTGTATAATTTTTAATTTCAGATGTAAATTGGTTTGTGATAAAAAGAAAGTTTTATCATATAAACCTTTCTTTTTATTTTATGGGGGAAGATGTTATGGCTATTGGATTTAATTTTATTTATTTTTAATTATTAAGTCCATAATTGTCATTTAGGATTTATTATTCATTAAATGGGAAATTTTCTAGAAAATTCAGTTGACCTGTACTTTACTGATAAACAGGCTGACTTAGATTCTCTAATTGTAAACAAGTTTTGACCTTGGCTTGTTTGACCTAAATCCTGACCTTGCTTTAGACATTGTCAACAAGCCTCTAAATCTATTGGTCAATTTCAAGGACAACACTTTTATTGAGGGTGGGAAGTGAATGATTTCCTTCTAGAATATTTCATTATTACGTGACCTGGAGAAGGTAGCTTCTTTTCCATGACCTTCCAGACTCACATGATTCCTCTTGTTTACTTCAGAAAAAGAATATATATAGCTGTGTTTTAGAAGCTAACAGTAGTAGATGTTTGGGCTTTAAGATGAGTTGTGTATTATCTGTTTGAGTTAAATTATTCTGGACTTGTGTCAATTCGTTGGAAAAGAAGAATTATCTGGAAAAAGGACATATGTTTATGATATTCAGTTGGATGATTTAAAAACAAGAACTGCATCACGTGACATTGTCAGCCATTTTGGATTATTACATCGTCAAGATTCGAACCTGGAACTATTAGAACATTTATTTATTAGGACTTGCAATTCCATTAGTGGATTATTTTGTGAATTCTAAATTTGTTGGATTTGATTCTCTAAAACTGTAAGTTCAATTGTTTTATTTAAATAATTGTACTTAATAAATTCATTGTTAAAGTTATACAAGCTTGTTAGTTTTCACTCTTTCTGTGTTGCTGCTTATTCGAGCCTAAGCACGTAACACAAAGCAGTAATAGAAGTTATGGTTTTTTTGGTGGGGGGATTCAATACCAACAAGTGAACTGATGGACTTCAGGATATTGCTTGAAAGAAATACTCTGATGTTATGTTTTGTAAATTTGTTTTCGTATCCCATACTGCTGGCAGCCATCGCCATAGACAAGAAGAATTTATGTTATGGCCTGTCGTCTCTTGTGTGTCTGTTAAGGACAAATTTGTTGTTGCTATTCTTCCTGAATTACTGGGATGACTTCCATGAAATTTAATAAACAAAAGCATGCACATTCAACCCAAGATCCAGTTGGCCATAATGAAAATGATGCCTCATGGAGATCTGATCAGTCCATCATGGTGGCTATCATGAAAATCTTATCACTATTTTTTTTCTGGATGGCTGGTTGTTGTTGTTGTTGTAGGGTTTAATGCCATTTTTCAACACAAGATAGGTTATTCATTGCATCCAGTATAAATGGTGGAGGAAGAACCCAGGAAAACCCTGGAAAAAAACACCAACCATGAGAAGCTACTGGCAAGCTATCTGACATGCCCACATTGGCCAAACCTTACTCACGAACCTACACAGAGGTGAGATGGCAATGATCCATAATGGTGAGCACTTTAGACCACTCTGCCACTCAGGGTCCCCCTGGATAGCTGGTCATATCAGCACTAGGTTTTCACTAAATTATTTCTTGCGATGCCTGGAAGATATAATTGGTGCTGATCTGATATTCAGCATATCCACTATGGCAGCCATTTTGACAATCCTGTTATGGTTGCTTCTGATGAGTGGTTGGTTGTGCTGATATTGGATTTTCACTAAATATTTAAGTTGTTGCTAATCATTCTGTACAGTTGGTCACGTTGATGTAGATTTTTCAATAAAATATATCTAATATGCTAGCATTCAAAGATTTGCCAAACTTAAAAATTGCTAAAATGACTTGATTTTCATTTACTTTATATATCATAAATAAGTACATTTTATTGAACAGAAGACCCATTTAGACCTCCAAATGTCAGCACTGCAATGTCTGTATTTTTCAGTAGTTTAGAACTGAATAAAATCTTAAAATTTTATTTGACTATCTTGAATTAGTCCTTTAATTTTCAATAATTGTTGTTGTTTTGGGTTTAATGCCATTTCTCAGCACAAGATACTGGATACATGGTAGCTAGTATACTTGGTGGAGGAAAAACCTAGTAAGAACCACCAACCCATGGGAAGCTAGTGGCAGCTTTCTCACATACGCACATTGGCCATGCCCATGACTAGAACCAATGTTGACAGAGATGAGATGGCAGTGATATGTGAAGGTGAGCACTTTAAACCACTCAGCCACCATGGGCTCTAATTTTCAGTAACATTGGATGACAAGTAGATTAATTTCAAGCCGATTTATTCTGTGGAGATTTTAAGAGCTCACAGTTACATCTTTGATCTTGTTTTAGTGAAACCTGTTTATAATCTCATAAGATTCATTAATTTAGTTTTGAATTAAAACAGTTTGAAAATTATTTGTAAGGCTCTATTTTGTTACAAGATGCCATATTTACTCACTTATAGGTCAGATCAAACTGCAACAACAAAGAACCTGATCTATCAAAGTATAATGCACTTGTAAATCAGGGTCTATGTAATTTTTTCCAAATGATTACTTCTTACAAACTGCACAGACCCAGACCAGTCAGTATATTATGTGACAGCAGATCTGAGTTTGTAGTTTAAGCTGTGTTAAACATATAAGCAACACAGATGGTAAATAAATTAATGACACTGTATCAATACAACAGTCACTTCTGATACAGTGTCAGCTAGATTAACATCACTGTGCACAAATTATCCACAAATTTTATGTACAACCAGACTAGTAGTGTCATCTGGATTTACTACTTTTTGTTATTTTACATGTGCTAATTGTCTGGGGAATTTTTGTAGCTCAGCCATGTTAGTGAAATTAATATTTCATATTTCCCCCAAAATCCATTTCCACTGAATAAACCAGGTTAGAATTTACAATTGCTTTGTAGGATATCATGTAGCATATAACCCATGGAGCAGCTCTATGTATAATTCATGCAACTTGAATGTTAATTGCTAAAATGCCCAGCAACAAAATGCAAATGCCTGATAATTTTGGCATGAATTCTTGTGAGGCTGAATTTTCTTGAATAAAGGTTAATTTTTTTAGTAATAAGTCTAAAATATAAAAAAGTTTTCATCATCCATAGGTTTCAGGTTATATGGCAGTAATTATCCAAATATTCATTCATCCCAACAGGAGTGGGAATCAACAATGACTATATGCATCAACAATGACTATATGCATCTCTCTCTCTCTCTCTCTCTCTCTCTCTCTCTCTCTCTCTCTCTCTCTCTCTCTCTCTCATATGCAGTGTTCTTGAGCTTTATTTATCATAATTAATTCTTTACTAAAGTTCAAAACAAATGAAATCTCTATATAGATTCCTTTTTTATAGTTGATGTAAATTTTACTGTAAATAAAAGACACTTAATTGGTACAGAAAAAATGAAATTGAAATTATATTTTAAGTTCCTACAGACTTGGTAAGTTTTGTATGCATCCTAAAAACAGTGCTTCTGTTACTGTTATGAATAAACAACAATACATATACATTATATTCTCAAAATTTCTTAAAACCTATATTTTTTGCCTTGTTTGAAGCAGAAATGCTTGTAGTGCAGAGTTGGTATTGGTTTCTGTTAAAATTAATTACACAGATATGTATTTAGCACATCTAGGTGTAAGAAACAATATACTAATGATCCATTAGCAAGACCAGTTGGATTTCAAGTTTCCATGTCATCATTACCATGGTAGCACCAAAAAAAACTGACAATGAACCAGTAGAACCTTTTCACCATGTTATTTTAGTTAATGAATTTTACTTGAAATATACTTCTTATTATCATAACGATCTCATCCCAAATATCCTGTTTTATGTTTATATAGTTAGTACCCAGTGTCTTCAAGAATTATAGTTATCAAGAAAACCAAGTGATACATTAGGGGTGAACATAAACTTTGTTTCACTATAAATGTTTTGACAAATACAACATGATACCAGAAACTAATTTGCAAAACATCTTGAGTGAAGTAATCATAGTGTCATTCATTTATTTTGCATGTTTTTTTCTTTATCATGAATGACACCTCATAATGCATAAGAAGGTAGTATAAATTGTAAGAGTGAAAAGTTGTGAATGTAAATAATTTTACAGGAATAGAAAGTGTGCTAATTACATAGTGTAAGAAAAATAATTCAGCCTTTTTGCACAGTTGTATTCTGTTGAACATATTATTATTGCAAAACGAGATACCATATTTACTTGCTTATTAGTCAAGTCAAATTACAAACAACAAAGATCATGATTTACTGTATTCTAATGTGCCTGCAGATTAGGGTTTATAATGTTTGGTCTACTGATTGCCTGTAAAAAACTGCACAGAACCAGATCTTAGAGTGCATTATGAAATGACATATAGATCTGTGCAGTTTGCAGTTGGACTCGTCTTATAAGCGAGTATCTATGGTATGTATTGTTTAAAATACATACCTTTTCCCCCATTGTATGTTGTTAAGGGAGACAAACTGGAGACATGCTAGAATAATGGTTTAAAAGATGGTTGGTACCAGTATTTAGCAAAATACACAAGAATTAAAAGTTAGCTGCTGATAATTGCTTTGTGGTTAAAAGTAACAATTTACGCGTATTTTGCATTAAAAATCATATGTTTAGGTCACTTATTTAAATTGCAGAAGCACACTATACCATATGACCATTATAGGCAGATGAATATTATGTTAATTAAGGATTTTTTATTTAGCAGTTTCTCGTATTTACAGCAGCAATGGTTGCCTTCTTTCCTTTCCGGTCCTTAAATCTCTATATGTAAACTTCACTTTCTGCATCTTGAAATGTTCATTTTATTGTTAATTATTGTAAAGTTCACATTCTTTATATTTAATTTTTTATGGCATTTTAACTACGTACAAGTTTTTTAAATAAATTATTATTACCCTATCCTAAATGTCAGAGTGAGCACTGTTGAGGAATTTGGTTTTATATTGTAAATGGAATTTAGATTTTACTCAGCCCAGGTGAATAGTTGCAATTCTCAATTATGTCTTTGTGCAACCAGGTGGAAAATGACAAAAAAACCACTTATAACATTGGCAGTGTCTCTGGGGATTTTTAGCTTATCAGATATGCATACAAATTAGCCAGGATAATTGCTGCATTAAGGTTGAAAGTTGAACTGTCATAAAATTATTATAATAATTCACAGCATTATACATGACTGGAGAATGGTCTGATACAAAGGGAGAGAAGTTGTGAAATATTTATGTCTGGAACAAGTTGGATAATTTGACCTAGCATCTGGAAATCAGGTGGGGGGGGGGGGCATGTCTGTGTGTGGATGAATCAGTATCCTTGGATTATTTATTTGACAAATGGTACGAATCTGTAGAGAATTAGGCATTTTCATCAGCAGACCCATTGCAGTTGAAATTCCCATTATATTCATCATTCTAAATTTGTGATCTAATTTTTTTTTTAAATTTTTGGATTTATCATATCCAGCCTATCCAGATATATATGTATGATAGACTTTAAATGTTGGGATATGATTGGGTGGTATGTAGACACCACAACATTTTGAAAGTATCAATTCACCCCCAGTGTACAGAGGAGAAGTGTGATTGGGGTTAGAATGTAAGGAAGAAAATACTTAATAGTAGTAATAGCTTAATAATAGTAATAACTTAATAGTAGTAATAACTTAATAATAGTAATAACTTAATAGTAGTAATAACGTAATGATAGTAATAACTTAATAATAGTAATAACTTAATAGTAGTAATAACTTAAGAATAGTAATAACTTAATAGTAGTAATAACTTAATGATAGTAATAACTTAATAGTAGTAATAACTTAATGATAGTAATAACTTAATAATAGTAATAACTTAATAGTAGTAATAACTTAATAATAGTAACAACTTAATAGTAGTAATAACTTAATATTAGTAATAACTTAATAATAGTAACAACTTAATAGTAGTTATAACTTAATAGTAGTAATAACTTAATAATAGTAATAACTTAATAGTAGTAATAACTTAATAATAGTAACAACTTAATAGTAGTTATAACTTAATAGTAGTAATAACTTAATAATAGTAATAACTTAATAGTAGTAATAACTTAATAATAGGAACAACTTAATAGTAGTAATAACTTAATAGTAGTAATAACTTAAAAATAGTAACATCTTAATAGTAGTAATAACTTAATAATAGTAATAACTTAATAGTAGTAATAACTTAATAGTAGTAATAACTTAAAAATAGTAATATCTTAATAGTAGTAATAACTTAATAATAGTAATAACTTAATAATAGTAATATCTTAATAGTAGTAATAACTTAATAATAGTAATAACTTAATAGTAGTAATAGTTTAATAATAGTAATAACTTAATAGTAGTTATAACTTAATAATAGTAATAACTTAATAGTAGTTATAACTTAATAGTAGTAATATCTTAATAAT
This sequence comes from Unio delphinus, assembly GCA_029339505.1. Lineage (NCBI taxonomy): Eukaryota > Metazoa > Mollusca > Bivalvia > Unionida > Unionidae > Unio > Unio delphinus. The sequence goes on from JAQISU010000110.1 coordinate 13,927,247, forward strand.
AGTAACATCTTAATAGTAGTAATAACTTAATAATAGTAATAACTTAATAATAGTAATATCTTAATAGTAGTAATAACTTAATAATAGTAATAACTTAATAGTAGTAATAGTTTAATAATAGTAATAACTTAATAATAGTAACAACTTAATAGCAGTAATAACTTAATAATATTAATAACTTAATAGTAGTAATAACTTAATAATAGTAATAACTTAATAGTAGTAATAACTTAATAATAGTAATAACTTAATAATATTAATAACTTAATAGTAGTAATAACTTAATAATAGTAATAACATTGTTTTATTGGTAAGGATAGACTGGAACTAGATTCAGATGCAAAACTTTATTCACATAAAACGTTTGACAAACAGGATTGGAATATATATATATATATATATATATATATATATATATATATATATATATATATATATATATATATATATATATATATATATAAGGTTATTTTGCAGTGCCGAAATCTAATTCCAATAATACACTCCCCCAGTCTTAAGTTTCACACTTCTGTCCAATTGAGAGGAGATTCATATTAATTACGCTGTATAATTTAACTTTAACACATTAACCCGTGGAGGCTTTTGCTGTTTTCGCATGAAATGTGAGTAGGAAACACATTTTGGGGACTATTTCTAAATACATCGTAATCCATCGATTTCCAAAGAATAATCTGTTAGACAAATGGTTACTAATGATACAGAAAATGTTTTTTATTGGTTAGTTTGCTGGCGCATGAACAGAAGGTCAAAAATCGGACCTCTTTTTTTTTTTTTTTTGGCTTAACGGACCCATAATTTTCGTATGTAGAAGACTCTTTATTCAAAATGTCCACCTTATCCTACTTTTTGCACAGGTTCACCTGTCTGTGTGCGTCTCAGACCGGTCTGCCGTAGATCTGAGGTCATAAAGTCTCAAATCTGGACACAAATTTGGAATCCGACCATGGGCGATTTTTGGGTGAAAAAAAAAACGGGTCCAAAAACTTTGGTTTTTCCCTCTGTATTTTGTAATGCAATTAAAATGTTCAGATTACTTGCTATCATTGTAGAGCTACATCTGTCTACTTTTCAATGATACCACCCACTTTAGTGTATCATGTATGACCTTGACGCTACAGACCATGGAAGTAGGCTACTACCTCATTCCCCGTAAAGTCGTCGCTAGGGATTAATGTGTCAAATGAGATATTTACTTTTGATGTTATATGAATATGTTCATCATAGAGTGAAAATAAAATTCCAACAAAATTACTAGCTGTTCAATGCTTCTTTGCATTTCCTAACGCTGTGTATGTATTTTATGGTGGGGTAACAAATATTCCTGGATTTTGCAGATGATAAATACTGTAAATTTAAAACCTAATGAACAATGATTTAGCTTTGGAAGAATACTATGTTTTGCAGTTCACAAATTTAAGTTCTGATGAACATGTCATTTTTTTTAAAAATTAAAAAATTGGTCTTAAGGAAAATAAAATAAAATTAAATTATGTATAGATGAATCACTTCATTTTTATTCAGTAAACTAAATCAAGAGTATTTTATAAACTTTTTTGGACCACTGCATTATTTTAAAGTAATTTATTCTAGAGTATTATGTTATAACTATGGACCACTGTATTATTTTAATATAATTTAGAGTATTATGTTATTATTATGGACCACTGCATTATTTTAAGTACTTTAATTTAGAGCATTATGTTATAAACACAGATCACTGCATTATTTTAAGTACTTTAATTTAGAGTATTATGTTATAAACATGGACCACTGCATTATTTTAATAAAATTCAGAGTATTATGTTACAACAATGGACCACTGCATTATTTTTAAGTACTTTAATTTAGAGTATTATCATATAAACACTGACCACTGCATTATTTTAAGTACTTTAATTTAGAGTATTATATTATAAACACAGACCACTGCATTATTTTTCAAGAACTAATTAAGAGCATTGTATGCTAGGACTGCTGAATAATTGTCAAAACTAAAGATGTGTACATTTTTTTTTTAACCAAGATATTTTACTCTTTAGGCGCAGAAGAAAAAAAAGAGGCTCCCAAGAAGGTATTTTGAGCAATGGCAGCTCAGAGGCTGTTCAGGGAAAACCACCGAGAAAGAAGGATCAAAGAGTGCGTATTGACAGTCAGTTGGAGTCTCATGCATAAAATGGGTTTTTTTTTTATATTACTGAAAGGTATTGCTTATTGTTTCTCATTTGCATGAAGACTTCTGAATTAGTAATGATTGCTATTGGTAAACTATTGATTTGTGAGAAACTGTTAGACAGAAATTTGTCTCCATTCCAGTTGAAACAAATTTTTGTTAAAACTTGATCATGTTCCATCAAAAAGAAATAAATAAAAAAAAACTCATAGAAATGTAACATGTTAAAGACATTTGTAATGAAGGCATGAAACTATATATACTTGTACATTATCAGTAGAAGGTTTGTTTCAATTCACATTAGCGGTCCTATCTTTAAGGTCAAGGTTTAGTATATTGAAAGTCAAGCTCACAGCTTAATAGTTTCCATTGCACTTCCTTTCAGCACAGTAACTTTCAAGCCATTTGATATTAATTAATAAAATATTAAAAGAAGTGTGCATACCACATTTTGGATCATTTAAGATCAAGATCATGATTTGGTATCTTAAATTTTCCTTCCATTCCACTCTAATCTATGAGCTGCTTGAACTTAAGGGATGGAACTTGGTTTACTTGTTCATCATTTATACTGACTTTTGGTGTATGACCTGATATTTTGTCTTTCGTCACATTTGGTCTTTAATTCAGAGATTAAGAGATCAAATTTGATTGAGCTATACATCATCATTAAAATATTTATTGTACACCACATTTAGCACAATTTTGGTTGTTACGGTCAAAGGTCACTATTTTAAGTTTTCCATCAGACTTTCCTCTCATCTCTGTAATTTAAGGGTCATTTCTGGTAAAACCCTTTCTTTTTAAGAAATAAAACTTGTATATTTTTTTAATATATCATCATTAGCAGACGTGTGACATACCACATTGGGGTTCTAATCTTTAAGATCAAGGTCATGGGTTGATATTTTCTGTTTTCCTTCATTGTCCACTTGACAGAGCATCACACTTATAATCCAAGGGTTGTGCTTTTGATATTTACTCAGATCTGACTAGATTGGTTGCCCCATATTTTTGTGTCAGGATCTTACCTCTCATTTTCTCTGCATGGTATAGCCCATAATGTTCCAAATGCCATTAAAAAAAAATATAAACAAAACAAAATCCTATTTTCTTTCTCCAGTTGTTAATATTAGTGTCATTTTAAGATTAAGGGATAAAACTTGGCTTATATGTTATATATCTTATTGAGGTCCTATCTTTAAGGTCAAGGCCAGTATTTTGTGTTTCAGTAATACTTTTCCAGCTGTAACATGCAGACTTGTAAGATAATGGGAAGAAATTTTCATTGTGTAACTAGATGTGTTGCATTCTATATCTGAGGTCCTAGTTGCTTTTGTCACCCATATAGAACTCAGGTTTTATGTCAAGGTCAAATATTAGTTTATTCCTATGCACTTTCTGTTTGATATAAAGACATAAAACTTGCTTAAGTCTGCCCAATAACTCTACACTTCTGTTATGAAAGTCGAGGCCAGATTTCATTACTGATTGTTTCTGGTGACCTCACAGCTGTAGGAAAGAGACTGAATATGCCTGTTACATAATATTTTTTTTTAAAAAAATGCTCTTACATTTTTAATAATTGCAGCAACAGTTAAAAGTATATGATTTCACATGAACTCTTTAGTAATTTATGATCTGTGATAAACTGGCAGCACAGGTTTTCGTTAGAAAACTGATGTGACCTCAGTGATTGTATGATACTGAAATAATTCACTCACTACCTTACACTTTTCTTTGTGTATTTTATAATGCAAGTCAATGATATTCAGCATATGCAAATCGGATTAGTTTTTTAATACTCATTTAGCTGTTATTTTATAAATAGTGACAGGGTACTTTCCCCTTCTTTTCAATGTAATTACCATTACCTGTAGGTAAATTACCATTACCTGGAAGTAGATGACCTATTTCAAGTTAGTAGATTACCATTATATGGAGGTAGATTATCAACTAAAAGTAGTGCTAAAAATGCACACCAGTCTGTACATTTTCTTGCTGTAATTTTGGGATTGTTTGAACCCTAACTGTACAAAGACATCATTATTTTAAAACAAACGTGTACCCTTAAGTGTTTGCCACAGACAATAAATCATATATGCTTGTATAAAATGCACCTTCAGCTATGAGCAATAATGCATTAACAGACAAGTGTTTAGACCATTCCTTTTTCTAATTGATCCTGATTTTGACCAGGCATTATGTGATAACAGACCTTACCTGAAAAATCATTAAATTCTTTAGCCTCAGATTTTTGTGTCAGCCAGTCAAATAGGACTTGCTTTGTAATGCCTCATTTGATTGACAGAAATTGAAAACTCAGTCTCAGCACTTTTATGATCTCCAGGCCTGTATCTTTGCTATCTACCATATGGTTTACAGTTACAATATTAAATAATTTAATTTAGTAACAGAACATTCTATTTTGATTGCAAATTCTACCAGTATTTGGTTTTTCAGTCACTGTGTTTATTATTATTATTATTATTATTATTATTATTATTATTATTATTATTATTATTATAGCAAGGGCACAAAATTATGAAAAACATGTTTCAGTGTCAGAGAAAATATTGACAAGTTAACCCCAAAAGGTTTACAAAGCTACTGTAAATACTTGTTTTTAAGTCAGGTCTGACTGCAAACACTAAATACCCTGATTACTTGTAGATTAGGGTCTATGCTGTTTGTCTATTAATTACTTCAGATAAACTACATAGACCCAGATCTGCTGGTGCTTTATGTAACATCTAATCTTAGTCTATGCATTTTGCAGCTGGACCTGACTTATAAGGGGCCATACATTTAGAATGTATGCACAAATCTGGCAAAGCTTGACCCCTTTCCCATCCCTGTACAACAGGTTACGTATTAGACAAGTTATTATCAATGTTTCACCCTGCTTCCCTCTTTCCTATGTATACGTACATTATCAGTAGCCCCCCCCCCCCAAGCAAGTGTATGCATTTGGGTTACCCTCCCTCCATGCATGCATACTAAATGGACAGCCCCTAATCAGGTAGATTTAATGGGTAGCTACTCATTTATCATGTGTACTGGTAGGGAAATAATGTGCCAAAATGTTGACTCAAACTGAATGATATTTAATTTTTTATGAATGGCTACAGATGGTCAGATTACAACTAAATTAGTTGTACATGAGAAGCTTCAATGTTTGAAGAATAAGGAACATTTTGTGTATTTCTTGTAGTTCGCTTAACAAGACCATGGTTTCATATCTTGTGAGTTGTTTAATGTACAGTATGTTTGTACCAAAGATTTGTGCTTTGTTAGTGCTAAACATAATTTTTTTTTAAAATTTAATCTCATACTTGTGAAAAGCTGTTTTTGCAGTAACACAACGAAGTATATTCATATGAGAGTCTGTGATATTTTGTTGTATGTATATGAATGTTCAAAGTTTTTTTTATTTCAAAATGTTTGGTATTTTTTTCATTCTTTTTTTAAATTTAAAAATGTACATAATAGTATTGTACTTATTCTTCTTGTGTATCAATAGCTTCTGGAGGAAAAAAAACCTGCTGGTGTTGCATAGTGTCAAATAGGACTGCTAAGTCAATTATGATATTATTATAAGCAAGTAAAAGATGCTTCCAAGAATTCTTTGATCACATTAAATTGCATTTTATTACTGTATGTAGCTGTTCTTCATGGACAACTACATTACAGAAGAAATACATATCTTGATTGGTTATGTTACGATTACCCATCCAGTCATAGTTCTTTGGCTTTTGAAAAAAATCTTTTGTAGTTGGTTGGCTAAAAAAGAATCTCAAGCTGAAAGGTTCTGTTATCTCTAGACCAAATGTCCATGGTTTCTTATTGAGGTATTGTGGATTTTTGGGCAATATATGTATATCCAAACAACTTTATGTACATGGTGTAGTGTCTTAAAATATATCTATGAAGTCAAATATTAAGTGAATTTTCAGTATCTTGACAATCTACATGATTCTAAGAAATATGAAAATTTGGATGGTAATTCCAGACATTGTCAGAAATCCAAATTATGGACAATTTATACAAATGGTCAGATTAAAGAGGTTTGATCAGTAGATAAACAGATTTAGTTGGAGTCAGGCTGCAAAAGATTAAGGGGGTGGGTGGATGGGTATGTTTAGGGAAATCTCACTATATACTGATTGACATGTCTAAATTTAGCCAAGCTTGCCATATGTTATAGTATTCTATTTATTTGTGTATAATGCACATCTGAGTGTAAATGACCGATCACTTAAAGTGGCATCAGAACCCATGCTATTTTATTCCCCTTTTTGAGCCCAGTACGTACAGTAAGTATCTTTGTAACCAGTGCTCATTTTGGATTCAGAAAACATGTATTTGTAACATCTAATTTTTACCAATATGTCATACAGTTATTGCCTTTAAATTTTATACCAATAACAATACATTCAAACTGTATTGTCAAAATTCAATGAGACCAATTCCTTTCATAACAATAAATGTATAGTTTTGACAGAAATCTTTTCTTAAATATGAAAATTATTTATATTTTAAAGGAAGAGTATCCAAAGTGAGTCAATCTTTCTGGAATAAATTTTGTAAAATTTTTTATAAATCCAGTAGTGTGGAAAAGCCATAGCGGTTTTATTATCTATGAGAATGAGATATGGATAGTCTGAATTTGCGGTGAGCAACATAGACCCCCATCTGCTGATACATAATGCATTGGTACATCTTGATCTGTTACAGATCAAGACAGTATTTCTTCTGTTGGAATGGTGTTATTAGGATGACTTAAATTCTTCTTATGAGGAGGATTTCACATTCATTGCTTGCTTCCATTCTAGATGACTCTGTTTAGCTATTATTCAATTTCACTTTGAGCATTTTTTGTTTTCCATAGACTTCAGACAATAAGCAAGATATAGATTTTGATGCATATACAATGCCAATGATCTAGCAGGAGTGGTTTTAGATAGATAGTATGTATTTTAAAAGACTATTCCGTCCAATGTTGTCAAATCTCATCATACAATTATACTTGTCCAATGTTGATAAATCTTTTCATACCATTGTACTTGTCCAGTGTTGATAAATCTCTTCATACCATTGTACTTGTCCAATGTTGATGAATCTCCTCATACCATTGTTCTTGTCCAATGTTGATAAATCTCTTCATACCATTGTACTTGTCTAATCATCTTCAAAGCATTTTTAGCTGTATCCTTAGTTGTGACTTTCACCTCTTATGTAAGCTGTTTAGTTTTCATGGCATATATTTATCTTTAATTCATAATTTTAATCATTTGTTGTTAAAGTTTCATTGTAAATTTCATTTGAATGCATGTCATACTTGGTAGCAAGTTATATATATATATTAGAATCATTAAGTATAATCAATTTTGTGCTTAGGTTTCCAGTCCATTAAAATGTGTTTATATTGTATATAATATTTATTATTTTTGTATATTTAGCTCTTCCACTCATAGACCAGAACAGCTTACTGGATGGCCTGTTGTTCATAAGCCAGTCATCAATTTGCACAAGTTTGTTATCATAACTCTTCCTAAACTACTCAGAGGAAAATTAAAATTTGCGTTCATCTTAAGGTCTAGTTGATACCAAATGGAAATAGTGCTGCTCAGACATTCAATATGGCCACCCCATGAGCCATCTTGAAATCTTGGGTTTTTTTGCTACTTTTTCTTGCTACTTCTCCAAAACAGATTGTAATATTGACATGGGGTTTTCACCACTTGAACAGCCAATAGGGCCAAAACTTTAGCCACATTGAAATATATTATTATTGCTGCTGAATATCAAAATTGGGTTTCCAAAAAAAGACTTCTAATGATGTCTAGATGGTCCTAAATAAATGGTAACAATCTGACATCCGATTTGGCCATCATGGCAGCCAACTTACAAATGTAGTTACCACTGTTTCTAAGTGGATAGTCAGATCATCCTGGAAGTTTCACTTGAAAACTTTGTATATAATGTCAGGTTGGTCACAAATAAAAATGGTCATATCAAGTCATCCTTTTTGGCAACCACAAAAGCAGTCTTTGGAAAAATATTTTACCACTAATCTACATGAATGGATTGTTGTATCAGCCTAGGGATTTCACTAAAAGAACCTTTATCTGATATTTGGTTGGTCCTAACGAAAAATGGTGCCAGTATGAAATCTAATATGGCCACAACTGCAACCATCCTCCTGAAGAGAAAGCAATATCAGCATGGGGGTTTTCACCAAAAGAGTTCTTATGGTGTCTAGTTGGTCTGAAAGGAAACTTGTATGCACCTGATCTCCAATATGGCTGACTGAGTGAATATTTTTAAAATCATGTCACTACAGCTTCTAGACAGAAAGGTATATCAACATTGCATTTTCACCAGAAGACCTCTTATGATGTCTAGATGGTACTAAATGAAAGTGATGCTGCTCTGACATCTAATATGGCCACCTAGGCAGCCATGTTGAAATACTTGATATTGCTCCTCCTGCTAAAAGTGAGGTCATATCGACATGGGGTTTTCAACCCAGAAACAACTATGAAAATTAGTTGGTTCTGAATGAAAATGGTACTGATCTAACCTCAAATATGGCTGCCACATTGAAATTGGTGTCACTAATTCTTCTGAATGGACTGTCATATCAATTTTGGGTTCTCACCATAAGTCTTCTAATGTTGACCACTTTGTCCAAGATGAAAATGGTAGATCTTACATTCAATATGGCTGCCATGGTGGCTGATTTGAAAATTGTATCACTCAAGAATAGATGTTCCAACATTCAGTGGTTGAAATGAAAAAATCTTCTTATTTTTAATTCCTGGAAATTATTTTGGGCCAGTAGAGAATCTGACACTTTGAGGGACTCTTATTAATCGAAGTTTTATTCATGTGTACATGATTTTTAAGCTGTTTATTATGTAAATACATGTATTTCTACATGCTAATAAATTATCATATTAATACACTTTTTTGTTTTATTTATTTTTTATTTTCAGAAAATACTCAAAAACAAGATATGGATCATAATTAGAACACATTGCACCATGAGAAAATAGTTTAAATAATTGCAATTAGTTTTTAAAAAAATGTAGCAACATATGATTTTAAAGAGTGAAATAAAGTGAAGGAAATTGTTTACATGTTTCATTGATATACTGGACAAAGAATGTCCTTCTAAAGTCACATCGTGAAAGATTCAAGGAAAAAATGGAGACTTGTATAGTAAGAGAACATTATTACTGTCTCAGCTACAACGATTAACTTTTTAATTGATGACTTTGACCTTTTACCCGTTAACTTTTACCTTTGACCTATCATGAAGCTGATGTGAGCAGAGTCTGACGAGAGTTCAGCTGATGCAAACAGTTGATTCATCTATGAAAAAGACAGCATCAAGATGCACGCGGAAAACGATTCTCTGTGTGACATTTGTCGAAGATGATTCAACAAATAGATTGAGATCCATATCCATAGCTATTTGATATTCAAGAAGTATGGCATCTCATTGCTAATCTCCAACATGTCTTATTGATTTTTCTTTTTCCATTGTGAGTAGCTACATACAGCAACGAAGTTGTAGTTATTGTAGGGTTTGACGCCATTTTTCAGCACATGATTGGGTTATACATGGCGGCCTTTATTAATGGTGGACTGGAGGAAAAACCCTGGAAACCCCCCGGAAAGAACCACCGACCAACGAGAAGCTACTAGCAAGCTTTCTCACATACCCACATTGGCCGAATCCGAGATTCGAACCCACGCAGAGAGAGGAGAGATGGCAGTGATCCGTAACGGAGAGCGTTTTAGACCGCTCAGCCACCCTCATACATACAACAAAGAAGCCTTCACGTTTGTTATTATCCCTGAGACCAGTTTATCAAAATATCTGCCCCAAACTTAAAAGGGGTTTGATTGCAAATCGTCATCCAATGTGTAGACCTTGGCTCAATTTATTCTGCACCTCACTGGTGTCCAAGTGGTTAAAGCGTTAGCCTTGGATGCGGGAGGTCGTAGGTTCCATCTTTGGCCGAGTCCTACACTTTATGTATAAAAATGCTACTATCAGCTGATTCGCTTGGCTCTCAGCATTATTAGGTTTGTCTTTGGACTGGCCGGCCTGGTGTCAGGATAATGTGGCAAGGTGAATCTTGATGTTCTTAATGGAAAAAGTCAAACTAGATGAAAAATGGACAAATCAAGCCAAACAAAAGAAAAGGCATTTTGTCGATTGTGGCTGTTGCTCTTAAAGATAGGGGTTGATAGCTTTATTGTTCTTTTTATACAGCTAGTAATTGTACCATAGTCATAATACATGGGTAACTGCGCTGTATATTGCAACAACGTTTTTTGGGGAGGGTGTGGTGGTTACAGGCATCATCTCATCGTATCCTAGGTGTCCTAAATCAGTTGCACCATTCGATAGTATAAGCGGATTAAAAAGAGACCTAAGCAAACAGGAACTATCGTTCCTCAAACTTCATCCTTTTGGGGCTAGGGGGTTAAGAGATCTTCGACACACGATGACTCAGTGGTCAGCATACCAGAAATGTGACTTAAAGCATACGGCCTGAGTCGGCTACCCTGATGTGCCCCTGAGAAAAGGCATTTAATACCAATTGCTTTGGCGCTAAATAACCTTCGTGTGTTGCTGTGTTGTAAAAGACCAAAGAAAACCAATCATCATGTTTTAATAATTTTGTATTTTGTGTTCTTTTAGATGGAAGCTGCCCATACCTAATCATCGATAATCAGTCAGCCTCAATTTATATTTTATCATCTTTCTCGAGTTAGATAGCTGGTGTATTTGTTCGCTTTTATTCAAGAGGGATCCATTTTTTCGAAGTAATATTATTCAAATGATAATGTTTGCCTCATTTTGCTCGAGAAGCTTTATTGATATCAGCCAGCAGTTTTAACGTTACAAAATTGTTTATTTAAAAATCTTTTATCATCTGTCCTCTTCTTATCCAACATTTATGTTTTATGGTGGTTATTATCAAAGATCTTCATTTGTATTCGTGTTATTCCAGTAATAATAGTGAACTTAAAGTTAGAAAATCGACCTATTGATGTTACAATTATATGTTAAGACAGTTTCAAAATTGTTGTAAACTGGAACGTCGTCATAGAACATTATATCCAGCCACCCACTTTTTACATAATCAGCAGCCCAACGTGCATGGGAAACTGGCAACAACAGAAATCAAGGAAATGTAAATCGAGATAAGTTGACCTATTATATACTTACCGGTACTGTATGCGGTATGTTGTTATAAACACTGTCAGATGAACTGAAAAGACACAAAACGTAACCAGAGGTTACATCATCGTTTGATCGATATCAAACATAAAAATCATTTTTAAAAAATATTCAAGAGCAACTAATTCAAACGGAGTAAGTTTTCTCGATATTAGTTTCGCATTCCTGTTCATTTTCTTCATGATCTGCTAATCTCTCATCCAGTATGCAATGTTGTGTCGATAACTGCGTTTCAAGAACTTTCAGGAGATGTAGAAGAGTGATAATTGAATAAAGGTGGAACAGCGTGTCTTCCAATAAAAACGAATATCTTATGTTACGAAAATCTAAGAATTTGATTTTACGCTTTCGTCGCTTTATAGTAAAATTGCCAAACGTGAAACGCTCACTCCACAATTCCTCGTAAAATAAAGTAGTACATGATTTATTATGCATTGCAGGTGTCAGGCATATCTATATAATGCACCGACACATGTATAACCCATGTGATAACGTTACTTCGTTAGAGAGAAATAAACGGTAAATTTACATTTAGTTATATTTTCTCAAAGGTAAATGGCAAAAAATGATGAACGGGTCAATTTTAGAAAAAGGGATATATCCCTTTTTATTGCACGAGTCACTACATGTATTACCTATGCATTTAGGATCCATCCTCTGAATAATGTGAAAATCAAAACTAACAATTTGGCACTGCACAACGCATGCAATTGATACTTGTGTATTGTTAGATCCAAGTATATGCTCTAAAGTGATATATTAGCAGTCGACATTAATGTATGTAGGACGCAGAAAAAATTCTTTCTTCTAATCTCAGAAGTGATGTCCAGTCAGTGATTAACTTATTTATGTCAACTTGTTTTATTACTTTTTGATTGGGAGAAAGAAACATTTTAACATTATCAATCAAAAACCTTCTCGTTAATGTGGAGCTCCACATGACCTACTGGTGTGCGCCTTTATACGCACCGACATCTCACGTCTCGTAGGTTCGAGAGCTCGGTTCGTCCAATATAGATATGTATGTGGGTCGGTGTTTTAAGAATGGTTCTTCCTTCGCTAAATATACTGGCCGCCATATATAGCCTATTATGTGTTTAAAAAATGGCGATAAACACACAAATGAAATCAATAATTGTGCAGACTGGTGGTAGTCATGAATCACATTACAAACACATCTCGCCACCGTCTTGTTGTGAATTTATCATGCCTGCATGGTTGTGGAAAAATTAGAAACTTTCAAATTTTCTGATAATTTAATTAAATCGTTCTCTCTCTCTCTCTCTCTCTCTCTCTCTCTCTCTCTCTCTCTCTCTCTCTCTCTCTCTCTCTCTCTCTCTCTCTCTCTCTCTCTCTCTCTCTCTCTCTCCATTTAATTCTTTTCATGCAGTTCATAAGGCTATTGTATTCGAGTTTGTTTGATGTGGCCTATCGATTTATCACTTTAACAGCTTTAGTATGGAACTGAAACTTGACGTTTCCCTAACAATGCTTACATGCATTACCGGCATCATTACCCTCCACAAGTCTAAAATCAGACCCCCAGGGGCCTACTAACAGACGGGTGGGCTGGCAACCATGTAACGGATGGTGGCATACGCTAATTGGCACACGCAGATTCCTGCTTACCTGTCACCCGCCCGTTGGCTGTCGCAGAAAGGTTCCATATATTAAGTTTCTACTTGGAAGCTTCCTGCCGCAAACGGTAACCATACAAAACCTGGAAAAGTTGTCTCTTCTCCTGAATTGACGGTATACAGATTTTGTTTTCATCGATGATACCTGGCCGTCCACAGCAACGATTACAGGTAATATTGTTTATTTTGCCATTCAAAATTGAATTTTATATTGATAGATCGTAATGATAAAATAGAAATAAATTACTTTATATCACTTTGAAGAAAGAATATGTTAATTTCGAGAATAGTGGTGGAATTTCGAGGTGTATGGCATGTATTCAGAGAAAAAGAAAACTAAATTACTAATGAAAAATAATATTCTGTGTAACCTCAACAAAATTTTAATCAAATTATAACCAGAGATGAAGGGGGCAACAGTCGATTATGAAACATCTGTACAAAGTAGTGTCGTTAAATTCAATATACTTCAAGACAAGAAGAATGACATTTTAAAAGTACATGTATACCACAAATAACCATCCGTATATTTACCTGGGCTCGAGTTCATGATTTCAATTTGCCCATTTTACTCCTGGACTAATTATATTATGTGCTAGTAACTTGATGCAGTGGTCATTAGGACCAACGAGACACTTTAATTTCAATCCCATCGGATCATACAAAACGAATAAAATAAGATAATGAATGCAGTATTTTCATGAAATAGTTGCAATCTGTGATGGTACTAAGTTCCAACAGTCTTACATTGATTGCTTTATCAGCTTGCGGAAATAATGGATGGAGGGATTAATTGCATCGTATATTTTGTTAATTGCTCGGTTCGTACTTTTGAAGTTTTGGGCTCGATTCAGGCACCGCACAAGCGAGTAATATAATCTGCTCTTCCCTGACTTTCACTGTAAATCTCAGCTATTCAGTCCACTTAAAAAGCCATCACATGCAATAATCTGTTCCATCGAGTTTGTTATCAGTAGCTAATTGCTCATCGCACAACTAAATTCAAACAAATATATTTTTTTTAAACCAACATGCAGAAATATCGACATCCCACAAACTAATTTAGCCTTTACAAACGTAATAAATTGTAACATGCGAAGCTTACTCCGTGTCGATGACGCTAATTTTATAAGCTTTTAGAGATCGATTAAAAGATTCGGATAACGATCTTCATACTCGGTATGGGCTTCGATGCATGAGCGACAGGGAACATTTTTTTGTTTATCTAAAACATAATGCATATTGTTTCGGATGATACGGCCTTACACTGGAATGAGAGTGAGAGTGAGCATGTATTTATTACATATGGCCTTTGTGCAGATCGATATAACAATACTGTGTACCGTATATACCCGTTCATATTCCCAAAAAAATCTGAAACTAGTACATACAGCGATATACCTACATTATAATGCAATAAGAGTGGACGACGGTTTTTTCCTTAACAGATCAAACAGTACAAGGAATTCTAAATATTGATCATGTGCGTTACATTTCGAACACCAAAGGTTGATTCTAATTGGATGCGTTCGGAGATGATACTATTAGAAAGATCGAACCTTAAGCTTTTGTTTGCAATTGATTTTCTATTGGTTTTAGCAAAAGGGAATAACATTTGACCATTATTTTGCCGTATTCACTCAGACAAAACGTTATATGAGTGTATTTCACATTTCTTTGATAAGCAAAAACTCGCGCGCGCTGTGTGTGTGTGTGTGTGTGTGTTACATCAGTTTAAAAAATATGTACTATTGTATACAATGGAGAACGTTTCCACATGACTTGCTTTCAAATGGAATTGATTTCATGATCTGTGCTGCAGTAATCTTTGTGTGGAGATTTTTTTTTTATAATAATGATGTTTTAGTGTGCGTATGCTAAATACATAAACAAAACCTGTGGAAGGTTTATACTATTTTGTATTCCAATTCCGAAAATGCCCTGAAAAATGTAGATAGACATCTTGTCAGACCCAGAAGATAGTTTGTCACTGATGGTAATTTCTAAAACCCGTGTCGAATCGAATCGGCACTTCAGATACTCAGCCTTAAATATGGTTCCAGTTGTAGCTCGAAACTGTATTTAATTTTAACTATTATTAAATTGTAAATAATTAATGAAGATTTACACATGCGCTATACCTGTACATTAGTTGACAATTTTCTGATTGTTCCAAAGAATTCCTCAAATATTCGTTTACAGAAATGGAATGAGAAGAAGCAATCCAATTACAGATGAAAGGAAATAACATAGAAAGTGTTACAATGCTCTGGGATAAACTGAATTTAAAACGTTGTGTACACCTACCCACACGCTTGCTTAGTATCCTTAAACATGTGAACTTCTATAAATGGTGTAAACGTGTTAAAAATATGTCCGGATTCTCAATAAGCCGATGAAAAATATTTTGCTTTCCATCTAGTAAGTTCTTATAATGGTACTTAAATTACATTTACTTCATTATTTAAAATAATTAACTACACAGGCTTTATGTAAACCTACAGTACTTTATTCTCATGTGTATCCTAGTTTGGTACATTTTTTATTTTAAACCTAATGCATTACAAAAAGGAGAATCGATTCGGGTTAGACAACAAGCTATTATCCTAAATAAAAGCACCTAACAGAATACGTGAGGAACAGAAAAAAAGTGAAATAGAAGAGTGAGTAAAATGCGTGAATATGGGTAACACAATTAACATACATATTTATACGGATATGATAATGAGTCATTTAGATATGACGACAACTTAAATAAAATAAATATCTAACAGCTTTAAACACTTTAAATTTTTACTCATGCAATGGTGGTCGCTGGCAAAAAAATATTAATAACGATCACTCCCCCCCCCCAAAAAAAAAAAAAAAGTTAAGATGCAGTTTTAGGAGCCCCTCTGTAATTACATGATAACAATTGAATGATAATTAATAAATATTTCCTTGTTTAATGTGCTACAACTAGTAATAATTCTTGCATGGAGGATAACATATTTCCCCTCATCGTATGTATAGTACTGGAGAGTTAACATTTTTCGTAAGTTATAAATGACTGCGAAACTTTATGTTTCAAGCAGGTTCCATCAATGAGTTATGGTAAAATTGATAAATGATCTTGATATTTCTAATCTAAAATGTAAATTTCGAAAGTGAATGTATTGCCTATATAATAATAATTTGTTAGATTAACTTTGAGCAGTAGTAATAACCCTAGTCATGTAAAGTAACGTTAGTGCTCCGTCTACTCCGATCCCACCTCTGACACCATTGTAATAGGGATGGCCTGGGATGGGACTAGATCATAATGCAGACATTGAAATCTGTTTCGTGAATAACCTGCTTATTTATAATGTAACTGAAAAAAAATAATGAATCTGACACCAAACTGGTATGAATAAAATCCAACAGTGGATTTAACAGATTAATGCGCACTGAATTGAAAAGCTTTTATGAAGAAATGATATCGTTCCTAACTGAAACCAATCGAAACATATAACTGAAACGACTAAGGAATGGAACTTATAAACAAATATAATTGACATGGATCTATCACCATGGATGATCAATAGTTAGAACTTGAACACCAAAATGAACAACGTTTCATCATACATTAATGGTATTAAATTATATGGACTTACACAACTAAGAATTAGCTACGATAATGTCACCCATGGTGATCAAAGTACGATATTGTCGAATGGTCGATTGACACGCGCACACGCGCACGCCCCCCCCCCCCCGGTCTGCAGAAGGATCACTCAGGAGGTCCTTTATTTGCTGCAGATCCATTAGTCCCGAAGTTTGTTCCATCACCACTTGAAAACCTGTATTTTCCTCTGAGATAATGTTACTAACAAAACCTGAGCAGTACACAAGTTATACGAAACGTAACGGAGCCTTGGACTTCACGTCCAAGATATCAGCTCTACATCTAAAACAGCATTTTGTAAGAAACCCCTCTCGGGTAACGCTGTACGCGTCAAAGAAACCAAAGCACAGTTAGTTCCGGTTTAATAAAATGTATTAAGTACACATAACTATAAAACAATATGAATTTAATTAATGGCTGATGTTTGATTTACATGGCCTGATTTACGTCATAATTTCAAACGAGTCAGAATACGACAAAAACCGTCAAAATAAAATTAAGAAGACATAATGATAATATTTCATACTTCTTTTGTTTTAATGTCATTTGATTTTAATATAAAATTTATAATATTTATGTGTTATAATATTCCTTAATTCATATTAACAATGAGCTTGTTTTTGAACGCATTATGACACTCGTTCCATATATGATGGTTCGTGTGTTAGATTTTGCAAAAAGAAAGTAAATATCCGGATTAGAAAATAAGAAATGACTAATAATAATAAAGACTACGTTTCATCATTCACGCCTTCACCGCTCATACTCTTTCAGAATATATTGCTGCCGGAAGGCTGTTTTGCACCAAAGGTGATCTAATCCTAAACCTATAATCTTTGCATATTAAAACACGTACTCGTTGACTGGATCCTATCTTTGGTCTATTATCACTCATTGAAATATAAACAAAAATATGTTAAAATAAAGTATGACAATCAGAGACTCTTCATTGTGTGGTAAAGAATTAATTACATTTTCCTGGATCTTCTCATTCAACCAAAATATCGTAGTTATCAAATTGCACGGTTTTCTCCAGATGGGATTTATTAAGTCATCTAAAGCGTTGTAATGATCATATTATCCAACCTAAGAAAAGAAAAGAAAGCAGTGTGCAAACAGCGATTATATATCAACAAGAGATTGCGTGACAATGAGTCCAGGTAGCATACTCTGTATTTTATAGTTTGATTCAGCCTCTATAATGTATTTCTTTCGTTTTCCATGAAAGGTTGTTTGGATGATACTCAGAGTATAAAATCGTGCGCCTTAAAAAGGGTAAAACTTGTGTCAGAAAAGTTTCTACTTCCTTTCACACACATGCAACAAATGAACAAAAACCACTTAAAAACTTTAGAAATTGGTGTTGAGTTCGGTCAATCGGAGATGCTGTCATTGTATTACGAGCTTGTAAATATTTGAAAAGAACAAAGAGGAAACAAAGCTAGGCTTCACCGAGAATCAATGTAGCTGAATAGTACAAGAATAAACTTCTCTGTACAAATATTTGTCTGTCGCCGGACACAAAAGTTTCTCAATAAAACAATGGCCTTCTATCAAACGCTTTTATGTCACCAACCTATGGTAATGTTTACCTTTGATCTAATTACAAATGCACTATCGAATTATGTGAGATTTTTAAATGAACAATATCAGGTAATAATTACTCGACAGTTTTTAACTTCGTACATAACGATATGAAATCATGAATGCAACATGCACAACATACGGGGTATTTATTTATCTACACCACTATTACAGACATTTCATAGTCATAGACATAACGCTCTGGTGAATAAAAATATGCCAGTGTTCAATTTCATAATCAGGAATGGGGTAATAATACATCAAAACCCTTCGAACATGTATAAAAAATTTCTCAAGATCATGACTCAATTTTGTATGCAACTTCTTTCCTGCATGAAACATCTCAAATTATAATGTATTGTTCGGATGGATTTGTGTAGCACTGAAACAGGCTATTAATTAAATTTTTGATGATCTACTTTGATAGGTACCTAACATGTTACTATCAAACAATAAAGGGAAAAGTAGAAACTTCTAAAAATTTTGAGTTTATTTGTCCAAAGTTTGTATAATATTTGTTAAAACTGTGTTTTCATGAATTTTTTTTTCTTCTACTCCAGTGTTTTACTTTTTCTCGAAATTTCGAGTTTTCATTTTTTTTTATATATGTGACCTTTACCATATTTATGTAGATAGATATCGTGACGTAATCCCAGTTTTCTCCGTTCCGTTTCAGATGTAGGCCACCATTCAGTGAGGATCAGTTTGCTGGATAGGTGCTTTTGGAGACAACGTTGTGCCGGTGATTTGGCACTCGTGGAATAATCTTGGTGTCCTCCGATTATACACAGGTGCCAAGTAATTGGTCACGTGACAACACTCCCACAGACATTTTTGTTTTATATTTGTCTCTTGCATGTAATATTTGTTTGATTGATTGATAATATTTGATCATGCATGTTGAAGTAAAGAGAATGAGATACTGAAGGAGTTGACTTCAAAGTGTCATATATTTTTTTAATTGCAGCGAAGAGAAAAAATATGGATAGAAAAAAATGGAGAAATAACTAAACGTAACATTAATTTTTGCGTGAGTAAAGAAATCAAACAGATTATACTACTATTTCATTGTGGCCGATATATCTTTGATATGTTTGTCATGCAAAGATTTACCCGAAGATGGAGTGAACATATAGAGTGTAACGTTACAGCTACATTTTTCTTAAAGAAGTAAATGGCACAGAAAAAGTCGAGAACGTACAAAAATAAACTGCTGACATTGGAATTTTACAAAGTTTACAAGTACAACGGTGTTACACGAGAAGAATTTAGTTTTGGAAGAAAAGTGAGCGACGAATCTACTGATAAGACAAATAATTCTTTAAAAAGAATTATAAAATATGGATGCAAATAAAATATAATGCAAATAAAATATAATGTATTTAATGTTAGTTACAGTCAGTATGCTGCAAACGTTGAGCTGCTGTTACAGCCTTGAAGCTTTGTATACCAGACATGATCAAATCTTAAGGTATACAAATGCGGTTGAAGTGAATACGAAAATCATTCCAGTATGTGAAATATTAGGACCTAAATATCCACGAGAACATATAGAGATCGAATAAGAAGAATGGCAATACTATAGTTTCTAATTATTACGTACCATTCTGGCTTTATTATAGTTGTTAGTGGATTATTTAAAATTGCAGCATAGATACACTTATCATTCCGTATGAAGAAGTACTGTATGCATCGTTGGGGCACTGCTTCATACTGAATGAGACGAGATTTTTAAAAAATATAGAGTATTAACTGTTAGGAACTACATTTTCCTTTTGATTTATTAGATTCGTCAGATATACTAAACAACGTGTTAGAGCTATTTTAAAGTAGACATGATAAATTTTGTGATTCACAGAGTCTCAAAATAAACTTTGCACGAAGCAAGCGACTGAACGCGACATCAAGTGTTTTTAAAAAAAAAAATGACGAGAAATTACCAGAGTACTCATCTTACAGCATTCCGGCACTTTTTTTTTTAAAATCAGAAATGTTTAAAACATTTTGCAAATCTAATGGTGCAGTCTATGGATCCAGCTCTCTGAACTTCATAATTTTTTTTTTTTAAAAGCATACAAAAGCATGTTAAGACCAAGGACTATTCCGTTTCTCTGAGACAGTATATTTTATAAAAAGCTCCGATTAATTCTACCACAGCATGTAACCGAACCAAACTCGTTTTAGAAGAAGATTAAGAATTCCTGATCCGATAAGTCAAAATTACGTATTGGCCACATTTTACTTTGGTGAAGTGGGGTCGCACACTCAAGCTTCTTTTCGTCTTGCTTTGGGAGAGTGGGGTGGGGAAACAAATGTCTGGATTTAGCGGCTGGGACAAACAAAGCGAATTAAAACTTGGAGAATGTATCAATATTAACAGGTCACGACGGTATATCTCCAAAGAGCAGACTGGTATAGTAAAGCCCTTGACGATACTGTTACAACGACCATAGATTCACAACACCTCCACCGGAACAGCACCTGGGAGAGACCCTATTTCATTTTGTCCCCAGAAAAGACATATAGCTCTTCCTTCCTACGCATGACTTATCTTACCAAGTGTTCAAATTCAGTTAAAACCTATTAACCGGTGTATTTTTATGTAGATAACGTGTTGTTTTGTTGTTATTGTCATTGTTGTTTGGGGTTTAACGCCATTTCTCTCGGCCAGTATAACTGGTCTAGGAATAACCCGGGGAAAAGTCCGGTAGACTAAAACACACGCGTACAGAGGCGAGATGGCAGTTATCCTTAAAGGCGAGTGATTTAGACCATTCGACCATCCGGGGGTCTCATGTGGATAGAAACAATATCTTATTTTTTAACATTTAAATTTTCCTTCTTTCTTTCACCTTTTAACAATCTCTATACAGAGAAAACGGTACCCATTATCACACTATTGAAATTGAAATCTCATTATTCCCGTTAAATACAATGAAGATATAATGCTGCCATTAAACTCTCCAAAAGGAGGTGGACTAGTGAATGTTAAGGATTATAATGAAGATACCGCATTAATGTTTATCTCATTTCACCCAACTTGCTTTAATATGCTGGAAACAACAATGCATCTTGAATATTCCAGTCACGTACATTCAGAATTATAGTGATATGCATTTTAAAAATTAACACGGCGTGCTGCTCTAATTCGAAATTTCACCATATACACAACAACAATGTTGCCATGCTCACTACCGAAAACGTATGGTAATGAAGCGACGAGTAATTCGTCATAAATAATAAATGTTTCGTCCTTTGTCAATACTCCAATTTCAGGTTGTATGGCAGTAATTATCCAAATGTTCGTACATCCCAACAGGAGTGGGAATCAACAATGACTATATGCACATCTCTCTCTCTCTCTCTCTCTCTCTCTCTCTCTCTCTCTCTCTCTCTCTCTCTCTCTCTCTCTCTCTCTCTCTCTCTAGGCGGCCGCCTACGGCGCAAATATTTGTGTGTCGCCAAAAGCAAAGTACATTGTCAGGTTATTCATTTATTGTCATTAAAAATGTAGACTAAAATTAATAAATTCTCAATTGGAACTTGTATTTATGCATTTATGCCAAAGAACAGTTTATAATAGAAGATGCCCATCGATGGCGGGGTAGAGCAAGGTCGAAGGTTGGACAATGGCACCAAATAACATTGCAACGGCTCTGCCTTCGGGTGACCCTATCGCTCCCTCTTTGGATGAAATGTATGTGTGTATGTATGTGTGTATGTATGTATGTATGTATGTATGTATGTATGTATGTATGTATGTATGTATGTATGTATGTATGTATGTATGTGTGTGTGTGTGTGTGTGTGTGTGTGTGTGTGTGTGTGTTGGTTTAATGGCACACCAACACAAAAAGGATATATTGCGTTGAGTAGGTAAATAAGATGAGATATCTACAGATGTCTAAACACACACCGCCCTAACCTCTCCATAAAAAGGAAGAGATTATTGAATTTGCTTCAAGTGGTAAGCACAAATTAATGTCAAGAAAGAAGTTACAATAATAAGTAATAAGTTCTTACAGTGTAGAGACGTGAATAATAAATAAATCGATGCAAAAAATGGTTAATTCTGATTCTGTCATAAATTCCTCTATCCTTTATAAATTTGATTACCCTACGAGTGTCAATAGTGTCAAACATTTGTTTCATTGTGTTTAAATGAAACAATCTCAAGCTTGTTTGTCGTGGATCAATACATCAATATAGGTAATGAAATAATGTTTAAAAGAAAGAAAGAAAAAAAAGATTATAGCAGGGGAAACAACTCCCGTTGTCAATAGACCTACTTTTTGACGATATTGCATGTGTACACGTGTTGGTCATATATAGCTAGAATAACGCCCAGTTGAACAACCTCACGTACATTATATGATTCACTTAGTTCTGCTTTGATGAGATATCAGTTATTGTTAGCATCACCGTCCCATTATCACTGCAATTTTAAATCTGTGTAAGGTATCTTGCAGTTTGAAAGACTAATGTGAAATCTGAAAGGTACCTTACAGTTTGAAGAATTAATATGAAATATGTGTAAGGTATGTAACAGTTTGATTAATATTAAATCATTGTTAGGTATGCTATAGTGAATGATCAATATAAACATTTGTAAGTTTTGTTACTGTTTGAAGGATTAATATGACGTTTGTGTACGGTATGCTACAGTTTGAAGGATTAATATGAACATTATTGTGAGGCAATGTACGGCTCTAAAGATGAAATAAAATGTGTGTATAGTGTCTTACAGTTTGAAGGATTAAGTGAAATATGTGAAACTAATCTTAAAGTTTGAAGGATCAAGTAGAATGTGTGAAACGTATCTTACTGTATGAAATATTAGGATAAACTCTGTATAAGGTAACCTATAGTTAGAGTGACTAAGCGAAAATCTATGTAAGGTATTTTACAGTTTAAAGGATTAAGAGAATATTTATGTAACGTATCACTGCTTAAAGGATTAACAGAAAATGTGTTTAATGTATATTACAGTTTGAAAGATGTAGAGAACATCTTTGTAAGGTATTTTATAGTTTCAATGATTAACAGAAAATCTGTGTAAGGAATCATTGAGTTTGAAGGATTAATAGAAAATATGTGTACCGTATCGTACAGTTTGAAGTATTAAGACACAAATCTGTGCAACTTATCTAACAGTTTGAAGGAATAGGATAAAGTCTGTGTAAGATATCTTACAGTTTGAAATATTAAGTGCAAACCTGTGTAAGGTATCCAACAGTTTCACGGATTAAGAGAAAATATATGTAAGGTACCTTCCAGTTTGAAAGATTAAGAGAAATCTGTTGAACGTATCTCATATTAAAAGTATTCAAGAAAAAAAAAACAACGTAACCGTATCAAAAAGTTTGATGGATTCAGACAAAATATCTGTAACGTATCGTATAGTTTAAAGGATTAAGAAACAATCTGTGTAACGTATCATACAGTTAAACGGATAAACAGCAACTCGGTGTAAGGAATCTTTAAGTTTGCAGGATTAAGAAAAACTCTGTGTAAGGTATCTTATAGTTAGAATGATTAAGAGAAAATTCGTGGAACATATCTAACAGTTTGAAATATTAAAATAAAATCTGTGTAAGGTATCTTATTGTTTAGAGGATGAAGATAAAATCTGTGTAAAGTATGGTACAGCTTGAAGGATTAAGAAAAATTCCGTGGAACGTATTTTGCATATTAAAGCATTAATTGAAACTCTGTATATAGTAGTATCGTATAGATTGCAGGATAAAGTGAACATATATGTAAGGTATCTTACAAAATGAAGGAGTAATAGTATATATGTGCAACGTATCTTACAGTTTGAAGGATTAAGATAAAATCTGTGTAAGTAATCTTATAGTTTGCGGGATTTAGAGAAAATCAGTTAAAGGTAACTTACATCATGAATTAGTAAGAGATAATCTGTGTAAGGTATATTAGAGTTTGAAATATTAAGATACAATCAGCGTGAGGTATCTAATAGTTTTAAGGATTAACTTTAAAATGTTCAACGTATCTTTTAGTGAAAGGATTAGGAGACAACCTGTGTAACACATCTTACAATTTGAAAGATTAAGTTCAAATGTATGTAACGTGTCTTACAGTTTGAAAGATTAAGATCAAATGCATATAACGTGTCTTACAGTTTGAAAGATTAAGATCAAATGCATGTAATGTGTCTTACAGTTTGAAAGATTAAGATCAAATGCATGTAACGTGTCTTACAGTTTGAAAGATTAAGATCAAGTATATAACGTGTCTTACAGTTTGAAAGATTAAGTTCAAATGTATGTAACGTGTCTTACAGTTTTGAAAGATAAGATCAAATGCATATAACGTGTCTTACAGTTTGAAAGATTAAGATCAAATGCATGTAACGTGTCTTACAGTTTGAAAGATTAAGATCAAGTATATAACGTGTCTTACAGTTTGAAAGATTAAGTTCAAATGTATGTAACGTGTCTTACAGTTTGAAAGATAAGATCAAATGCATGTAATGTGTCTTACAGTTTGAAAGATTAAGATCAAATGCATGTAACGTGTCATACAGTTTGAAAGATTAAGATAAAATGTATATAACGTGTCTTGCAGTTTGAAAGATTAAGTTCAAATGTATGTAACGTGTCTTACAGTTTGAAGGATTAAGATCAAATGCATGTAACGTGTCTTACAGTTTTGAAAGATTAAGATCAAGTATATAACGTGTCTTACAGTTTGAAAGATTAAGTTCAAATGTATGTAACTTGTCTTACAGTTTGAAAGATAAGATCAAATGCATGTAACGTGTCTTACAGTTTGAAAGATTAAGATCAAATGCATGTAACGTGTCATACAGTTTGAAGGATTAAGATCAAATGCATGTAACGTGTCTTACAGTTTGAAGGATTAAGAGAAAATCTACGTAAATATTTTATAAATTAAAGGATCCAGAGAAAATCTGTGTAACGTATCTTAAAGGTTGAAGGATTCAATTAAAATCTGTGTAACGTATCTTAAAGATTGAAGGATTCAATTAAAATCGGTGATAGGTATCTAATAATGTGCAGTATTAATAGAGAAGCTGTTTAAGGTATGATATAGTTAGAATAATAATAAAAAATTAGTGTAACGTATCTTACAGTTTGAAATATCCAGAAAAAAATATGTTTAAGGCATCTTACAGTTTGAAGGATTAAGAGAAAATCTGTGTAAGGTATCTAAAAATTTGAAAATTAAGTAAAAATATGCGTAAGTTATCATAGAGATTGAAGGATTAAGAGAAAATCTGTGTAACGTATCTTATAGTAAAAAGGATTAAGAGAACCACTGTCTAACGTATCTTAGAGTTTGAAGCATTAAGCTAGAGTTTTTCTAACCTATCTGATAGTTTGAAGTATTAAGAGAAAATCTGTGTGACGTACATTATAGTTTGAAGTATTAAGAGAAAATATGTGACGTACATTATAGCTTGAAGTATTGGGAGAAAATTTGTGTGACGTGCATTATAGTTTGAAGTATTAAGAGAAAATTTGTGTGACGTACATTATAGCTTGAAGTATTGGGAGAAAATTTGTGTGACGTACATTATAGTTTGAAGTATTAAGAGAAAATATGTGACGTACATTATAGTTTGAAGTATTAAGAGAAAATCTGTGTGACGTGCATTATAGTTTGAAGTATTAAGAGAAAATATGTGACGTATATTATAGTTTGAAGTATTAAGAAAAAATCTGTGTGACGTGCATTATAGTTTGAAGTATTAAGAGAAAATTTGTGTGACGTACATTATAGCTTGAAGTATTGGGAGAAAATTTGTGTGACGTGTATTATAGTTTGAAGTATTAAGAGAAAATTTGTGTGACGTACATTATAGTTTGAAGTATTAAGAAAAAATCTGTGCGACGTATATTATAGTTTGAAGTATTAAGAGAAAATCTGTGTGACGTATATTATAGTTTGAAGTATTAAGAAAAAATCTGTGCGACGTATATTATAGTTTGAAGTATTAAGAAAAAATCTGTGCGACGTATATTATAGTTTGAAGTATTAAGAGAAAATCTGTGTGACGTATATTATAGTTTGAAGTATTAAGAAAAAATCTGTGCGACGTATATTATAGTTTGAAGTATTAAGAGAAAATCTGTGTGACGTACATTATAGTTTGAAGTATTACGAGAAAATCTGTGTGACGTATATTATAGTTTGAAGTATTAAGAGAAAATCTGTGTGACGTACATTATGGTTTGAAGTATTACGAGAAAATTTGTGCGACGTATATTATAGTTTGAAGTATTAAGAGAAAACCTGTGTGACGTATTTTATAATTAGAAGGAAGAGGAGAAAATCTTAGGTTGAAAAATTAAGAGTAAATCTGTCAAACGTATAATGCAGTTTGAATGATTAAGAGAAAAGATGTGGAACGTTCCGCATTGTTTAAAAAATATAATACAGGTTAATATAAACGTTGTCTAAGGTATCGTTGTATTTGCAAGATCAAAACATCTGTGTAATGTATCTTAAAGTTTCGAGGATTAAGAGAAATTCTGTTTAAGGTATCTAATATTTTGAAGATTAAGTAAGAATATGCGTATGTTATTGTACATTTTGAAGGATTAAGAGAAAATCTATGTAAGGTGTCTTATAGTTCGGACGATTAAAAGAAAATCTGTGTAATGTATCATATAATTTGAAGGATTAAGACATAATTTGTATAACGTATCTTACAGATTGAAAAATTAAGAGAAAATCTGTGTAATGTATTTAACTATTTGAAAGATTACGAGGAAAGGAGTGCAATTAAGAGAAAATCTATGTAACGTACCATACAGTTTGAAGGATTATGATAAACTCTGTGTAACGTACCATACAGTTTGAAGGATTATGATAAACTCTGTGTAACGTATCTTACAGTTTGAAGCATTATGATAAACTCTGTGTAACGTATCTTACAGTTTGAAGCATTATGATAAACTCTTTGTAACGTATCTTACAGTTTGAAGCATTAATATAAAAAGTGTTTACGTATGTTACGGTTTGAAGGATTATGATTAACTCTGTTTAACGTATCTTACAGTTTGAAGCATTAATATAAAAACTGTGTAAAGTATCTTATAGTTTGCGGGATTAAGAGAAAGTCTGTGTCAAGTATCTTACAGTTTGATGGACTAAGAGATTATCTGTGTAACGTACCTAATAGATAATAGGATTAAGAGGAAATTTGTGTAAGGATTCCTACAGTTTGAAAGATCAGTAGGAAGTCTGTGTAAAGTATCTTATAGTTTGAAACATTAAGAGAAAATATGTGCAGGATATCTAAAAGTCTGAAAGATTAAGAAAAACTGTGTAAAGCATCTTGCACATTAAAGGATTATTAGATAATCTGTGTAACCTATCTTATAGTTTGCAGGATTAAGAGAAAATCTGTATAAGGTATCTTACAATTAGAAAGATTATTAGAAAATATGTGTAAGGTATTTTACAGTTTGAAGATTTATGAGACAATGTGTGCAAGGTATTTAACAATTTAAAATATTCAGAGAAAATATGTGTAAGGTATATCGCAGTTATAAGGATTAATAGAAAGTCTGTATAAAGTATAATATATTAAAAGGATTAAGAGAAAATCGGTGTATCAGGTCTTCCAGTTTGAATGAGTAAGTGAAGTTTGAAATATTAAGAGAAAATCTATGTAAGGTATCTAACAGTTTTAAATATTCAGATAAAATCTGTGCAAGGTATTTACTTTTTGAAGGATGAAGAGAAAATATTTGTAAGGTATATTACAGGTAGAAGGATTAAGAAAAAGTATATGTATGGCATCTTATTTTAAAAGGATTACGATAAAATATGTGTAAGTTCATCTTCCAATTTTGAAGGATTAAGGTAAAATCTGTGTAAATTATCCTATATTTTTAAGGTTGAAGAGAAAATCTGCTTTGGTATCTTGGAGAGTAATCTGAGTAATGTATCTTACAGTCTGAAGTAATATGAGAAATATGTGTAACGTATCCTACAGATTGAAGGATTAAGATAAAAATATGAGCAAGTTGTCCTATATTTTAAGGATGAAGAGAGCAATCTGTAATTTATCTTACAGTCTGATTATAGTTTAAAGAATTAAGAGACAATCTGTGTAACGTATCCTACAGATTAAAGGATTAATATAAAATCAGTGCAAAGTATCTTATAGTTTGCACGCATGAGATAAATTATGTGTAAGGTATTTCATAGTTAGTAGAATTAAGAGAAAATATATGCAGCATATCTTATTAATTAAAGTATATGATACAGATTGAAGGATGAAGAGAAAATCTGTGCAAAGTATATTATAGTTTGCACGCATGAGATAAATTATGTGTAAGGTATTTCATAGTTAGTAGAATTAAGAGAAAATATATGCAGCATATCTTATTAATTAAAGTATATGATACAGATTGAAGGATGAAGAGAAAATCTGTCTAAGTCATTTTGCAGTATGAATGATTAAGATAAAATCTGTGCAAGGTATTTTACAATTTCAAGTATTAAGTGGCATGAGAAAAATGTATCTTACAGCTTAAACGATATGGAGTAGAACCGTGTAACTTATCATACAGTTTGAAAGATTAAAATAAAATGTGTGTAAGGTATCTTACAGTCTGAAATATTAAGAAAAATTTGTGTGACGTATCTGGTTATCGTACATTACAGTTTGAAGGATTAAAAGAAAAAAAATATATATATATATATATATGTATATATATATATATATATATATATATATATATATATATATATATATATATATATATATATATATATATATATATATATATATATATATATATATATAACCTATCTTATAGTTTAAAGGAATATGAGAAAATCTGTGTAGCGTATAATGCGGATTGAAAGATTAATATAAAATCTTTCTAAGGTATCTGAGTAAAGTATAGTTACAAAGTTTAAGAGAAAATCTGTGGAATGTATCTTACAGGTTGAAATATTTTGAAAAAAAAATTTGTGTAAGGTATCTTAAAGTTTGACGGATTAAAAGAAAACATGTGTAACGTATCTTACAATTTATAGGATTAATTTGTGTAACGTATCTTATAGTTAGAACGTTTAAGAGAAAATGCATGGAACGTATCTTTTAGGTTGAAATATTAAGAGAAAATCTGTGTAAGGTGTCCTATACACTGAAATATTAAGAGAAAATCTGTGTAAGGTGTCCTATACACTGAAATATTAAGTGAAAATCTGTGTAAGGTGTCCTATACACTGAAATATTAAGTGAAAATCTGTGTAAGGTGTCCTATGCACTGAAATATTAAGAGCAATTCTGTGTAAGGTGTCCTATACACTGAAATATTAAGTGAAAATCTGTGTAAGGTGTCCTATACACTGAAATATTAAGTGAAAATCTGTGTAAGGTGTCCTATACACTGAAATATTAAGAGCAATTCTGTGTAAGGTGTCCTATACACTGAAATATTAAGAGAAAATATGTGTAAGGTGTCCTATACACTGAAATATTAAGAGCAATTCTGTGTAAGGTGTCCTATACACTGAAATATTAAGTGAAAATCTGTGTAAGGTGTCCTATACACTGAAATATTAAGAGCAAATTTGTGCAAGGTATCTTATAGTTTGAGGGATTGAGTGAAATGAGAGTAACATAACTTACAGTTTGAAAGAGTGAAGATAAAAAATATGTCGGTATCCTATGTTTTATTTTTTACGAGATAATTTATGTAATATATGTTACAATTTGAAAGATTAAGAGAAAATCGTAAACTTACAGTCTGAAGGATTAACAGAAGATATGTGTAACGTATCTTATAGTTTATATGACTTATAGAAAATCTGTGTAACTTCTAATACAGTTTATATAAATAATATAAAATTTGACTTGGGTATATTTTAGTGTCAAGGATCAACATCAAATCTGTGTAAGATACCTTATAGTCAGAACCTTTCAGATAAAGTCTGTGAAACGTATCTTACAGTTTGAAACAGTATGAGAAAATCTGTGTAAGGTATCTTACAGTTTGAACCGTATGATAAAATCTGTGTAACGTATCTTGAAGTTTGAATGATTAATAGAAAATATGTATGACGCATCTTATATTTAAAAGATCTGAGATAAAATGTGTGTAACGTACCTTACAGTTTGAAAGATAAAGATAAAATCTGTTTAACGTATCATATAATTTGAAGGATTGAGAAAATATGTGTAAGGTATACTACAGTTTTAAGGAGTAAGTGAAATGTGTGTAACGTATCGGATGAAGAGAAAAACTGCAACGTATCTTACAGAGTGAAATATTAGGAGAAAATATGTTGTCGCTTAAGTGCTTACTTAAGCATGGTTTATGCACAGCAATATGTGACCTACTCACTACCTTTCTCGCAAATAGTCCGCATTGATATGCATGAGATGTATTAATACAGCACTTGCCGGCCAATCGGAACAGACCCACTTCCTTTGTTCTCAGTTGTTTTGGTTTTTGGAGCTGATAGCGTACAGCGTGCTTAATTCGGTTGGAAAAACTTATTTCGTTAGAAAAAACTCTGTGCATTTTGCTTCGTTTCAGCAACATATACTTATCGTACTTGAGATATAATTCCCAGTTTATATCTCCCTGTTTCGGGATTCAGCTATTGTGTTTAATTGCCATTTCATTGGACCATCCGCAATTTTCCTTTGTTTAGAAACAATGGCGTCACGCTCGTCAAAACAAAGGTCAGTCCCATA
The DNA here is from genome assembly GCA_029339505.1 of Unio delphinus. NCBI lineage: Eukaryota > Metazoa > Mollusca > Bivalvia > Unionida > Unionidae > Unio > Unio delphinus. The sequence continues at coordinate 13,958,282 of JAQISU010000110.1, forward strand.
CGATCTGGACAATCCGCACAACTGGACAACACTTTATCTGAAGCGGAAACTGGAATCAATAGGTATTAAAGTGTCATCTGTTCTCCCGAAGCACGCCTTGCGACAAATATACATCGATAATGCGCCTGTATTCCGGAAGTAAGGGCTACATCAAATATGGCCGACGTGGCCGAAAACCAGTTATCTTCGGACAGTATAATAACATCTATCCACTCCATGCAGCGTTCTATTGCTGACTTAACAAATTCGGTCACCAATATTTTGGCACGACAGCAGACGTCTTCTTCGGAGTTTTCCTTCAGCGACTCCACACATTTCACGACATTGCCAGCAGCCCAGCCTGTGACGTCGCTCCATTAGCTGATGCAATCCCACGGAGTTTCGCCAGAAATACTACCAGCCATCGACGTGGTGTCCGAAAGCCAAAGAAAACAGATTCTTGGGGGTAAGCACGTCAATCTTGCTACTCTTTTGCTTCCCCACTTTGAACTGGATATATCAAATCCGGACGACAAGGCCGCGAAGTATGATCCCAGATTACTTAAGCATCTTAGTCTAAGTGAGTTCATAACGGCTTTCGGGAAATATAAACGTATCATCTGTTTAGTTTACCCCAACAGACGACACGAATTGGATATGTACGAGGCTGACATTATAAAAATTTCTAATGCGTATGGGGACATTTTCTATGACTACCATAATGTCTACTCCAGTCAAGCTGCTATTGCACTTTGCGACTACAAACTAAAAGTCAACTGGGCTATTAGGGATCAGGCAACTCTTCAGCTGTTGATTGGCAACCGAAAAACAAAGTCGTGTAACATCTGCGATTCTGTCGCTCACTCTACCGATTTTGTCCACAAACAACGCGCACTGCAATGCCCATGGTGAATCTTGCCAACAGGAGAAAAACAGATATTGACAAGTGTGGTCGGCCTAGACAGATGATGGATGGGAAAGAACTTTGTAATCATTTTAATTCCATACGCGGTTGCCATCGTACTAACTGCCAGTTCTTGCATACCTGCAGTCAATGCAGGGCCAATTCGCATGGGGCAACTGCATGCCCAAACAATACACAAAATTTTTTTCCTAGCACTGGTGCACGCTATATCAATGCCCCTAGTAAATCAGCACCAGATAAGATGAAACAAATCTGACAGACTGTCACGCCATATGCTTCCACTTCCATTGATATTAACCGAATGCAACATGAACTACATCATCCAGTTCAGAACTTCGTCCGATATTTATCTTCCGGTCTGAAACACGGTTTCGACACTATGGTGCAAACAACTAGCTTGCCTCAAAAAGAGTGCAGGAACTTGCTTTCTGCACGTAAACAACCATATATTGTGGATCAGTTATTGGCAAAGGAATGTGCCATGGGTTTCATGCTTGGCCCTTTTCCATCTCCACCATATCAAGAATATAGAGTCAGTCCTATCGGCATCGCAGAGGGGTAATATTCAAAAAAGAAGAGACTTATCATTGACCTGTCCTCCCCCCATAGCAATAATGTGCATACAAGTATAAATGAGCTCATCGACAAGGATAGATGCTCCCTGAGGTACGTAAAAATTGATGATGCTATTAGAATTATTCGGAGTTTGGGTAAGGGAGCAATCATGTGTAAAACTGATATTTCAGACGCTTTCAAACAGATTCCCATTGCACCTTCCCAATGGCACTTGTTCTGTGTAAAATGGAGAGGAAATTATTATGTTTGTGTTCGCCTCCCTTTTGGATCACGTTTAAGTCCAAAATTATTTGATACTTTGTCTCAAGCGATTTGTTGGATAGCAAAGCATTATTATGGTATTGACAACATCTTGCACCTCCTTGACGATTTTCTTACAATAGCTCCTCCTTCTGCATGTGGCGAGAGGACGATGGCTTTGTTGACTCTCATTTTCAACAGATTGAAGATTCCTACAGCTCCAAGCAAAACCATTGGCCCCTGTACAGTTATAGAATATTTGGGAATAATTCTAGACTCAGAGCAAATGCAAGCACGTTTACCACATAATAAAGTGGAGCGCATTGTAAACTACATTAATCAATTTCTTACCAAACGCAGTGTCCGCAAGCGAGAATTGCTCCAGTTACTGGGCCATTTCAATTTTGCTACTCGTGTTATCCTACCTGGGCGTGCGTTTGTATCATATCTCATACGACTGTCTACCAAAGTTAGGGAACTAGATCATTATATTCACTTGGATGCAAATTGCAGAGAAGAGCTATGCATGTGGCACCATTTCTTAGCTTCATGGACTGGGGTTTCTGTGTTTCTTGACAATCAGTCCACTACAGCAGATGATTTTGAATTGTGCACTGATGCTTCATCCAAAGTAGGGTATGGTGGTTATTTCAAAACTCACTGGTTTGCAGCTGCATGGTCGGATGATCTTCAAATGATCTTTTCTGTGGAGGATGATTTCTCTATGGCCTTCAGAGAGTTGTATCCTATTGTTGTGGCTGCCATTGTATGGGGTTCAGAAAGGACACGCAAACGCATAATATTTACATGTGATAATATGGCCACAGTGAATATACTTCAAAAGGGGAGATCAAAATGTATGCATATAATGAAATTAATGCGTAAACTTACATGGTGTGCTGCTCCTTGTAACTTTCATTTTTCTGCCAAACACATTCCGGGAATTGTCAATACTAAAGCTGATGCCTCTTCCCGCCTTCAATTTCAGAATTTCATGCACTGGCTCCGGATGCAGATCGACAACCCTGCAAATGCCCCCTACCCTCGGAGGTCTTATGGACCTGGATGAAGAGGTAAACTTGCTATGGAACCAGGCTTTAAGCCCTGCGACACAAATCGCCTACAACTCTGCATTCAATGTGTTTAGGACCTTCATGCTGATGTGTGGCTTTGCCTCGCACATGCAACTATTGCCAGATATTACGGAGAACACCATAATATACTTCGTTACACATTGTGCAAGAGCCCTCAACTTGAAGCATTCTACAATAAAATTATACTTATGTGGCATTAGGTTCACGTGCATGCAGGCTGGTATTCAATCACCATTCACGCCAGACAGAAATAATATGCCACGTCTTGCCACCATCCTAAAGGCCATCAAAAAAAAAAAAAAAAAAAAAAAAAAAAAACCCAAGGTACATCGGCAAAACTACGGAAGCCTATTACATACAATATTCTGACAAGCGCATTTGTACTGTGTTGCGAGGAGGAGTGTTTGACGCACACACAGATTTGTTGTTGTTGACTGTCTGCCTAGCTGCTTCCTTCGGATTTCTCAGATGTGGGGAGTTCACTATTAGGGATTTCTTCGATCCAACCATTCATCTCTGCGTGGGCGATGTGCATTTCCAATAAGAAACTGCTTTCTTAAAGCTAAAATCGTCAAAAACTGACCCTTTCCGGAGGGGTGTGACCATTCAGTTACATGCCACGAGTCGTGCTCTATGTCCATATTCTGCTCTGACAATTTTCATGCTATTCAGGAGACGTTCATCATCTCGGTTCGATGCCCCACTTTTCAATACGTCCACAGGTCAAGCGTTATCAAGAGTTGTATTCCTTAATCATATGCAACTTGTCTACCGTAAGATGGGACTCGACACTTCCCAGTATAGTGGTCATTCATTCCGAATAGGTGCAGCTACTTCAGCAGCAGCTGCCCATCTGGAAGATCATATGGTCAAAGTTCTCGGCCGGTGGTCTTCAGATTGTTACTCAAGATACATTCGCACACCTCCGGGTACTATTAGGTCAGCGCAGAGGGCCATGGCAATGGTCGCGGATATTACTACACAGTGATCAGGATCATGCTGCATTCAACAGAGATCGTGTTTTTAGATCTAGTTCAACGCTACTGTACCAGGGATGTATTTCCTGGGGTTCCAGTTTCCATAGTCGTGCATTGTGTTTCTATATTCATTGTGTTCGGAGTTTCTGCACGCGTGTGATACCAGTGTTATTTGTGTGGCACTTGTGCCTATCCATTGTGTGGTGTGATACCAGTGTTATTTGGTTGTCACTTGTGCATGTCCATTAGATGGGAGTTCTGCACGCGTGTGTTTGCTAGTGTTCTTCGTGTGGCACTTGTGCATTTCCATCATTTCATAGCCATACATGCATTCAGTGGTTTATTCCTGGAAATTCTCAAGTTATTCTTCTAACCAATTTCATGGATGCGATCATCTAGCTTCTCTCCGAATTGGATGGAATAACTTCGTCATTCCCATTCTCAAGTTTATCTTTGCCGTATTCCAAGATGTACTCGGCACCACTCTGGGACATTCTTGACATTTTGATCATCGTTCATTGACTTTTCTATATGCAGGTGTACGTTTTTTTTTTTTACATTATTGTTGCTATGCTGATTGTCATTTTTTTTTTTCTCTTTATGGAACACTGAAGGCTTCCCCACTATTTACATTCTTGGGGGACAACATCTGCTGCGCATACGTTTTCTTTGGGCATTCACTTCATTCCATTTCGTTATTCACCCAAGAATCTAATGTCAGCACTATATGGTGTATTCATACTAAACCCTTGAGTGAAGTCCACACAGCTGCCGCTGTCATCCCAACCTACGTTGGACAGCCCAGTCTTCGCTGGGCTCCTTCAGTTTCCGCTGAAGGAACTTCACTCAAGGGTTATCCATAACATTCTGTCAGGGAGTTTTCACAGACCAGCTGTGACCTCTGTACAACCACGTTGTGCCATTCAGTAGCCACTGAATCACTCACTGACAGAATGAACCAAAACGGCTTCATTAGTAGCAGCAGATAGTCCTCCTAGCCAAAGAGTATAATTATCAATAAAAACTTAACTGAACATGTGTTTTGTTGTGTATAAATTGTCGCTTAAGTGCTTACTTAAGCATGGTTTATGCACAGCAATATGTGACCTACTCACTACCTTTCTCGCAAATAGTCCGCATTGATATGCATGAGATGTATTAATACAGCACTTGCCGGCCAATCGGAACAGACCCACGTCCTTTGTTCTCAGTTGTTTTGGTTTTTGGAGCTGATAGCGTACAGCGTGCTTAATTCGGTTGGAAAAACCCGCCGCCATCCCCACCTCAACGCCTACAGTGTTCCATGGACAAAGGAATGTCTGCTGCTGCATGTTGCTTACCCTAAAGGGCATTCACTTCATTCCATTTCGTTATTCACCCAAGAATCTAATGTTAGCACTATATGGTGTATTCATACTAAACACTTGAGTGAAGTCCACACAGCTGCCGCTGTCATCCCAACCTACGTTGGACAGCCCAGTCTTCGCTGGGCTCCTTCAGTTTCCGCTGAAGGAACTTCACTCAAGGGTTATCCATAACATTCTGTCAGGGAGTTTTCACAGACCAGCTGTGACCTCTGTACAACCACGTTGTGCCATTCAGTAGCCACTGAATCACTCACTGACAGAATGAACCAAAACGGCTTCATTAGTAGCAGCAGATAGTCCTCCTAGCCAAAGAGTATAATTATCAATAAAAACTTAACTGAACATGTGTTTTGTTGTGTATAAATGTAAAGTATCCTGCATTTTGAACGGTTAAGTAAAATGTGTGTAACTCATCTTATAGTTTGATATACTAAGAGAAAGTCTACGTAAAGTATATTACAGTTTGAAATATTAAGAGGAAATCTATGTAATGTATCTTTTAGTTTGAAGGACTAAGATAAAATATAAGTAAAGTCTTTAGCACTTTGAACGTTTACGAGAAAAATGGAGCTTAATTATAGTTAAAGTATTAAGAGGAAAATATGTAGCGTATCTTCTAGTTTTAAAGATCGAGAGCAAATCTGTGTAACGTATCTTCTAGTTTTAAAGATCGAGAGCAAATCTGTGTAACGTATCTTCTAGTTTTAAAGATCGAGAGCAAATCTGTGTAACGTATCTTCTAGTTTTAAAGATCGAGAGCAAATCTGTGTAACGTATCTTCTAGTTTTAAAGATCGAGAGCAAATCTGTGTAACGTATCTTCTAGTTTTAAAGATCGAGAGCAAATCTGTGTAACGTATCTTCTAGTTTTAAAGATCGAGAGCAAATCTGTGTAACGTATCTTCTAGTTTTAAAGATCGAGAGCAAATCTGTGTAACGTATCTTCTAGTTTTAAAGATCGAGAGCAAATCTGTGTAACGTATCTTCTAGTTTTAAAGATCGAGAGCAAATCTGTGTAACGTATCTTGCAGCTTGAAGGGTTAAGAGAAACTCTGTAAAAAGAACATACAGTTTGAAGGATTAATTGAAATGAATGCAACGCATTCTACAGTTTTAAAAAATAAGTGAAAATCCGTGTTACGTATCTTAGATTTTGATAGTTTAAGGGAATCCCTGTTTAACATATCTGACAGGTGAAAGGATGAATATAAAAGCAGTCTAAGGTATCTATTAGTTTGCAGAATTAAGAGAAAACCTGTGTAAGTTATAAGAAAGTTAGAATGTGCGTGCGAGTTTCAGATGTTTCCAATAACCTAGATCTATTAATTAAAAAGATTAAACGTTTGATCTTATTTGATGACCTGACTTAGCATAGACGCTAAACAAACAACTTGTTTCTCGACACGTGTTGTAAATATATTACATTACTAGTCGTGTTTACGTGTGAATTATTCGTCGAAGTTCCATATTATGTCAGGCCCCAAGAATGTGAATAGTTTATATCCATGGTGATATAACACCTAGGCTAAATGGCCCATTGCTATCCACACGACTCTGTGATCCTGATGGATTCCTACTGGATGGTAGTAAATACAATATATCTCCGGTTATCAGTCTACATATTGATCTTACTACAAACTATTGATGCAAGTGTCCGTGACTTAATGATAGTTTGTCTGCGCATACATCTGCTCAAAAGGCATTCTTATTTCATTCCTTTTCCAGCCACAGATGAACATTTTAAACGGCTTTATGAGCAGTCTTTAAAAATGTGGGTATCCCTACCAGTTTCCAATTTGTTGGTCTAAAAGAATGATGCACGTATATTTGTGTGATTTAAAAGTATGTGCGTTTTATAACCAAACGAATACATGAAAGTTGTAAAAAAAAAAAAAAAACTCGGACACATAAACGTATGAAATAAACCCGTTTTCTATGCCATCTTCTTTACAGCTATTCTAACGGTATATACAAAAAATCAGTGGCGTAGCGGGGGTGTTCGACGCCCAGTGCAAAGTTCATATTTTTCACACACACCCCTCCTCCCCCACCCCCACCCCCGGCATAGCGGAGAGTATTGTGGGCAAGGTATAAAGGTCAAACCCCCATTGTCACTAAAACTTAGGAAAAAAATTAACTGCAACAGCCACAACAAAAATTTTACCAACAGTTAGTGACAGTCTTCTTCATCCCACACGCCATTGCAAACGTATTTATATTTGCGGTTGTGGAAGGGTGTGTGCATAATTATAGATTTCGAAAGAAATTATTCTAAAATAGTTGCCTCCCACGGAGTTTTTGATAACGAAAGGAGTCACAGAACACTTGTCTGTATTTTCCCAATTTTTTTTAATACATACATAAAAAGCATATGTGACTATGAATGTTTTATCTTCATTTTTTTTGTTTTAAAATATAGACACGGTAGAAGTAAATGAAGATGGAAAACTGTTGAAGAATGAAATTATTTAACTACCTGATTCAGTTAAACTAGACATTCATAAAATATACAAAGCTGTTACTTTGGTATTAGGTTTAATATATTGGGAGATAAAAGACTACATGTATGGCTGATAAAAATGATGCAATATGAACAGAAACATAAACTACAAAAAAATAATAATTTTACTATTATTCCGATTGCTTTAACTTGTTGCACGAATGCTATTTACTCAAAGCTCATGTCAACTGTTCAAGAACACACGCACATTTGTAAATGTGGATAAAAAAAATCACTTGATGCTGATTGTTTAATTGTGTAGAACTTTAGAAATGATAGATATTTATTTTTTTGTTAATGGAGAGTTTAGTGGCGGAGAAAGGGACATAACACATTACCGAAACCAGAGGATGCAAAAACGGGGGGAGGGGAGAGAGGGCGGTTCCTCCCGTACAGACCTCTTCAGTATGCGTTGTGATATACAACAGAGCCCTATAAATCGGGCAACAGCAGGACAATATCCTCAAATATTTGCTTCAGATTGACAAACCACCTCCATCTGATTAAAATCTTATATTCACTATCCTACGTGAAGATAAGACAACGAACACTTAGAGCTCATGTTCTGGTGACCAACATTATTACTAGAATCACACATTTGTATTAACCAATCAGATGAAGTATTAAAATTTGCAATTCGGAGACTGAGGAGTATAGATCAAGTGCGCAAGCGTTCGCTGTCAGATTTTCAGGTAGGACAGCGTAGATCTGCTTTCATTCAGATTGCGGACTACTTCAATGAATGGTATTGAATGTTTTTTGTTTTTTTTTTTGTTTAAAGGCCGGCGGAGACGCACGTTCAGGTCCGTCCAATAAACCTTTTTGGAGAAATATTACGCGGTGTATAATTAGCTAAAATGTATGCTTGGTGTTTTGAGGTCGATGCATTTGTCTTTCTGGCTATCTCAGCATTTATTAGGATATTTAAATTCAGTGCCGGTCTAATGGTGATTAAATATTTTGGTGGGCGACTTGCTGGATGAGGGATACAGCTCAACGTGCATCTCTCCTCCAATAACAACTGGGTTAAGCCGAATGTTTGACGTAGCGCAGTATATAATCCAGATTGTCAAGAGCGTCTGCTTTATCTGACATCCAAATGTTTCAAGCTAGTGTATTAAGTTCAATTCAGATTGTATTTTTTGGCGAAAGAGATAACATCTTTGTCATATATCAAGAGTCAAGCCAAAATACAAGCGCCTTGTTAGAAATTCTTGCGAGCGACTACAAATTCGAATGTTTTCAAAGCGGCCTGCTAGTTTGCACAACCGCCGCTAAGTAAGCGCATATGGACATAGACCACAATTAATTTTACTATATGTTCTCTACATATATTTCTCAGTACTGACCTTTCCACAGTGTAACAATCAATACAAATCATATGTTAATCTAAAATGCCTCCAAAGATGACTTCACGGTGAAATTCTTGACAAGGGTTGATCGGCATTTTTTTGAGCTGCTGCACTGTAAACAGAGCAGCATGTAAACAGAACACATATTTCACTTCCGGATCATCACCAAGGCCTTAGTACTCCATGTGCACTGTCGCCAAATTACACACTGACAACCACTCTCTCTGCTCATATTCTCAAGAATAAACAATTACCTTTAAATCCATACCAAATATGCATCAATATAACTCTTCTACCAACACCAAAATGAGAGAGGAAAAAATGTTCTAAAAATAGACTGGAACTACATTCTGAACTGGAAGTATTAATCCAAGTCAGGGTTTATTATGGAGAATTATGAAACATTCATTGAGTATAGTGCGGCTTTATTAATGTTCCTCTCCATTGTGTAAATATGTCATCTGACTTAGTCTCAGGACTTTTGATAGCCGGAACAGTATCTGGTTTACACATATTACTTGGAAATGACCTAACTGGAGGTAAGGTTGTGGTTAATTCACTTGCTTAAATAACAGAAAGTCAATCATATTTTTTTAAAAGAAAAAGAAATCCCTTATTTATAATCAGCTTGTGCAGCTACTAGAACTATGGAAATTAAATCTCTTGAGAATGATGTTGATCAGTAAAGTATTCCTTTAGCTGACACGTGTGTTTGTAAAGCTTTTGATGAGATCATTTTAACTCATTGATCCTCTTTCAACTACTCATTCTCTTTATTCTAATCAGGAAAAAGATCATCTCCTGTTTGTTTCATATGGCCATCATTGCAGCTGAAGCCACATAAGTACATGTTTGCTATTTCATAAAAACGTGATTCTTATTAGAAACCGGAGACCTTCCCAAGTACATGCTGATGACGATTGGTCAGTAAAATATCAAATTGCAGTTGCAAACTCATCAAGACAGGAAATTCTTAGTCTGGCCCATGAAATTCCTTTGGCTGGTCATTTAAGGATTAATAAGACTTCGCACAAGGTCTTGAATCACTTCTATTTGCCAAAACTTAAAAGTGATGATTGTAAATACTGCAGATCTGAAGATGCGTAAGGCTCATCTGCAACTTATTCCTGCATCTGACTAACCATTTAGCGGAATAATGGTACATTGTGTTTGTCCCTTACATAAGACAAAGTCAGTTAACCAATTTGACCATAAAGTGTGCGTCAACAAGATACCCAGAAGCAATTCCCTTAATGAATATTAAAATTAAAACAATACTAAAAGCTTTGATAACGTTTTTGTTACTCAGGTTGGCCTTCCTAAATCTCTCCCATCTGATCAAGAATCAAATTTTATGTCTGTCTCCAGCCAATTGAGTTTGCAGGCAGAACTCTTTATGAGGAGCGTGATATGAAAGTTTCATTAGTATGGAGAGGCGAGGAAAGTGGGTTCAGCTGCGATGCTATCAAAATGACGACGTTGTGATATAAAATGTCAGTTTCCTTTAACAACATTAGATTAGAACCTTGACGGTCTTTAACACGTCTGCCAACGGTAACAACCGGCGTGTCTACTCCAAGCAGGGCTTGTGATTGTGTTTCTCCCGCCCCCTTTCACCATTTTTCACATACATGTTTCGAAAATCACGTTATTTCGTTTGGTGAGACGAGTGATAAAGTCATTCAACATTTTAGTAACAATCGCGTACACGATCCCCCAATGACGGTTTGTTTGTGCTTTTTCTTGCTACAGCGAAAGCAAGATTACTTCGTTAACGGGTAATTGGGGGAGACGACTGATGGCTTTATCGTTTATCGCTGAAGGACGATTCAAGATGCTTTAAAAGTGTTCAGCCCATCGTTGAAGAATCTTCTCATTGTAAGTAATTAGTGTGTTCCCGTCTACGCCAAAAATGGGATGATCCAGAGGATGCAGGTACATACACTTCTTTCAATACATTGTAGAAGTTCTTCAAGTCATGATGGTCGACGTAGCACTCGATCTCATCAGCTTTGTTGCTCAACATGTGTATGTTATCTCGCGGAGTTTCTGCTGTACAGTTCCGCGTATATTGTTGTACATGTACGCATCTTTCCTAGAGGTGGACTTGGGTTGGGATTGTTGATGTAGGTTTGAAAGAGATGGTGTTTCTCATCCAGCAACTGCTTGATCTCGTCGCAGTTCTCATCAAACCAGTCTTGAAGGTTTCCGAAGCTGTGCTGTAGATAGCTCTCTGAATGCCGCCCAGTTGGTCTCCACATTCTGGTTGTCGAGAGGGGTGGATTTCAGACGTTCTTACAGAGCATACACGAGTGACTGTTTGGTACTGTTGCATATCAGCTTGGTGGTGTTTAGTATTTAATTAGCCTTCTTTCTCTGTTAACATCTTTTGGGCTGAATGTTGGTGCTGAACTTGGTGATGATGAGGAGATGGTATGTCCAGCAGTCAGAGCCGAACAAGGACTTGATCACACGCGCACCCTGCCTGCCCCTTTAACTGATGCTAGTGTTTCGAACGAGGGTGCATCCATGACGTTCGGTTACAGGTTGGATGGCAGAAGACTACTGGTGATCAGGAACAAAATGAGACTGTTGCTGTTACAGTGACCCACTCCGTGCTTTCCTAGCACTCCATGCCAGACAACGTGATCACAGTCTAAACTTGCTTTGAAATCGCCAAGAATGCACACCAGTAGAGTACAAAGTGCTGTGTTACAGAGCCTGGAGGGGCCCCAAGTAGCCGAATGGTCTAAAGCGCTGTCCGTTACTGATCACTGCCATCTCACCTCTGTCTGCGTTGGTTCGAGTCTCGGATTCGGCAAATGTGGGTTATGTAGCTTCTCGTGGGTCGGTGGTTCTTTCCGGGTTCCTTCTCCACCATTAATACTGGTCGCCATGTATAACCTATATTATGCTGAAAATGGCATTAAACCATACAAAACAAACAAACTGCCTGGATATGAATTCAGCTTTATTTTTGTTAACAATACTGAACAATCTGTCAGCATTAGAGTGGTAAAATACCAATATTTCTTTCATAACCTGACAAAGAAAAAGAAATTTATATCTTCCAATTATTGGGTTTTTTAACTGGGAAATAAGATGAAGAAGAAAAAAAAACTCTGCATGAAATTCATTGTCAGGTAGAGTGCCAACTTGATACTTCAGTTCTCCATCTAATTTATCAGCAGCCTTTCCTGCAGCATGGTGCATCATATGACAAGAGACAACCTCATACGTATAATGACGTTTTTAAAAATAGAAAATGCAAATTCTTTATTAATTCCAGTCATCACTGATGCAGTATCAGCTGAAAATCCCATACAGTTCTGCCAACTTATGTTTATTCAAAGCAATATCAAGCAAATTAAAAAATGTTTTCTCCAGTGGAAGCAACTGTTAAGTCTGGTGATGAAAGAAGAGCATTATGACTTTGCCTTTTTCGTTGTCAAAGTCTCTGACACAGACTAGATCAAACTTTTTATCAATCACTACTTCTGTCTGTTGCAGTACTAAATGCCCAATTTTCATGGCTTCTGCAATTTTACGTGAAGCATCTTCTGCCAAACACCAAAAAATAATAGATCTTGTTATTGCACATGAATATTTTCTGCAATTTTGTAATCGGGAAACATCCGTTTACGCAAAAATAAAGATAAAAAAATGTAGTTTTCAACTATGACGAGTGAGCGTTCTATTAAGGACTTGAAACATAATGCCTCTGCATTTTTAAATTTTTTTTTTTAATATTCTAGTTTTTATGGTTTAATGCCATTTTTCAGTACAATATAGGCTAAACATGGCGGCCAGTATTAATGGTGGAGGAAAGAACCCGGAAAACTCCCGACCCACAAGAAGCTACTGGCAAGCTTTCTCACATAACCACATTGACAGAATCTGATACTCGAACCCACACAGAGGTGAGATGGAAGTGATCTGTAACTTACAGCGCTTTAGACCACTCGGGCCCCTTTAAAATTTGTATACACAATATAGTTCTGCTGTAAAATAGAAAGTTACCTTAGTACTGGAGTTAGTAAAATGAGCTAATTCAAGGCTTCCTTGTTTTATCACCCTAAGTCGACCCATACATGCCAACCCCTGATGAGGAAAAAGCGTAACCCATATATAACGTGCTAAAATTTCAATAAACAATTATTTATTTGCCCCTCTAGTCTTTTAACATTCTTTAATGTTTAAAGTTTTCATATGTATCCCTTCTGCTTTACACACACATTGACTAGAATCCATTTCGACTTTTAGCGCCAAATATTATCTCTCCACACGGCCGGAAATGTCAGGTGATGCTGCATGTGTCTTCATATTTAGAAGATTCTTTTTTTAGTTGTTTTTATTTTTGGGTTGCCTTTATCTAATTCATCTGTTAAAGGCGATATTTTTCCTCTATGTATAAATTAAAATAGAATATACCTTTTAGAGCCAAATACCTTTAGACTCGTTCTGCAGTAAATATGAATTAGAACAAAGTATCTGCATGTGTAAAGATTAAAATTAGAAAACCAGTCTGTTCTCTCCTCCCTAAGCCATCCAGATGCCATAAATAGAATTTGAGGTTGAAAGTAGAACAAGGTTTGCTATAAATAGAACATGATACTGTTAGGAAAGTGCACGAAAGTCCACAGACAGGTTGATATAACGAAAAAGCGTAACCCATCTATGTTTACGCGTAGTTTAGTGGGAAAATGCATAAGCATAATGATTACGTCAAAAGCGTAATGGTTGGCATGGATGATGACCAATATGAAAATCCTTTTCACACAGCTTGCATGGGGTGTGAAGCTGCCCTAGATTGGAACGATGTATTGTGTAATTCATGTATTCGTCTCTGAACAGATTTTTTTGTCTTTTCCTAGACTGGTTCTGTACCAGATACGAAATAGCACCATCTGCAAGCAAATATCAGAAGTTAGAAAACCAGAATGTTCTAAACCATCCATTTCAAGTAGAAACCAGCAGGTTTCTTGGAAATAGAGCAGCTGCTATAAATAGAACATAATACAGTTAAAGAAACTGCATGGACAAGCATACTCTTATGTTGTGTAGTTACACAGAAGTAGTCTTTTCTAGATTACGGTCCGAGAAATTAATGGGATGTTAATAAAAATGAGAAAACTAGATTTTTTGGGGAGGAGGAGGGGGATATACCAAAATCACGTAATCTGAATACATGTAAAGGCATAATTTAGTGAGAATAAAAAGCATAATGATTGGCATGCATGTCTTGATACATTTGCATGAATGTATTTTAGTGGGCAAGTCTCTGAGCTGATAGTTAAGTTCCAATCGATGTACTGGATGCCCACTATTAAAGAATAATACTTTTTTTTATAACTTTCTAACTGGGATTAATACAATTTAATCTGCCCATACAAGCCAAGGTGAGTACATTCCACAATCGCCACTATATCCTGTCCTTGATAGTAACAGTATGAAAGGATTAAGGTCCACCATGGATTTGTTGATTATCCGTAAAACATGATGTGTGTACTGAATATCCAGGTACAAGTTATGTTGTAAATAAAAAACTAAACAAATTGATAGTTTCTCTTTCTTTATTGATTTTTTCTGTCCAATATTAATATGCCCACATCATAACCTAAGCATCAGCAATTGTAACTTCAACCTCTACCCCAGGTTCAATGCTGATGGATGTGATCTGCTTCACAATCTCTGAGGGGCTGTGAAGATCAATCAGACGTTTGTGGATTCTCATCTGAAAACGATCCCATGTCTTGGACCCCTCACCACAAGGGGTCTTCCTGGTGGTGATGCGCAGGATCTTTGTGGGCATACGGACAGGCCCTTTGACCTTCAAGTTCTTCTCCTTGGCACCCTTGATCAGATCAGCACAGACTGAAAATAGAAGCACAAGGTAAAACAGTATTAAAAATGCAGCCAAATGACCAAGAAGCCTGATATTGCTTATTTGGTTACATAATTACAACCAACTATTTCACTAAAACTTTGTAGTATAGCAAGAACAATATTCTGAAATCTGGACCTACCCTCTCCCTCTCCAATGGAGGGGCGGATTCCCTACACAAGTATTCAGAACCACTTCTTTTTAAACTACATTACAAAATTAATGCTGATTGAAGATGGTTGTTTTGTTGACCAACCACTAATATCTCAGCTGTCAACCAATATCTCAAATGTCAACCACTATCTCAGCTGTCAACCTGTTTGGAGAAACATGCTGCTCACCATCATAGTGATTAGTTAGTGGACTTGTATCAGATATATAAAATAAAATGTAAGATGCCATTCTATTTCATGGTTATCTCTTTTCCAACAGTTCTGGTTCTTTTTTTACTCTCTTCTTGATTATATTTAGAACTGCACTATCTCGTCAACCAATTTCTGACATTTTGGTAGCAGACACGCACCTTATCAAAACTTGAAAATCATTTCAAACTATAGTTGTAGCCAATATTATGCAAAGGTGTGATAAAACACTGGTAAATACGCATGTATTTTATAATTAAAACTGCACAGTATTTTCAATGCAAATGTTTATCAACAGACAAAACACATTATTTGGTTTAATGACGAATTATTTTGTAGAGTTGGCCAATGATATCTGTCCCTACTGTTTGCACCAGTACACAAGCTGGTTCCATGTGCAAAGTCTATTTAGATAATAACGTCACTAATTACTCAATTCATGGAATATCAATTGTCCATTTCTGCCATGGGATTTTATGTTCTCTATCAAGTGAATTTATCTATGTTGACAAGTATTCAAGTGATACAAGTATCAATTATTGAAAGTGGAATTGACTGGCTTGACATCTTTTTTGTCCATCCAGTATGTACATCAGACACATATTTAACACTTTTTCGGCTCAAAATCATTCAGAGATATCTCCACATCCCAGCTCCAATAATCTGATATACTTTATAGCATTAAAAATTCCTGCCATCAACTCTATCAACAGGCAGCATACGCATTAAGATGAAGATGAATCGATGTCTGAAATTTTAGTTTTCTAGGTAGCTGCATTTTAAACACATTTGTGAAACTTCTTTTTAAGGTTCAAACTGTGATGCAATGCTTGTTCCAGGGCACAATTATGTGCCAATCAAATTTAGTGTAACAACAATTCATGTTAAGCTGAAGATCCCAGCTGTGTAAACAGCTTCCTACCTGAAAAATGGATGCCATGACAAGTGCTACACATGATTGGGGTAAATAAATATTTAAAAAATGCTGTGCAATGTACATTTTCAAATAATTCTTGCACATCACTGCCCTTCAAGTGTGCAAATTCAGACCAAGTTTGCAAGTTTATGCAATCAGACTCTAGCAGCTTATATGTTGGGTACTTTACAAATCAATTGACTACTTTTTTGTGAAAACAACCATTTGTACCTGTGCCAGCAGTAGATGAGATGAATTCTCAATTGAGAATCACAGCTAACAACTAAAAATATTCATGACTGCTGAATATCCAAATAATGTGCAAACAAAAAAAAAACAAATCTTTTTTTTTAAAATCGATTCTCTGCCTCTTCTATTGATCTGTATCAGCAAAGCAAAAGCATTGACGTAATTGATGAATCATTTCACTCCTACAAGCAAAGATTTCCAAGAAACTGATCCAACAGAAAATATAAATATGTTTATAATAGCTAGGATCAAGACTTAAACAATAACCAGAAGATTCTCTTCAGGAATCATGCACTGCAATTTCCAAATATTCAAGATGTCACATTTTCTTTTCTTTTTTAAAGATATGCTTTCTTGTGCAAGAAGATTTTCAAGCCAGGCAATATGACAGCCATAATGTAAGACAGCACCCATTTCCACATGAGTTTATGACCTAGCATACACAATTTGTTTTCAAGAGGATGAGTACTGTCAATAGTTTTCACTAACAAAACAAGCGCCTTGGCAGCAGTAGTTTTTATACATCTGAAGGAAGTGCAATGTAATAGATTTTGTTGGTATTCATCTTAATACATCCAGATTGGTTCATAATGATATTCCTTGTGCAAGCAAATAGCAATATTTGTTCTGTTTTGAAGTTTAAGTGAGACATGAAACTGGACATACGATGTTTATCATTCCAGTGTAAACAAAGGCCATAGCAGCTACAAAAAGTCATGCATCTAATCCAATGTGGCAACCTGAAATGACCTAAAAGGTTGAAATCAGTGACAAGTATTTTTGTTACCTTGTTATGGGTTAGAATTGCATACAAACTGATTTCAAGTCTATAGCCATCTGTAATCTGAATAGAATACTGGAAACAGATCATTCTGTCAACATACATAAAAGGGCACCACCTACCACTGACAAACCTTCTCAAGATGGATAGACCACAAAGTTTATGTGTATTGATAATGTATTGTAACCACACATTTCTGGTTTCAATACATCAGATCCTTCAGATGTTATGGTGTGGAATAAAATTAGCAAGACATAATACAACAGAATGGATACAGGCTATATAAAATACATGCCCCTTCCAGAAAAAAGGGAGATAAAACTGGTTACATGGAGCATACCTTTCTCCAAGCTCTTCACATTCCGACTAGTAAGGGTAATACGAATCCTATGTATTGGGGGCTCGTCAGCTGGGGCCTTTGTATCTTTGTACGACTGTAACGACAAAAGAATATCAACATTTTTAGGTTGGTTTTTCTTTTTTTTACATACAGATATCAATTTTCTGTTGTATTTCACAAAAGGTCTTCCCCCATATAATCTCAGCTTGTAGAAATATGCCAGTCAAATCATTAAACCCAGGAAAGAATTAGAATTTCTGCCTGTTGCAGGATAAGATTCATGTGATAGTTGTCCGAAGAGTTATATGACCATTCATGTCTGTCGAGTGGACAGGTGTAGCTTTTCAGTCTTCTGGAGATTCTGAAGCACGAGATATTCCAATCAGGTGGAGTCTCAGTTGCATTCCTTGTGTATTTTTATAGTACATTTAGTAGATAATTATTTTGTCAACATTTTTGTAAATGGTCCAACTCCTGACTTACTGAATTTGGTTAAAAGGATCAAACGAATCTTGAACAAAATGAAGCTATCTAAACACTTTCTTCAATATTACCGTGTATACTGGCATATAACCTCATTCGCGTATAAGCTGAGCCCACAAACTGTATGGCCATAAACATTAAAAAGTGCATTGTTATTATATTTAATTTTAAAAGTAAATTTATATTATTTTCTGTTTTCTTTTTGTTTCTGCCTAATTTAAATGTGTGTAGAATTTGATTGAACAATGATGAGAAATGAGCGTTCCCAGGTTGTTACCTGTATTTTTCAGAGTTTGACTCTTGTTTCTTTATGCAGTAGAATTTTTGTCTCAATGCACAGGTAATTCTGTTTTATTTGTACAGTGAAGTCGTAAATACCTAACTCTTTAAAATGTGATCCCAGCTTGACAACGATGAACAATAGTGCTTAAATCAACACTCACATTTAGGTCAGCGAGCATATTGATATAATGGCTCAACTGCATATGCATTGAAGGTTGGAACTTGTGTTTAACGAAGTACATTCCACTAAATTAAGTATATCCTTGGATTTAGGTACACTTTGCAACCCATATCAACACTCTTCCAAAAATGTACGTGTAATTAATATACTTCAAGCATTAATTAATATACATGTGCAGTCTTTAACTTGGTGGAATCAAAGCCTGACACTTGCAAATGGATGTATTTTCATGTTCCATTGACACACGTTTCAATTTGTTGAATGTGACTGTAGTTGAGGTATACAGAATTATGTTCAAGTGGGGGATATGTTTCTTAAACAAAAAGAAAATGCTGCTTACTATTCCAATAGGCATATTATTTTTTGTTTTGTTAAAGATTAAGATTTCAACTGGATTTTTGCATTCCCGGCATTCATCACTTTCCAATCAACTGAAATGTATGCCAATCAAACTTGAAAACAGGTCCATTTGCTTGTTTGAGAATTCAAATTTATTGGAAAAAGGATATCAAAGTGAAATCCGATTAATACATTAAAACTTTAATTTCTAGAAAAGCATCGTTATTGATTGCCAATTGTACAAGATATACCTGAAGATTTTACTTTCATTATGTTAGAAAACATGCTACACAGCAAGTTAAATGGCAAGACCTACCATATTTTCCGGCCTACAAGTCGATGCAGAGTATAAATCGAATTCACCAATTAGACTTATTTTCCACCCTTTGTCCATATACAAGTCAATTCGGAGTACAAGACAATTTGTTAAAAATGGTATCATTGTATGATATTCCATATTATCGGCAATTGTGAAATTGCATTACCGATGTTAACATGGTTGTGATTTTACTTCTGAACAAATCAATGCTATATTCAATTATCAATCAACACAGCTGAATAAACAGTCCATGCTTGTTTTATAATAATTGAAAGCACATCTGTTGTAGTTCATTTTATTACCTGTAGTTACGAACATAACTTATATAAATTTTCAACGACACAATCCATATACAAATTGATTCGGAGTATAAGACAAAGTACCGACTTTCAAGTACAAAAGTATCGACTTGTACGCCGGAAAATACGGTAGACACCCAAAACACAAATTTGAGCGTGGAGGTCTACCATCTAGGATTAGGCAGAGGTATTGCATTTAAAAGTAGCACAACACAAAACTAAAATAGACTATCTTAGTGGATCTATATTAAGTAGTTTAGCTTTGTTATTACCACTCTTTGATCAACATACATGCACATCAGCTCAGGGTCCTTCCATACCCATGTTGTTTCGTACCCAAGGTGCTGGCTGTTTTGTACCAAAGGTTTTGGTTGATTCATACCCATTAATTTACAAGGTAAATTATATAGTATTGTCATATTTACTGCTCCCTCTCTATGCTTAATATTTTTCCTTTCTTAAAAATTGCAAGAGCAAAGCATATCTAGGCAAAAAAAAACACAAATAATTATAGTACATGTATTGTTTTCACTGTATATCATATACGTATTGAGATTTTTAAAAAATTCACATTGCCAGCAAAAAAAAAAAAAAAAATGGCCAGAGGTAAATAATTGAATAAGTACATTTTTTCTATCGTTCAAATTAACACATTAACTCCATGGCACCTCTTTTACGGGGCAGAAAAATGTAGCCTACTGCCAAGCTCTGTAGCGTCAAGGTCATGTATGATGCACTAAAGTGGGTGGTATTATAGAAAGGTAGATTTAGCTCTACAATGATACCAAATAATCTGGATGTTTTAGTTGCACTACAAAATACAAAGGGAAAAATCAAAAAATTTTGGACCAGTTCCCCCACCCCCAATCTGCCCTGTTGGAATCTGATTTTGTGTCCCGATTTTAGACTTTTTTGGCCTCAAATCTAAGGCAGACCAGTCTGGACTGCACAGACATGTGAACCTGTGCAAAAAGTAGGATATGGTTGTTGTTTTTGTAGGTTTTAACACCATTTTTCAGCACACTATAAGCTAAACATGGTGGCCAGTATCTGGAGGAAAAACCTGGGAAACCCCCCCCCCCCAGAAAGAACCACGACCCAAGAGAGGCTACTGGCAAGCTTTCTCACATACCCACATTGGCCAAATCTGAGATTCTAACCCATGCAGATAGGTGAGATGGCAGTGATCCGTAATGGAGACCACTTTAAAACCACTTGATAAGGTGGGCATTTTTAATAAAGAGAGGTCTCTATACCAAAATGATGGGTCTGTTAAGCACCCCCCCAAAAACCTACTTTTCCTCTTCTGCTATTGCGAGAGCAAAATAACCAAAAGAAAACGATGTTTTTAACACAACTAGGTTAGGGGCTAATGGGAAAGTGCTTGAAGTCTATGTATTAGGATGTATTTCGAAATAGTCTCCAAAATGTGTTTCCTACTCACATTTCATGCGAAAAAAAGCAAAAACTGCCATGGGTTAATGCATTAACAAACATAGTCATATTTCTTGATATTATTCAGTTATGACTTTGGTGGCTGAAAAAATGACAAATGTTTATCCTCTCAAAGCAACTAGGAATTCTTTAATCTTTTAATAATGAGGCTGAATGCATATAAAAGTGTTGCTTATTTCTCTTCTCCAAGGACCAACACTGATGTGATTTTCAATTTTTGTCGCCTGCTATTAAAAGGTGTTGAACTATACAGACCGCCAAACCACTTTTTGGTAGACTGCCACACTTTCAACGATCTTTTTGGAATAATGATAAATTTTAACTCATTGCATTTTAAACCATGTTTTCCCTCTGATCATAAGCTAAATTATTAGTGCCAGGGTAAAACAAATTTAAATTTCCAAGGATAAAGTTAATCCCCAGTAACAAGTGTCGTAAATATGGAATTGTGTCAAATAAATCTTGACAGGGATATTTATGAAGATTTCTCTGAATCAAAAGACTGCTGAAAAACAAGTGACCTTATGTAATTATTTCACAGAAAAAAAAAAGAAAAATAAATGTGTGTGAAATTTAATTAAACTTGAAAGTTTCAACTTGTTGGATATCAATGGATTTAACATTTGAATTATGTTTCCTGTTAAAGTAAACAAGGTCATGTTGAATTCATATATTATCCCTAAAGTTCATATTATTATTATTATCCATTTATATATAGCCAGTATTTGGTTAATATGCAGATTCATTTTAGCATTAATTACCTTTGTACTATGTATGCCTCTATCACAAAGGGGGAAAAAAAACAAGAGATAGTTTATTCTGATAAAATGAAAAATGCATAAGCGATTATATTAACATGCTTGATCTTGGCGATCCAAAGATACTCGCATGGTAATACCTGTAATGAAACATTTGACAGCTTTAAACAGTTTGAAATACGTATGAAATATATATTTTATGCTTTGGTGGTTACATTTGTACTTTAGGGACGAAACTATGGCATTGGGTAGGAAACAACCATTGTTTTGAGAACGTAAGAAACAACTTGGGTATGAAATACCAAGTTCGATGTACGTCTAACTGAAATGTGAACTGAAAGCATATGATTTGGTAAATCAGTGAATATGCAAAATCTACATCTGATCTAGTAGAATCGTCTAGTTCCACGTGTTCCACACAACGGTCCCTACTGTACCTTTACTTACCTGCGATACGTAAATTTGACATACAGAAATAATGTTTGACTATCAAATTGTTGTTTATTACCATTTTAATTTATTCCTGGCCGACGTAATCAAAGAAAAATTTAAATCTTTGAACAGAGGTGAGCCAGTCGCTTTCTCCCAAACTCACATGGACTTGAAAAGAACGATTGGTTGCTAACTATCAGCTAGTTTAGCCAAGAAAATACAGTATAATTTTAAAAGTACGTCTGAATACCAGTCTGATATTTAGTTCATGCTCATTATGATCAAGGGGTAACTATTGGAATCGAAAAGTCACTAGGACATTAATAGTCACGTAACTTTCCTAAATAATATTCATTCACTTTATATTTTGTATCCATACCTTATATTTTATTTTCTCGATATTTATATGTGGATATTTTCCCCTTCAGGTTAAAGATCTCTTTGGCGAGTACCTGCGATTGGTATGGTATGTACTAGATTAATACGGTGGAAATAAGTATTCCAATAATACATCCTGGATATTTCAACAAGCAATCTTTATTCATAAACCAGCTCCTGCTGTTAATAAAAACAAAGCATTATGTTGTTGTTAAACAAATCTTAAATATTAAAAGGTTTTGTTACGCAGTATTGAATATGTTTTTAAAGATAGTTTTTGAAAATAACCTTTGAATTACAATGGAACCACCGTTAGAAAGTACTGGATTTGCCAATTTATGAGTGATATTAGTACTTGAGAAAAAGCACCAAGAGAGGACGCAAGTGAACTTTAATGCGTTGTTATTTGTTTCCATGCAATCAATTCAGATTAAAGGTTTATCTCTTTCAATTAAAATTAATTTGAAAGTGTGTGCAAATAATGAACCAACACGATTTTTAATGTAGCTTTAAAAAAATTTCAGTCATATCGCTACGATGTCTGCAGTGAGGCATTTTATAGTGATATCTAGCACTGGGGCGTCATGCTGTAGACATGTAGCATGATGTCCCACCCAGTCACATTATTCTGACACCAGTCCTAACACTAACCTCTTAATGCTGAGCGTCAAGCGAGGCAGCTGTTAGTACCATTTTTATAAGTATTTGGCATAACTCGGCCGGGAAACTCACGACCTTTCGCTCCCGCGGCGGACGCTGTAACCACTGGGCCACCGGAGCGGTGTTTAGGAAAGTGCAAACAGGTAAATGAAATCAATACATTAAAAAAGAAACCAAGGAAGTAGGAAATATACTAGTTTTCTTTGACTTTTCTCACTCTGTGTTGAATTTTTGGATTATGATGTTGGAGTTGGAAGTAAGATCGTATTCCCAGTCGAAATATGTAGTTCGACGTTCGTCAAAATAACTCTGCATCGACATATGCTGGCCGCATTAATAAGTTAACAAACTTAAGCGACAAAGATTTTACGCTTAAAGGTCTCTAATTATATCGAATCCTACATGCCTAATATTGATAAATAGAATATTTATCTTTTCTAAATTATAACAGATACAACTTCTTTCGTCTCTTTAAAAAGCCAACGTACTAGCCCAATTGTTATGTAATCAAACTACATGTACTTATAAAACGGGATTGGTAGAGTCAGAGGAAACTGGAACTAGAAAAGTAAACGAATCAAGTAAGATAATAGTAATTTTTAGTTGGCATGAATTAGATAACAATGAAACATAAGTTATAGTGAGCTTTTTTCGGACAACATAAAAAAGTAATATAGACATTAAATCAAACACGATTTGCAAGACATATCAATACAGCATAACACATGGACGGAATGGGTCAATACACAGCCTACAACTTAACAGTATACCCAAGCATTTAGGCAGTAATTCAACATGAATTGTAGTATTTATGTAACAAAAATATCTACATGTTAAGATATAAAGTTTATGTAACGTAAAAATGTAAAATTAAAATAAAAATTTAAGTGTAATTTAAATCAAAAGCGCAAATTTGGATAAAAAGCGTTTTTGGACTCAGATTATGGAGATAACAGTAAGACACTTTATGTTGCATAAGACTAATGCAGTAAAACAAATATCAATCGTTGTCATTATGGCATGGGATTTCGGTTGACGTGTTTTTTACTATTTGATTATTCCCTAGAATAATTCGGGTACCTCATTTCATAGAATAGCGGCTGTCTCAAAAAAAAAAAATCTGCCATCTGCTGCAGTTTTAATTCTTGTGACGTCGAAAATATTTTGTTAATATCTAAAATTGTACATATTACGTGGAAAAAGTATCAGATCATACAAATATCTAAGAGCAGCATTTTAAAACCGAAAAGCAATGTTGGCCGTACAAAAAAAGGTGATTGCATACATTTTTCAGCTACATTGAACCATTCTTAAAATGGATAATCATTAGGGAAGCTAGACAAGTGTGTTCTGTTAACGTACATTCAGACTTTACTATTAGACTTATGAAGAGACCGTCTCGAAAATAAAGAGCAAATCGAGGATATACGCTTTTAGGGCAAAGAATGATATCTATGACAGGAAGAATCATGGGAAATAGATGATATCCTAGACATTTTACTTATAAATTGCACAGAAAATAAGCGAAAATGCACAATTTTGACACTACACGTAGGTAAATGCTAGGTGATCAGAGGAAATTAGTGTATACATTTGCCTGGATGGGATCAGGGAAATCAATATAATGTTAAGGAATTTTTTATTGGCTGCATGTATCGATGTTGATGATTCTCTCCACGTCTCGATGTCAATGATTCTCTTCATGTCTTGATGGTCGACGATTCTCTCCATGTATCGATGTCAATAATTCTCTCCGTGTATCGATGGTCGATTATTCTCTCCATGTCTCGCTAGTCAATGATTCTCCCCGTGTCTCCATGGTCGATGCTTTTTTTTCCATGTTGCTTTCTTTGCCGTAAACAGCTGTATTTGCTTAGTTTTAGTCCAAACCAACTTTGCGGTGAAAAATAGAGCCGTATACTTGTAATAAAGCACAAACTTTCGTTGAAAACAATACTAATCTAACTAGAAGCAAAGTAAAGATGTTTTGTCTGTTTATTTAGCTAAAATAATAAGAGTCTGCGCAGAATCAGACACTCCGCGCGTATGCAAAATACACTACATGTGTCTGTATGCATATACTATTAATTATCTTCAAAAGTGACAGCGTTTCTGGTGCTGAATTAAACACATTATTTTCGTGGTGTACTTTGTCCTTGCCGTGATGTGTGTTGCGTCTGTTGAGATACACTATTAAAATTATACGTGTACCATCAGCACAGATTTGACTTTGTTCTCCAGTAGCGACAATTTTCGGGCTCTCTGACAACTTACCTTGTAGAAGTTTTGTTAGCTGATCAGATTTGGGAAGATAGAAGGAATTTCTCTTTTCGGGAAATAAACAAGATTTTAAAAGTGGCTAAAACAACAGCGAATTTGCTTTTAAAAAAAAGGTTAAGTGCAAGTTGTATTTCAAAGTTACTCAGTGAAGTGTACAATCTAATTAAGAAATAAAACGGCTGATCATTAAGGAAGGTCCAAAATATATAGAACCGAAAGATATTACTGAATTTTAAAAAAGGGATTTAAAACAAAAGAAACAAACAAAAACACGTGAACATATATTTTTCACTAATAAGTAACTGGTGACAGAATCGATCGGTATCCTGATACAACAACATATACAAAAAAGAGCAGAAAACCGTGATCACTGTAAGCAATGCACGAAAAAGAAAGTAAAAAA
The DNA here is from genome assembly GCA_029339505.1 of Unio delphinus. Lineage (NCBI taxonomy): Eukaryota > Metazoa > Mollusca > Bivalvia > Unionida > Unionidae > Unio > Unio delphinus. Next base: position 13,984,092 of record JAQISU010000110.1, read on the forward strand.
GAATAGAAAACATAACAGAGAACATCGAAACGTATGCACGTGGCTATAGTGACGATGCAAACAGGATTAGCAATATGTTTAATTGTATCTGCTTTGATACATCATTTAAAATAGCTTACAAATATCAATACAAGTTTTATGTTTGATAAATTGTCTTTATACGTTACCATCAAACCTACAAAAAGATGCATTTTAACTTTTATTGTTAATAATTTGCAATGATTCTTCAACCTTTAAAGCAAATGAATGAAGGTAAAATAGTCAAAATTTGTCTCCAGTTTTCCCAAGTATCCCTACTACATGTATTGAATAATTTGTACGTTCTTTTGAACTGCTATATATCCTTTTGCCAATAAATTACTATCAATACAATGTGGTTGATCTAATCAAACACGACTGGTCGTCTTAATCATAATCCGTGCTTTGTAATAGTAGGTGTTTTTGTACCCAACTTGGTTCGCACCCAATAAATATCGGAGACGCTGGTTTCATAGCTAAAGGATAGTTGTTTCGTACCCGCGAATATAAGGTTTATAATCCGTTTATTTCCTAAATAATTTAAAACCACATACTTAAAAGCAGTATTTTGAATTTGCATTGGATCGTGTCTGTCAGGAAATTAATATTTATAAAAAGTGGTGTGCGACCAGACCCAGCTGGATTTAAATGCCGAAAACTTGCTAGATTCTTTAAGATCATGTGTGAAAACTCTTTGGGTACGAAATTACTAGAAATCTTGTGACATTGGGTTTTGTAAACATATAAATTCATCCAGAACCTCGCTGTCTGTTAAGTTCATCATTTGCATTCTATATTTATGAAAAACAAATTATTGGTGTAAAATATTTTTCAGTTACAATATTTTATTATTTAAACTATTTTTAATACGTACTTTGTAATATCGAATTTTTTTTAACATCTAAACGCTATTTAATGCTTTTAATTCTGATCACAACACAAAGACTTTCTCATCCATATCCTTTACTCCAAACAATAGATATCAGCAACGCCAACATTAAATTCATTCAGTATGAAACCTATGTTTTACTCTGGACAGTACTCTCACATTGCACCAGCATGTCATGAACATATGCAAGACTGCATATCTTGAGCTGAGACGCATCAGCTCCATTCGCAAATATCTTTCAGTTGATGCCACTAAAACACTTGTGTGTTCATTAGTACTTAATTTTGTATGGTTCGTCTCAATATCTACTCCAGAAAGATTTTAAAAAAAAAACACAGCTGCTCGGATCATCCGTAGAGTACCACGATCAGAGTACACCTCACTGCTCTGTACCGTACACTGGCTATCCATTTGATCCAGAATCAAACACAAAATTTGTTTTCTGTGCTATGTTTCACTGACGGACTCCAGTCCAACATACCTATCTGGCCTCACCCATGTGTACACACAAGCAAGATACATACGCTCCTCTTCTGACAATCGTATACTCAATATTCCCACTATGAAAATGAAGTCATATGAACAACGTTTTTTTGCATATCATTATAGATGTAGTAAAGCACTTAGAGCTTCTTAAGATTAGGCGCTATACAAATTATTATTATTATTATTATTATTATTATTATTATTATTATTATTATTATTATTATACAAGTTGCATGTGTTCTTTCTAGTAGTATGACTGATTAACCAAAAATGATTTTTCTTGCATTTTAAAACAGAGTGATAACTACCTAATAAAACTTTGGATCATCTAAATAACTACCTAATCATCTAAATTAATAATATATGTGGTCTGTGGTTTCTTTTCTGTGTGTGGATTTTCGAAGTCTTTAAGTTTGTACCACGTTTCAACAGCTACAGGTTGAGCTACCGGGATAAAATAAATGCCAGCAAAAAGAACAAGTAACACCCTTCACTTCCACGTTTGATACAAGATGGCGACGAAGGTATGAGTGTAAAGTAATTATAAAGGCTATACCGGTATCCGCTGCCGTTTTTTAAAGACACTATTTAAGCATAAAAACCAAAGTCAGATAATGCTCATTAGTTTGTCATTGATAAACATTGAAATTGACCAATCCAAGTGCTCGTACAACTAGATTGTCTTGTTGTGTTTAATTGTAAATTAATGTTCTTAATCTTAGGTCTATTAAAAAAAATAAATGGTGTATTATAGAGCAGAATAGCGATATTAAAAAAAGTCATGTTATAGGGGTGAAACGATACGTTTGTGACATGTATCGATACATATCGCTATACACAACATTCAATACTATACATAGACGTCAACTTGGAATGTCTATATCTTCAAAATAATTATAGCTGGTTAGTGTTATCTCGTCATGAGACTTGTGTTTTCAGATAACGATCGTATTTCTTGAATGGAGATGCAGAATTGCATTCTGTTCATGTGCCATTATCATACATTTCAGGTTACAGGAATTTTCTTTGTCAATTAAGCCATTTGTTTTGCATTGCATGAATCCTTTAAAAACGTATTTTCACGAAGTTAGTGTTTTTGCTTAAGCTTTTACCTCAGACAGTGTATAGCTTTTAATCCCTTTCATATACATCTAGCAAAGTTACCTAGTGCAGCATACTATCAAAAGAGCACCTGTTACCTATTTGTCTCCATACATATTAGTCCTACATGTAAGACCTAGATGTTGATATTTATATTGTGTGCATCAGGGTCTTACTGCCTCCAACCCATAGGAAGCCACTGTCAGATTTTACTAGAGCTGTACCAATTAATCGCCTGTACTCATAATCAGTCCGATTATTAGAACAATCTGTATAATAGGTATCGGCAGAAATAATCAGTGTCGATGTAAAGAAATTTCCAAAATATAATTTCAGTTATAACATTCATCTTGACATGGCTTGAATTTTAAATCAGTAGTAAATAGTGGAAATTAAAAAATAAACATTTGATTTGGGGATTAATTGAAAGACAATATATTCTTAAAAGTAACTACTTTTTCTTAACACACTAGCTGTAAACAACCGCTGATTTTTGCTGAGAACTCCAAATTATTACATTATGACCTCGATTTTCATTTTCTTCTAAACAAGAAAAGTCCTACATGTTCTGTTGTATCACCTGTTAGTTATTGTTGTGACGAAATAATTACTTTTTCTATAAAGAATTTGCATCTTCACTAAATAGAATGTTAAGTTTAAACATTATTCATGTAATTTAATTATTTTTTATTACCTATGCAACAATACATAAATAAAAAATAAACCAGAACAAAAACATAAGCCATAACAATAAAATCGTCCACAAAAAATTTCAATCCAAAGAATGATCACTACGAATGCTACAGTGCCATTCCCACGAAAGAAACTTACACGAGTGAACATCTGACATTTTTAGATCATATATACCAATGTTAATTACCATTGTTAAATTAAAAGAAGGAATAAAATACATATCACGAAGCAAATGTGTCATCAAAAAAACTAATTCAGGAAACATGTTTTATAATAAACAATACTAAATGCTTTACAAGATGACAATTTACAAGGAGGGGAAAATATTTGTTGCCATATGTACGGTACCATGAGGCTGGTTATTTTGGCACCTTGTGTTGAACAAAATGGGGAATCCTTTATTTGCCAATCAATTGTTTGTTATTGCATAACACACAATAGTGTAGAATGTGGTTTCAGTAAATTACGAAGGAGGGCCAAACGTGTTCACAAAATAGTTGCATCGATAAGGATTAACTTTTTATAAATTAGTCACGCTGGCTTTCTTGCTTGTTTATTTTAGACTAATCTTTAGCCACAGCTGACCAGAATATAAAAATAGGGCACATCACAGGGCGAGTCGTTTTGCAAATTTCACGCATATTAGACCAGGAAGATGGATCAGTATTTAGTGAAAACCAGGCTTTAAAAATGCCACTAAAAACCTCCCGACTTTAGGTCCCAATCTCAATATTTTTTATTCAGTCTCCCTACATGGCTTTTGAAAAGTTCATAGGTATGTCTTATGCCTTGTTTTACAAAACTACAGTTATTGGGCTAATATTATAGAATAAAAGGCAATTGTATGTGGAATTTTTGCGGGGGGGGGGGGGGTGACATAAAAATGAATCTTGTCCCAGGGCTCCAAACACTCTAGCTATGCCTCTGCATCAATATATTGGTACATGTATAGTTAGCATTCAAAATTCCTCTTGTCACAAGCCAGTTTCAGGCATTTTATTGATTAACTGGCCTGTACTGCCGTTGCAAAATGATAGAGAAATTCACCAACTATCATCAAAGGAGACGCCGAAACATCAAGCTTTCCATTGTGTAGAAAGTTTTGATGTTTGTTCAGCCCAAAGACAAAACTAAAATTGATTGATCTTAGTCGATCTTTATGAGAATTTTAGCTTTTATTATTACCACTCCTCGTGAGCATGTAAATTATGATGGTTATGTGCCTTGTACAAACATGCGTACCTTTTTGAAAATATTACTTCAATTTGTAGGATTGCTTTTATCATTGAAAATGAGTAACTCGTGAGAGGTGATTCATTGTAAATGAAACAGCTATTAGGGACTAGATGAAATGTTATCTAGAAGAATGCAATTTGGTCGAAACAACGAATAAAGCAAAATCTGCATCCAATATGTTTGGGAATAAAATGAGGATATGTAACGCTATGCACGCTTTGCACTGTGTAAGTACTGTACATTATAGTACATGGTCTCCCTGGTAAACTCAACCGGCCCACGAATTATGAAGTGTGTATTAACCTTTATTTAATTTCGTGTTTGAGAAATCAGAAAATATGCTCATGCAAAATAACAACAAAATCAATCATGGTACATTATAACAATAAATTGTCGGGTCACCAAAAGTTACTTATTTAACATGCCTATGTCTTAGGACATGGAAAAAATTATTGTTTCATGTTCCAAGATTTATAGCCGTTACAGTAGTCAACAAAAAGACCTAAAAACGGTGAAGTTTAGACATAAGCCATCCCCCCCCTTCTTCCAGGCCTTTATTTTTTCCTAATTTATTCAACTTATACATGAGCATATATGCTGTGATAATGAAATAATCGGTCTCATAATTGGTATTGGCAATTTTAATAATCGGCTATACGCTGTATCGGCATAATCGGCAAAAAGTGACATCGGTACAGCACTAGCTTGTACACATTCCCATGATGGCTGAGTATAGACTTAAGTTGGTGCAGACAGGTGTGACAACTGGACAAAAAGCAATTTAATTGATTCTTTATTGGAAAATATATTTTAGCTTGTAATTTGTTTTATTTGACAGAAAAGAAGCAGTGTCCAATTCTCCAATATTATCACCATCACTTCAGGTACATGTGCCTATTAAATTTTAGTAGCCTGGATGTAACCTAATCAACAATGTTTAAAAACAACAGCTGAGTAGGAATGTTTGACAGAGAAGTTTGTTTGAAAGCAAATTAATAATTATACAAAAGCATAGTATCTTTTGAGGCACTTCGACAGAAATGTGAAAATTCATCATCTGTGTCAACCTCAGGCCAGCATTGATATTTTCTGTTTGAAGTTTCTAAACCATCTTTCAGTATATTATCTGGTTGCAAATTCACTGATGAATTACCTATAGGACTCGCTGTACATATTCAACTCTCATAGTAGTCATATGGAAACACCATCATATTCAAAATACAATAACTTGAAAAGTCGGTGCTAATGATCAGACCTATATATTTTATGCACATCTTTCCTAGGTGCAAGCTTCTGTGTGGAGAACACTATATGAGCTGACAGCATTTTTAAAAATAATCTACATGTGCATGAAACCTGTTATTGATTCTGCACCAAATGAATCGGGTGCTACTTTCATTATTGAATACTCATACGTAAAGCCTGTAAAAATAGTAAAATTGCATTAATAGAATATTGTCAATATTTTTTAAAATTACATATGATAAGCTCTCAAAAGATATTTTTACTAAAATTTTACTTTTCATTATTGACCAATTATGGAGCACCAAACTTGTATATACTCAATTTGTCCACCCATTTCCTGACTGGTTCACAGTTCTTCCATATAATTAGTATCGCGTGTCCTTTAACCAGATTTAATTTTTTTAAGAAAAAGATGTATTTTACTCATTGATATTAGAGCATAATTGTAAGAAAGAATTAGCCATGATTGTGCAAGAATAATAGTGTAATGGTATTTTATGTGATACCACTGTAATTAGCTAAATTGCATCCACATTACATGTGGCTGTGTTGTATTGTACTTATTATGTGGTTTATTCTTGTGATTAAAATAATTGTTTTCAGCAATTGTATCTTCATGTATCTTTCTATTACATCCATGCTACACAGAAGAAACACAAACATGCTGAAATTAGCAAATATGACATCACAGGCTATCAAATTACATGATGCCTTGTTTTTCATCTCTCACTGGCTGTAAATTATAATACAAGTTTTAAATGTTTTAAATTTCAAAATTGCATTTATTTTCTTGCTGACTCTCACAGAAATAAGATGCAGTGCATCCCTTATCATATAAATCAAACCAAACAAATAATCGTGCCACATTATAGTTCAAAATGATAAGAGGCCATTGCCCTTCTGCGGCTATGACAAATACATATACCCATTAGGCATCAAGAGATGTGGACATTCCAAAATTATTTAAACTATCAACACATGTGATTCATCACATCTAAATGCTAACAAAAAGGTACAAAAGCTGATGAAAAGTTCCATAAGATTTATTATACAGAAGAATAATTAACTGAGTGCTACTTTTTAGTATAAAACTATTGGGAAGGGTGAGGAAGCAAATAATAGACACAGTAAGCCTGGTAATATTCCCCACAACAAGGAGGAAAATGTGCATCGGTGTTAAAGACATAGCCTCTTGAGGTCTGTTACATAAGGACAAGATTTAAGTAATATAATTGAATTGCATATTAAACTTGTTTAATGCATAAATCTATACTGGTACTTACATTTACCCAAAACTCATAAAAAGTTCAGAAAAAGCCTCAAAATCATTATTGTAGCTACTTTCCATTACAAACTGTGTTAAATTCTTTACTTTTCAATGTAAAGCTGAATAAAATGCAATCACTCAAATTGACTCAATTAAAGTCAAAGGGGAAGTAAAATACCTTGATTTGGCATACCAAATAGCAAGCTCTAATTTACAGCTAAATGTTTCTATACTATCACTTGATTGTAAGTTCAGAGCAATGTTGCCTTCATAAATAGATTTTGTTTTAAATATGAAACCACATTTCTGACATGAAGCTTGTTTTAATCTATTCACATCAACAGATCTGGTGAACAAAACACATATATCACTTACTGACTTAGTGCACACAGGAAATAAATGCCAAGATGTGGAATACTGTGTTCTGAAAACACCAGTTCCAACATCCTGACTGTCAAGGTTTTCTATCATGGGACTTGGAACATGAAGAGAAAAGAAATCTGGTGTGTTGGGAAGAGAGCAGTGTTGACATCAAGAATGTTTCAACTTCAGTGTATGTATGTATGAAGAAATGCCAAGAAGAGGTTGTGGAAGAAAAAACTGCCTGTTTAAATAATGCTGTGCAGATAGGACTTTCACAGACTTCTATTGGAAACTAAGGATTGAGAATTATTCTTTTAAATGTGAATGTTCCTGCTCCCTCAGCAAAAGGGATGCAGAAAAGTTCCAATACTCTGCCAAAATATTGCATGTTCCAACATGAGAGACATTGCAGAACATAGAAAAGGTGTCAAGAAGTTAAATTCTATGATAGGAAAGATGACAGATATAATTGATATTCATTGTGACTCAACATATAGTAATGCAATTTATAGTGGAGTAGGTTGGACACCCTTTCAACCAGCTATCCAGTGCACACACTATCAAGTTAAAGACACTACTCCTGAGAAAATGGTAATTAATATAACTACAAAGTACAAACTATGCACATTAGGTAAAATCCATGCATCTGATGATGAAGCCCAACTGTGTCACAGCTCAGCAAATACAAGTTTACAAACAAATATTGGAAAAAGTATACACATTTTGTAAGGAAGGGGTTATACATTTGAAGAAAACAGATGATCTAGAGGTACGCAAGATTACATCGGATCCAGACACTGCTAGTTACCAGGCTAGCCAGTACCTTAGGAGGGAAGGAATAACTGAAACATTCCCTGTAAATCATATTGATACATGCCATCTGGCTCAAAATCATAGAACGTTCATTATAGGTCAATACAAATTAATTTATTGATGCCAGGAAGAACTAAAAAACGGAGGGAAAAGATGTGGAACAACTTTGCACATGACTTGACTAAGAGGTACCAGGCTGAGTTTGAAAAATCAGTTATAATATATGATACATGTACACCAAAATTAATATGTAATTTATCTTAGGCAACAGATGCAATAGTTAAGTGCTTACAAGGTCATCATAGTCTTTGTCATAAGCGGTCTAATGAGTCTATTCTCTTTTATACAGAGCCTTAGCTATATATTGCCCCTGGCCCTTCCCATCTGTTTTGTATATTTGTTCTCCAAAATCACATGCAAACCATAAGAAAAGACTTCATTGTGATTGTCATATGCAAAAACCCATCAAAATAATGCCCTGAATGCACATGGTAACCATGGAAACAACAGGATTGCCTTTCTGCTTGTTGACCAGCTAGTGGTTCCTTAATGCAGGCTGCTGAACCCAATCTTCACATGCTAGCTAGACAAAGCCTAACTCACAGAGGGTTTAAGACCGGTCGGCTACCCTCAGTCTGGTTTAGCCGGTCAGTCGAGGCTGTTTTCCGGGATTTGACCACTGTGCATGCCACAGCTTCTTGGAGCCACAGGTGAGAGCTGAATGCCAAATGGGGACCAAAGGTGGGGGAGCTACCCGCTGAAGAAGAACGATTGCTTAGCCAGCCAGAGGTATTACCCCCTCCCAGAACACTATATATATATATATATATATATATATATATATATATATATATATATATTGGGGCTCCGAGTGGTCTAAAGTGCTGTCTGTTACAGATCACTGCCATCTCACCTGTCTGCGTGGGTTTGAGTCTAGGATTCGGTCAATGTGGGTATGTGAGAAAGTTTGCCAGTAGCTTCTCGTGGGTTGGTGGTTCTTTCGGGGGTTTTCCGGGTTCTTCCTCCACCATTAATACTGGCCGCAGACTAGCAGAATGGTCTAAAGTGCTGTCCATAATGGTTCACTGCATTTCACCTCTGTGTGGGTTTGAGTCTCAGATTTGGCCAATGTTTGATGGTTGAATTTGGAGAGCTCCTTTCTACAGTTAACATTAGAAGAATGATGAATTGTTTTATTTAAATCAGATGAATTAAATCGCTCCAAAAAATCACAAATCACAAAAAAGTGATTCAAAGGATTTTTTAAACATGACGATGAATAAAACTATGTTATGTGTTTGAACATTTAATTATCTAAGTACATGTATTCAAAATGTAAGTCTTTTTTTTCTAAATAAACACATGTAGGAAGAAAAGAACTGCTCAGCTAATTGTAATTGCCAATTAGAAGTTTTTGAACATTTATTAGTGGCCTAATACTTCACAAGATATTTGTTGGATTACTGTTATTGATTGTCTCCAAAAATACCTGGTGATTTGGTCAGTTCTTCTCAGAGTGTATGAGGAGCATATGGAATCGGTTAATACTGAAATTGCTAAATGCGGAATCTATTATTAAAATGGTGATGAACTTTGGTATGATTGCTCTTGAGTGTCTTGAATGAATGAAGCGAGTTGCAGTGGCTTTTGATTCGGTACAGAATAACGGCTGTATGATCAGTGAGGCTGTTAATATATTGCATAAGCATGTAATGGATCTAGCACCTTTAGAACAACTCTGTATGATCAACAAATTCAAGACTTGTGCCAAGAAGGCCATCACTCCTGATTGCTTCCATATTATTATTCATGATCCTAGGTCCTTGGGGAAGGAACATCAACAGTGAGTTACTTGTGCTATGGGATACTGTAGTCTGCATCATCCAACCCACTTGGTAACATTGGTAAACATGAAAGTCCAAGTCAGATCCTTCAAGCCTGCACTAAAATACTTGGATGATGAGATCATGGAACTGAGTAACCAATTGTTTGGGAAAGTTGTCATTAGTGGTTGTCTTGCATGCATATTTTCTTCATTTTGATTTGTTCATTCCAAGGCCAAGAACAGGCTTGGCACTGAGAAGGCTGGAAAAGTTGTATATACAAACTGTTAAACACAATGCACCTATCCTAAATCAGAAATGTGTATTAAAAATGTAGATGTATAGATTTTAAATGCTTTAATTCCTGTAATTGTCTTGATTTTTAATCATATTAAAGTATAAACTATGTTTTTATTTAGTACATAAATGAAAAGCTTCTATTCTTGCATTACTGGTAACTTTCATTCAAATTAAAAAAATATTTAATTTTTATTTTGAAAATCTGATGAAATAAATAAAAAAATCATCGAGTTTTATTACTCTTCAAGAATGGAAAAATGCATTTGCATGTCCATTTGAACTTGTTTCCAACCACTGAAATTCTTATTTCTGTTGTTTAAATTTTGATTTTCGGTTGTTTAGAGCTTGTTTAATTATCTTGAAATAACTAAGTCACATTTACCAGCTTTAAGCTCTTATGATCCATTAAAATCATTCATCATTTATAAGTCACTTTGATCATATGCAGAATAATCCATCTTGACAAACTTTGAACACCAAGGTCAAATCAACATTGCCATAAAAATCCAAGTAATGTTATTTGTTTTATGCTGCTTGCGATTTATTACTCCTGTCATAATCCATTAACGTTTGTATTCCTTTCCAAATTAATACTGATTACACACTGTATACTCCATTGATTACATGTACTTTTATGTTATTTTCCCATGAATTTTAAATTTAAGGATCATTCTTCATGGTAAGGTGGTTGACTTTCATACAATCATAGGAAATCATTTTCATAAATATACTACATTGGAAGCAAGATGTTAAAAGGAGGGGGGTATTTTGTTCTGGAATTTACAAAATAATATTGAGTGTGTTGGAGATTTCAATTAGTGATGTTAGTATGGTGTTGTTGTGGTGTTTAACACCCATTTTTCAGCACACAATAGGCTATACATGGTGGCCAGTATTAATGGTATAGGAAGAACGCGCAAAAACCCCCAGAAAGAGAAGCTACTGGCAAGCTTTTTCACACACCCACTTTGGTCAAATATGAGACTCTAGCCAATGCAGACAGAGGTGAGATGGCAGTGATCTGTAATGGAGAAAGCTTTAGACCACTCAGCAACTTTGTGCCACCAGATTTAGGGACGGTAGGCACCATCATCTTGTGTGGAAAACCTTGGCTAGGTTGCTCACAATTATGAATTCTTCAGACAGTAAAATTTCTTCTCAGATCTTTTGTTGGTAGAATACTATACAAAGCACATTTTTTCTTGCAGTTTTGTATTCTCATTTCAGACGCTGCTATCAGTTATTGGTATTATTCAAGTGTTCATGTCACCAGCTCATGGGTTCTATGTGCCTGGAGTTGCCCCAGTGGAATTTAAGATTGGGGACAATGTAGAAGTAAAGGTAAAAGTTTAAATCAGACTTTCCGTTTTTTGTTTTACCAGCATGTGGCCATTTTATCAATGAAACTTACTAGCCAATAAAAATGGATTAGATTCTTTATTTTGTCATTTTACACCTAGAAGAAATTGTTTTGTTACGGCATAAAAAGAGTACATGAGGTTTAGCCATATTTTATTTATTTGATAATAGGATATTGATGTGTATTTGTGAGAACAATGAATTGGACCACAGTCACATTAAATCTAGTAGAACTAGCATGGTGATTTTACAATTTCAACTTCAGGGTCAATCTTATGGATAATACCTGTCAATAGCAGCTATGTGAACCACCTTCTCTATTTATAAAACAATGGTTGATAATAAACTTATGAATACATTCAAATATTTTTTCATTTGTAACTTCTTGGTCAGTCCCATAGTAATTTTGATTCTAGAAATAATTGAGGTTGTTCCATAAATTGGGGTTTCTCATTTAGCAGAGAATTATCAACCAAACAAATGTTATTGTTTTTCTGTAAATAACTGCTGCTGATATACATCTGAGAAATATTTGTAACCTGCAGAAATATTCAATATTGCTCTGAATGTGATGTCACTTTTGGAACTACTTTAACATTTACGAAGAAGAGCTGCCATTAAATGAGATATTTAAACATTTGATTCATTTGTAGCTCACCTGGCAGTTAATATTTAACTTTTATTTGATTCTGTTATAGGCTGTGAAGATGACCAGTGTTAAAACACAATTGCCCTATGAGTACTATTCTCTTGCCTTTTGCCATCCCCCAGAAGGGATCAAGTACAAGACTGAGAATTTAGGTAAATCTAACTAGTATTTTGTCGCACGTACAAAATGGACATACAATAATGGCGGCCCTAATTAAATTTGGGACCCAAACTTGGATATTGATATAGTTTTTCAATAGCTGGCAATAGAAGTTCAAGATTACACTGTTCATAGATTATATGGCACAGTTTTTTTTATGGCAGTATACATGATGCTCCAGGGAGTTCATATTCCAGCAATATTGTATACAACTACAGATATGAAGTAAAGCAGTATAATTATTTCATTTAGTTGCCTCTACCCTCCTCCCCATCTTCTTCTCATCAAATATTCAAAAATGTCATCACCCTCAAGCCTCAACCTTTGGGAAACAACTAAAACCTTGATCCATGTTTACAGGCCATCCTGAAGTCTGTGTCTTTCATGATTACATTAGGACAGGCAGAAAAACATAATCTAAGTGGGGAGATAATGAAACATCCTGTATTATGAGGCACATCCTTTAAAATGAATATCATCAGATCTATATCCTTTAACCCATTTTTTCCTGAATATGACTAGGGTCATAATGTCTCTGTTTATTCTGAATACACCTGCAGTTGAAGTATCCCATTTTATCCTGAATACAACTGCGTTTGTACTTTACTACATATATGTGTAGTGTCTCTAGACATGCGTGTACTACATCAGAAATATTTGTGTACATCTTCACCAACACAGGAAATGCTTAAAGCATGCATGCGCAGTGAAATATTAAAAAAAAATTAGTGGGAAAAGAAATTGTTGGCTTGAAAATTGATAGATAAAATGATGGGTGACAACACAAATGTAAACATGGATGTTGACAGTGAGAGTAGCGACATTGAAATTGACGATTTGAATGATTCTGATGATGATATTGACTTAAATGATGGGTTTGAATTGAATCAGGTTGATAAAAGAGATGATGCATGGCTTAATGCACTTTTTGACAGTGATTCCGAGATTGTAGCTGACTTTGAAGGCATTCAAAAGGAATGGGTCCGTGATGATTTTTCATCTTGATTGCAGCCATGATTTAAATTGATAGAATATTGTTATTACTGACACTGTGATGATGTATACTTCAAAATTTGGAAAAATATTGTTCTGATTAATAACCTTCTTACTGAAAGAATTCTAAGATTAATTTGTGACAAGTTTTAGAAACTGCATGCTGAAGTACATATTGTAGAGTGTGAAGGAAACAAATTGTTCCTGTTGTTTTGTTGTCCAATTTTATTTTTAAAAGAATTAATGTTTGAACTAACAGTGCTAGAAACTTCAAATTTGGACTAAAATACTATAATAATAATAATAATAATAATAATAATAATAATAATAATGAGGACTTTGTAGAGCACCTAATCTTTCGAAGCTCTAAGTGCTTTACACCATCAATAATTGTATGACTACACTACAGAACAACAAATGACAAAAACAATGAAATTGGAAAACATAAAAACATGCTGAAAACATACAAGATACAAAACATGATTAGGTTGCTAAGTTTGTCCCTGCAGTCGAAACAGGTGAGTCTTAAGAGCACTCTTAAAAGGGACCACTGTGTCTTTGTGTCTAATTTCAATGGGCAATTCGTTCCACGTCGCCGGGCCTTGGTGTGCAAACGAACGTTGTCCATATGACTTTGTTTTCACCTTGGGAACAATGAGTATACAATTATCAGAAGAAGAGCATAAGGATCTAGGGTGTGTATACACATGGGTGAGGCTGGATAGGTATGTTGGACTGGAGTCTGTCATTGAAAAATAGCACAGCGAACAAATTTTGTGTTTGATTCTGTATCGAATCGATAGCCAGTGTAGGGTACAGAGAAGTGGTGAGGTGTGCTCTGATCGAGGTACTCTAAAGATGATCTGTGCAGCTGTGTTTTGAACTTTTTGAAGTTTCTGGAGTAAATATTGTGACGAACCAGACAGAATTGAGTTACAATATTCCAGTCTTGAAAGTACTAATGAACACACAAGTGTTTTAGTGGCATCAACTGAAAGATATTTACGAATGGAACTGATGCGTCTCAATTCAAGATATGCAGCCTTGCATATGTTCATGACACGTTGGTGCAAAATATGAGAGTACTGTCTAGAATAATGCCTAGGTTTCATACTGACTGTGAGAATTTAAAGTTGGTATTGCTGATATTTATTGTCTGAGGTAAAGGATGTGAATGAGAAAGTCTTTGTGTTGTGATCAGAATAGCCTCAGTTTTATCATCATTCATGTGCAGCTTGTTACATGTCATCCATGATTTCACATCAGAAATGCACTTCTCTACTCCATGGATGGTAGCATCAACTTCAGTTGGGTGGCAAGACTTGTATATTTGGGTGTCATCAGCATACAAGGTGAAGGTCATCATAATTTCTGCTGCTGCTGCTGTATGATGCTCTGTTTTACCACAGTGCAGTTGAAATTGGTAAACAGGATAAAATGGGTTAAATTGGATATCATATGATTAGAAATGTTAAAATTGTCAAACATTTCTACCAGGTACTCATCACTCATAATGATTGGTTATTTGGGTACCCGATCAAAGGGAAATTGTATTAAATGTGAGCCTGAACTGTGTTGTTGTAGGTTCAGACATGCCAACCACCGAGAGAGTTATAAGTGAAATTTATTAGTAATATAAGTGGCCAAAAACTTTTTTCTGAAAAGAGCAATCTATATATTACATACCATAATTACAGAAAACTATGAAAAACGTACATATATATTTTATTTAAGGTGCATTTATTTTTGTTACTTACCTGGATCAACAGTTAAATTGTTTTGACAAATTGGCTAAATATACATGGATTAGTAACTATAACTAAAAATGATAAAAAATTTCATGACAATGAATAATTATGTGTATCAGTGTTTTCTTATTTATGACAAATTATTGTAATTCCTCAAAATGTTTTCCTGTTAAACTTCACAGACCTATCCACAGTGTTCTTTTTCATGATAAATTGTCAGACAAGAGCTATTCCAATTTTTTTATCTCCTGGATATTGTTATGTCCCAAATTCATTATATTTCATTATGCCATTTCTTTCTTGCCATTATTGTGCTGATCTGCCATTCCATGTTAATGAATACATAATTCATTTTTTACAGGTGAAGTTTTGCGAGGTGATAGAATTGTGAACACAGCTTATGATGTAAGTTTCTTTGTATTAGAAATACAACAGAGTTTGGTAGATTTTAAATTTTGCTTTACCTTGAACATACATACCTTGTAGAAAATATTTACCCAGTATAAAAGTGCATTTGATGTGATTAAGTTTTCTTGACAAAAGTGACTATATCTTCTCTCTTGCAAAATGCTCTCAGAAGTTTAGTTTAATTTTAGCCTAAATTAGTGTCCTCATTGAATCTTGTCAAGTTGCATAGAGGTCAAAACAAGCAATTACTGCTTCTATTTGAATTGTGTTCATTTTACGACATTCTGTTTCATGCTTTTTCATTCAGGTGAGAATACTGTTCTCTATTATAGTTGTTGACTGGTATTTATAAATATTCTGAAAATATTTATGTCCTTGAATATACAGAACTTAATTGATATGAAAGTAAGTATAGGTACCTAGATAGTTGTAGGGCACCTTGATTAACACCAATAAGGAGCAAACAAAATTATTATAATACATCCTATATTATTTTATTGTAGGTAAATAAATATAAATTTCTTTCATATTAGGATTGTTATAAAAAAATAGCAGTTTCTTGTACCAAAAAGAGTAACAACAGGAAGTTTTACAACCACTGCTATTTGAGAAGACAATTTCAAAACAGGTACAACAAAATAATTATATTGGTTCACAATTTTTATTTTTCAATCCACTACAGAGGGACATCAAAATTTAAATTGCAATGAAAATTGTGAGTGATGGGATATGGGAGGTTAGAAACCATATGCTTCTGTGTTAGAAACTCTTCCAAATTCTCATTTGGCCAATACAAATTCCCAGTTATAGGAATGGAGTTCTCACAATTTATGTTTAATCATTATTGGTAGATTACTTTGAAGCAGACAGAAAAAGTGGTTGCCAGAAGTATGTTCAGAATCAGTTGTAATATTGTTGTGTCCACTAATTCATTTGGGTTGAAATTTATTTATTCAAATTATTTAATTCAAATGTCTCTTCTCTGGAAAAACATTATGCTTAGAAATAATATTCTTGGAAACAGAAACTTGAATTTATAGTGAAATTTCAAACAAGGATATATTCTTGGACTGTATTATCATAATTCAACAAATGATTGTTGGCATCACCATACATGGGCCTCCAGGGGCGAATCAACACTTTCAGCATTGGATATAATTTGGATTTCCACTAAAGTTTATTCAGAACATTAATCTTTAGCACTTTTGTCTGTATTTCTAGGATTATTTGGGATTTAATTCACAATACAGTAAGTTCATTTTTTTTCTTTACTTGTTCACTTTATATTGTAGGGAAATAAATTATTTGTTGAATTTTACAAAACTTATTGTTTCTCAATCTTTTCTATTTCTTTAAAACCAAAGAGTCATAATAGAAGCTGCCCGAGGAGATTGAACATCATTGCTATGTCCTTCCCCAAAACTATAATTAGGCTTTGTTAACAAATTGACAACCGATGTATTGGACCCACCCTTTATGCAGAAATCTCAAATTTGTCCTTTTTTTTGCAAAGGTTCACTTGTCCATGTGCAGCTCAGATTGGCATTCTTTAGAACTCAGGCCAAAAAGACTACAATCCAGATATAAACTCCAGTTCCAGCTTTAAAAATTGGGTCTAAAATATTTGGTTTTTCTCTGCTGTATTATTAATTCCAGTAGAAAGTCAGCATTATTTGGTATCATTATAGAACTGCAACTGTCAGTTTTTCTGTAATACCACCCACTTGGTTGTATTTTAAATGATGTTTATGTTTTAGAGCTTGGCAGTAGGATACATCCTTGTGACACGTTTTAAAAAAAGAGGTTTGCAGGGTTTACGAGTTAGCATGGATCAGCATAGGTATTAGTGTGTAGAGTACCATTTCATTTTCAGTACTCTCTTTATAATGATGTTTTCACTGATTCATTTTTTACTTTCAGGTGAAGTTTGGAGTTAACAAAACATGTGAGATTTTGTGTAAATCTCCCCAAGAACCTTCTGAGCTGACAGAAGAGGAGAGTAAAGAATTTGCAGAGAGGATTAAAAAGGATTATTATGTTCACTTGTATGTATATATGAATAAATGGTTGATATTTCAAATGTTAAGGGTTTTCAGAATTTTTGTTTTAGTATTTCTGTTTTTAGTTTCCGTTTTCAACATAACCCTCATAATAAAGGAGAAATTTTGGTGCAAAATTTTAAGGTATTGATATTTAAATGGCTTCTAAATGTTTTCAGTTATTTTCCTTTCATGACCTCTCTCATTGTAATTGTATTTTGATGTAACGTGTATGCTGATTTCAACTTTTCTAAATTGTGTTGGAAAATTGTTTCACAATGATATTGCTTTAAAGTTACATCATTTTGCTGAAACAAACATCCTTGTTGAAAACCAGTATGAAGACAGTACATCATTTCATTTTTTTTTTTTTTACAATGCATGTTTTGTAACTCTGGGAAATTATGTTATATTTACCTTCTTTCTCTTCATAATATTGTACATTGGTGTACTAGTAACCACACAGACTTTACATATGCAAGCTCGATAATATTGTCATGCATTACAAAATAGATATAGTCTAAAGACAGGAAAATAGAACATTTAACTTAGAGGAAATTTTATAATTGAAATGAATTTATTACATGTCTTGTAGGTACTGTGAGTTACCTTATTTTAGTAGTAAGCTTGATTCAGTACATCTTATAAAAATCTACAGTGCTCTAATATTTTAATATTATCTAATATAGGTTTATTTTATGACAGTATTGAGTACTGTGTTTACTAAAACTCATAAGATATGCACTTGGGTTAGTTTCATGCTTGCATGAATTTTGTTATCACATTCATAAAACTTTTTTTTCTTCAGATTGGTAGATAATTTGCCATGTGCCACAAAGTTTTCCATGCTTGATACTTCAGAAATCCAGTATGAACATGGTTACCGGCTTGGCTATGTAAAGGATGGAGAGGTTAGACAACAGTTTTTCATGTTGTTGATTCTAATTGAAGCTAATGGGTCATTGATCAGCATCATAATTCCATGGTTAATATTGTTAAAAAGACATGATGTTTGGATATTAAGATTGAATATTTCTAGTCAAGACTTGGCACACACCATAGTCGAAATAAATAAATTGTTTAGGACACGAATACAGATGTTGAATTCAATGATACGTACAGTGGTACCCATCTTAAAGAGCCTTCCCACATACCAACAACTACCCACATGTTATGGCAGGAATCCTTTGGCACTGTCAAGTTTTTGCTCAAAGGTACTCCTATAGGATAACTATCCCTCTAACATGGCCAGTGCACAGCTAATAAATAATAATAATGAGGACTTTGTATAGCACCTAATCTTTCGAAGCTCTAAGTGCTTTACACCATCAATAATTGTATGACTACACTACAGAACAACAAATGACAAAAACAATGAAATTGGAAAACATAAAAACATGCTGAAAACGTACAAGATACAAAACATGATTAGGTCGCTAAGTTTGTCCCTGCGGTCGAAACAGGTGAGTCTTAAGAGCACTCTTAAAAGGGACCACTGTGTCTTTGTGTCTAATTTCAATGGGCAATTCGTTCCACGTCACTGGGCCATGGTGTGCAAATGAATGTTGCCCATATGACTTTGTTTTCACCTTGGGAACAATGAGTATACAATTATCAGAAGAAGAGCATAAGGATCTAGCTGGTGTATACACATGGGTGAGGCTGGATAGGTATGTTGGACTGGAGTCTGTCATTGAAACATATCACAGAGAACAAATTTTGTGTTTGATTCAGTATCGAATCGATAGCCAGTGTAGGGTACAGAGCAGTGGTGAGGTGTGCTCTGATTGAGGTACTCTAAAGATGATCCGTGCAGCTGTGTTTTGAACTTTTTGAAGTTTCTGGAGTAAATATTGTGACGAACCAGACAGAATTGAGTTACAATAGTCCAGTCTTGAAAGTTCTAATGGACACACAAGTGTTTTAGTGGCATCAACTGAAAGATATTTACGAATGGAACTGATGCGTCTCAATTCAAGATATGCAGCCTTGCATATGTTCATGACATGTTGGTGCAATGTGAGAGTACTGTCTAGAGTAACACCTAGGTTTTTTTACTGACTGATAATTTAATGTTGGTGTTGCTGATATTTATTGTCTGAGGTAAAGGATGTGAATGAGAAAGTCTTTATGTTGTGATCAGAATAGCCTCAGTTTTATCACCCTTCATCTGCAGCTTGTTACATGTCATCCATGATTTCACATCAGAAATGCACTTCTCTACTCCATGGATGGTAGCATCAACTTCAGTTGGGTGGCAAGACTTGTATATTTGGGTGTCATCAGCATACAATTGGTTCAACACTGGGTGATGATATATGACACTTGAGAGCGGCTGAGTGTACAGAATGAAAAGAACAGATCCCTGTGGAGCACCACAACATACGTCAACTGGGCTGGAGTGTATTCCATTTGCAGATATAATATGTGTCCTGTTGACTAAGTAGGACTCGAACCACTGTAAGGCTATATTCTGAATGCCAAATACATGCTGGAGATGATGAAGTAATATATCATGGTCTGTTGTGTCAAATGCTGCAGATAAATCTAGGAGAGTGAGGACTGTAATCTTTCCACTATCCAAAGCAGAGAGAATGTCACTAAATACTTTCAGAAGTGTAGTTTCCGTACTGTGGCAATGGCGTTATGCAGACTGTACATTGCTAAAAAGACTGTTTGAATTCAAATGAGATACAAGTTGAGTAAGAACAACCTTTTCTAAGATTTTTGATATGAATGGAAGATTAGAAACTGGGCGATAGTTCTTTAAATCGTTATGGTCCAGTGTTGGTTTCTTCAGCAATGGCTTTAGATGGCAGTTTTGAAAAATGATGGGAATTCCCCTGATGAGAGAGAGATATTAATAACATCAGTTAGTGAAGGCAATATATGGTCTAAGCACTCAAGCATTCAAGCAGCAGTGATGGATCAAGTTCACAAGACTTTGGTGCACTTTTCATCACAATTGTCCGTACTAAATCAATAGAAACAGGTTCAAATGCTCCTAATGGTTGTTGCTGAAATTCTGCATCATAACTGTATGGTGACGAATCAGTTGAAATTGTGTTGTCAAGCGAATCTCTAATGGTTTGTATTTTGTCATCGAAGAAATTTGCAAATTGGTCTGGTAGGTCTAGTGGAGAGAAAGTTGTTAGAAGTGGTGTACATATGTTCCTTGACATTAGTTTGTTAGTTATCTCGAAGAGCTCTTTGCAGCTGGAACTCTCCGTGATCTTAGCACTGTAGTGGGATGATTTGGCTAAATGATCTATGTTTGTAATGTTCTTCTTAGCGGCTTCGTAGATTTGTTTATGAATAGTTAGTCTGGTGGAAAGCCAAAGCCTCTCTGCATTTCGGCGATGTCTTTTAGCAGTGTGAAGCTGGTCCCTAACACTGCTATACCATGGAGAACACATTTTTATTGATACTCTGCATTTGGTGGCTGGGGCATGTTTTTCAAGCAATGAACGCAGGCAGTTATCAAGCTGTTTACGCTGTTGGATGTAAGAAAGTTGTTAGGTTTTCTTGGATGTCATGCATGAATTTGGTTCTATTTATCATACAGAGATTTCTCTAAGTAGCAAATAGAGGTGGAGGGTTAGGGACTGATACGTCGAGATGGCATACAATGCAGAGTTGATCCGATGCAAGTTCGTGGGATACAAGTGTGGATTGCAGAATATTATCATCAGGTCTATAAAGAAACCAGTCTAAAATGTGACCAAGTAATTACCAGTAGTTACGGTTTTTGTCTATTATTACTGCTAATAATTATGGTTACTGTCTATTATTACCATCAAGAATTGTAGTTACTGTCTGTTATTAACACCAATAATTACAGTTATTGTCTATTATTACCATCAAGAATTGTAGTTACTATCAATTATTACCACCAGTAATTATGGTTTTTGTCTATTATTACTGCTAATAATTATGGTTACTGTCTGTTAGTACCACTGATAATTATCAAGTCAACAAAAGCCATCAGCTGAGAAGCATAGTATTATTTAGGTGAAGTTGGCATGACATAAGTTAGCATAAAGTAAAGTATTTTCCTTCCTAGATTATGAAAGGGTACCAGACTAAAGACAAGTCATTCATTTGACATGTTCATTTCCTTAGTAAACAAGAAGCAATTTGTGTAAGAGTTTGCACTTAGATTGAGAGGGGTATAGATGCCAATTAAGGATTAGGTTGTTGCAAAGACTAGATTGTCATTAGACATTCTTTGTTTCACTTGAAGAGTGAAAGCAATTTGACTGAATGAAAGAAATCAAGCAAGGTTATTTTATAACATTTATTTATTCCTTTCTTTATATGTAATTCTTACTGTGATTCCCATCCAGAAAGATCCCCCATCATATGAGAACACTTTCCCACTGCAAAAGGGGTGGCATTATAAAAGTTGGACCACTGTATCAGAGAAAATAATGACAATATTGTAAAAAAAAATAATTATGGAAACTTAAAAGCTTTGATGCAAAGTCTAATATTTTCTTATATATTATCTTGCCTGTAGGTTACTTGAAAAAATTTGAATCAAGATACTTTACCCATGTTAATATGGACTTCTCCTATTTCAGGCATATCTGAATAATCATCTCAAGTTGATCCTGAAATACCACAAAGAAGATGAGTAAGCAACACACATACTATTTTTGTGCAGAATTAATCCTCATGTATGCTTTATTTTATTCTTGACCTTTTTGTGTGAATGCAGAAATATGATTAACTTCTGTTATCGATTCTTTAATGCTGAGATCATGGATAAAAACTTCACAATATTAAAGAAAGCTTTGTGATTATCCGAGCAGCTGTGTTTTGAATTTTTAAAAGTTTCTGGAGTAGATATTGAGACGAACCAGACAGTCCAGTCTTGAAAGTACTAATGAACACACAAGCGTTTTAGTGGCATCAACTGAATGATATTTGCTAATGGAGTTGATGCATCTCAGTTTAAGATATGCAGCCTTGCATATGTTCATGACATGTTGGTACAGTGAGAGAATACTGTCAAAAGTAACACTTAGGTTTCGTACTGACTGTGAATTTAATGTTGGTGTTGCTGATATTGTTTGAAGTAAAGGATGAATGAGAAAGTCTTTGTGTTGTGATCAGAATAGCCTCAGTTTTATCATCATTCATGTGCAGCTTGTTACATGTCATCCATGATTTCACATCAGAAATGCACCTCTCTACTCCTTGGATGGTAGCATCAACTTCAGCTATACATTGTTAAAAGCTTTAATTTCTGCCTGAGTGGTAATTTAATAATTTTTCATGTTTTAGTTCCAAACAATGACATCATTATATGAGTTCTGATTTTAGCTAAACTATCTGTTTCAAATTTTGTTCAGTTGGGACATTAAGTATTATGTGGAAGAAAATGTTTGTGTATAGATACTGCAGGGTTAGTGATAGCACTAATAAATTGTATTTTATATAGTGTAACAGTTGTTGTTGTAGGGTTTAACGCCATTTTTCAGCACACAAAAGGTTATACATGGCGGCAAGTATTATTGGTGGAGGAAGAACCCGGAAAACTCCTGGAAAGAACCACTGACCTACGAGAAGCTAGTGGCAAGCTTTCTCACATAACTACATTAGCAGAATCTTAGACTCGAACCAACACAGACAGACGTGAGATGGCAGTGATCAGTAACGGAAAGCGCTTTAGACCACTCGGTCACTCAGGGCCCATATAGTGTAAAAGATGCAGAGTCTTAACATTTCATGTCTGACTCACTGATCCAAAACTAGTATAACTCTACACTACCCAGGTCCACATAAGCCAAAAATAGATCCAACAACTAAGTCTGACACAAGATTGAGTTTATAAGAGCTGGAGGAAAGACAAGATTTTGATTAATAGAAGCAAGCTTAGACTGGTACACCATGTACTGAACACATATTTTTTAGATTTCTTTGTTGGATATGTTCCCTGATCCCATTAATGTCAGAGCTATAAGCCTTCTACATCCCAAATCTAGCCCTACTAAAAAAGATGACAATATTCTGTCAATCTTTAAAAAAAAAGACAAGTGCCAATAACAATTGCTCATTGCTTCTATGCCAGCATCAGAGGTTTGAAGTTTTTAAGCTTCACTTCTGTATACACTATATTAGATGCCCCCTGTAAATCTAGAGCCAAATTTGTGTTAAAATCGAACGATCTATTTTGGATTTATTTGGATTACTATTAATTCCTAAACAGGTGGTAATTATTGTTGTTTGAATTTTTCAAATATTTTGTGACATTTTTGTACTTTTTTGCGGTTTTTTTTTTTTTTTTGCATGCTGACTGTTGCTTGTTCAACCAGTTATTATATGCAGATAAATGCAGCCTTGCATGTTCATGACATGTTGGTAATATAAACCAGTTATTAATGGGTGCAAGTTCTAGCAAGTTATTAATATTCTACAGCATTAATATAAATTTTTTTTTAATGCATTTTGTTTTATCTTATTTAAGTGAAACCTGTTGATAAAGCATAATAAAGGTAAAAAAGTTAAAAGCTAAGCAAGATGCGTATAAGTCATTCCTTGTGTCTACAAAATGTACATCGTTACTACCATGCTGTGTGTGCGGTATAGACTGCGGTTTAAATCCACATGTCTGTCCGAACATGGCCTTCAGGCCTGTAAGTTTGGGCGCATGGGATTAGTAATAGTTGCAATGGCTCTATCATATACATCAGTCTAGGCCACTGTAGGTGTGAGAGAAAGCTTACAGGTAGCTTCTCGTGGATCCTTGGTTCTTTCCGGGTTTTCCCAGGTTCTTCCTTCATCATTAATAATGGCTGCCATATATAACCCTTCTTGTGTTGAAAATAGGCATTAAATCCTATAACAAAAACAACAAAAATCTATCATATACAACTCTATTGTTATCTAAAGCCATCCACAATCATTTAGCCAGTTTAGCCATCCTGAGAGAGAGTCCATCTGTCCTAATCAGGCTGAAAGAATCCTGTGTCTTGCCAGACCTATGGCTTCATCTTTCAACAATTACGGTACTGATATCTTGATGATTTTTTCTGTCCATCCTACCTAACTACAGCTATATAAAATTATGGGGATCAAAATAGATCCATCCATCTCTCAGGGTCTCCAGTTTCATCTCTCTACCATCATGGAGATCTTAGTGATAGATTTTTCCATCCTAACATGTCTACATCTACACGGAAATGCAATTATAGGCATCCTAATGATAGATCCATCTCTCTTGCCTACCCATATGACTTGGATTTTAATGATCCATTCAGCTATGCCTTTGGTACAACTAGTACCAGTACCAACCAGACTGCCTTCCAGACAGCTTATAACCAGATAACCAATGATGGTATGTGAGAAAGCTTGCTAGTAACTTCTCATGGGTCGGTGGTTCTTTTCTGGAATTTCCCAGGTTCTTCCTCCACCATTAATACTGGCTGCCATGTATAGCCTATCTTGTGCTGAAAACTGGTGTTAAACCCTACAACAACTACAAAAACTATTCACAAGGAAGGTATTCTTCATTTATACTTCCAATTTTCTTTCATTCTGTGTCAGCAATATTTTGCCTTTACAATGTTTCCACACCTTGTCATCTGTACACATTATATTGTACACAACAACTTACAACACAGTAAGTTCCCAGAAATCAATTTGTCATCCAGTCTATTGAACCTGGTGTATACAGGCAATAATGGAGACTAGTCTAACCGACCTTTGGCCTCACTGTGCACTCCAAATACAATACTTAGCCTAGTACCTGCCACCTCTCAATTCTCTCATCCCTTGGTACAGTAGTAGGGACTCTTTAATTGGTGGCCAATTAGAAATCACTGTTTCTACTTCAGGGCATTCCATATGTTTTGTCAGCAGTGGAGAACAACACTTATCAACAGCTGCTTCAATCAGGGAACTGCCTAAGTTACCTAATGTAAGCAAAGATGATGATACTTGCTCTCAGGCTTTTACTTCACTTCCTGATTTTGCAACATTGCTTGCAGGAAGACTAAGCCTTCAGAGCTTCCATTGAAAAAGCTTTCTGCATTTTTGCCTTTGTAGTTCAGCCTTCTTCCTGTCAACCACCTGGACCAGAGATCCAACATTTATTGATCCTATCATGAAAAAGGAAGAATCCAACCTCAAATTACTTTCACATACTTGCAGATTCACAGACATTTTGAATGGTCTCAACTTTCATGACTTCAAGACCTATAGCCATGGTGCAGCAGGTTGCCTTGCCATGTTGTTGGACAGTTTCATAAGACATGGCTTCTCAACTTCTGCTAGATTTTCAGAAGGGAAAATTTTACCCATTCTGAAGCTACTCCGCAACAGATGGAGTCTTTTCCAATTGACTTGCCTAGATGCTGTCTCACATTTATCACAAATCTGAAGCCACTCTGCAACAGTTGGAGTTTTCTCCAATTGACTTACCTAGAAGCTGTCTCACATATCTGAAACCACTCTGCAACAGATGGAGTTTTCTCCAGTTGACTTACCTAGAAGCTGTCCAATTGACTTACCTAGAAGCTGTCTCACATATCTGAAGCCACTCTGCAACAGATTGAGTTTTCTCCAATTGACTTACCTAGAAGCTGTCTCATATCTGAAGTCACTCTGCAACAGATTGAGTTTTCTCCAATTGACTTACCTAGAAGCTGTCTCATATCTGAAGCCACTCTGCAACAGATTGAGTTTTCTCCAATTGACTTATCTAGAAGCTGTCTCACATATCTGAAGCCACTCTGCAACAGATGGAGTTTTCTCCAATTGACTTACCTAGAAGCTGTCTCACATATCTTAGGGGCCGGAGATCGCATATCCAGAGTAAGAGGATTCACATCTCTACACCTCTTACAAATTCTCCTAAGGTATTATGATTGAGTAACATAATTGAAGAAGAAACTAATTTTTTCTAGTAAAATATGTTTGTGAATATTTACCCAATCATAATACACCTTCCAAGCCTCCCTATAGTTACATCCATATAGAATTTTCCTTCTGCAGTTGAATGCAGTGTTTTAATCCTGGATATCATTGAAGCTATTGGCAGGCATGCAGCATCAACATTCGCAAGTTTTTATCTCGGGGATTTAGCTTTACTAAGACAAAATCTCAATATGGTGAGTACCATGGCTGTGGCCCTGAGTACCGCTAGACCCAATTAAACCATTACAGCCTCTTAGCTTTGTTGGATTCAGCACTAAGTTTTTGTCGTTAGAAGCTCTCAGCAATAATCGTTGCAACCTGAAAGAATGATCACAGTTCACACAATCATATGCTGCATTGCTTTAAGTCAGAGAGCAAGCAGGTTATTGTTTAAATAGGCAATCCAGTCTTACTTCCCAAGACAGACACCCAAGATACAGGAAGGATGCTCAGCATTCCTTCTTGCTATTACCTATTCTATTAACATGAATGTAATTGGGGAACATTCAAAAGAGAAAGCAAATTTATAAGTAAATTACGTTTCAACGACAAAAACTTGTCAAATCAAATTACTTAAATTCTTACAACCACACCACCATGTGTGCATCCTTGTTGGTATATTGCGCAGCTTAACCGTAAGGTATATGTGGTGGTGGCAAGCGGAAGTAATGGATAAGAGTTGTAGCCCTTTGTATGAGATAGAAAAAATTAAATCTTTTTCTTCTTTTCTAATCGGGCTAGATTTGTTTTGCTGCATGCTTATATCCCAGATGTTGTACACTTATATCCCAGACATTAATGTGAGTGGGTAAGTATTCTTCGAGAAACATAATTTTCTTTAAAATTATCTTTCTTGTAATGTCTTGTAATATCACTGTCATTATCAAAGGGTTTACATATTGTTGCATTTGTGCACTTCCTCAACAGCAACTAATTTAAAGAATTAAGCAGCACATTTGATTTAATATATAAGAACAAGTAAGAAATATTAATGTCCAGTGGGCTGGTACTAGTAATATATGACATGGTCTAAATCCTCAGCTTTAAAGAAGGGCATCAGACCACCATAACTTTCAGAACCAAGCGTTTATTTGTTTGATGAGAAAAACTTGCAAATGAAATCACACTTCTGTATGTTTTTCTTTTCAGGATAAACAATAGGGTTGTGGGATTTGAAATTATTGCAACTAGGTAAGTCTGTAGTCATTCATATATTACTATATTTACTACTTGATAGCACGAAACATGCTGTGAATAGCGTCGACTGCAATTTCCTTTCACATACTGCAATCACGGTCTGTGCTATTCATTCAGTCACTGCTAGCAAAATGAGTGATATCAATTTATATGCTGAACCAAAAAATGAAATATAACTATATTGCATAAAATTTTATCTTTTTCAGTCATACTTGTTATTGACATTCAAAAAGGGCAAATACTGCTTTCGCTGATGTATTATGTAGACCAAGACTTACTAAAGCATTATGTCGTGGCAGATTTAATTTATGCAGTTTATATTTACTTGAACTATAGAATTAGGATTCCTGCTCGATAAACCTTCATCTAACCCTTAGGCAAGGTCAAGATCACTGGAAAATGCAAACGTATATGGTTAGGCAGGGAATTCTTATTTTATTATGAGTATATAGAGAAAATGTCAATGTTGGAAGAAAAATCATTTAGGAAACAATGATTATTAGAGCCATTTTGGGTTTTCTCCCAACAATGTTTGTATAAAACCAGTGTCAAGTTTAAAGTATTACAGCACTTTTGTAGTGCCGTGCTGGAAGCAGTTTCCTTGTTGCAAAAATTATTACAGTTGCTAATGATTAAAATTTCCTCAAAAATTATTACAGTTGCTAATGATTAAAATTTCCTCAAAAATTATTACAGTTGCTAATGATTAAAATTTCCTCAAAAATTATTACAGTTGCTAATGATTAAAATTTCCTCAAAATACCATGAAACAGAGATAGATTGTCAAGTTTCTTAGGATGTTTTCTTGTCTTTTCTTAAAATTTTAGTAGTGTCCATCTTGATTATTGAGTTTGATGCAGTAGTTTATGCTGTAAAAGTTGGTATAGGTGCTCGATAATTGCTGTTTGGGGTAGAAGAATAAAATTGGTAAATTTAGCTAGTAGATTGCATCGACACATTTGTTAAAAAAATTTTTGCACCTTTTGCTAAAAAATAAACCAGCATTTAAATTGTAGTTGCCCATTGATATTTTCTTAATATTTCCTGTAATTTTTGCTGAACATGCTTTTAATTTTGTTTTTTATATCTTTTTTTTTCTAGCTGTTTTTTGATCATATTTTATTGACACAGTGTGATTTGATCTTTATTCATTATTTGTCAGAGAAAAATAAGATATAATTATCATGATGTCACCCAGTACCAGTGCTGGTATCAACACCAATTTATTGCTAAAATTTTGTGGAAGCCCACCACCTTGAAGAAAAAAAGGCAAAGTAAATAATTCCATGGAACCCATTTTTCAGTATTTTTTTATCACAGAATTTAGGCATTATGGTACACTTAAATTAAAAATAGATAGTAGTAAATAGGAGTTTGAGGATAAGAGTGGTTTTATATTTTGCTAGTTAAAAAATATTTACAACTGGAAAGCACCATTAACAGCCTTTTCCTCCAGAAAAGAATACCTGCCCATCCTTGTAACACAATTTTGAAAACTGTGTTGATAAATAATGGAAACGTTATTCTTTGTTGCAGTATGTCACATAGAGTAATGGTGTCTCTATGGCACATAGTAAATGTTACTAATTTTGTTTAGCCGGTAAGAAAGTTTGTTATATTCACTGATGTGTTAAAACTTTTGTTTTACAGTGTGGACCTGAAAGCAGTTGTAGCCAGTGGAAAGAACTGTTCTTTCAAAGGGGATCTCAAGGCCGATATTAGTCCCCAGCTTGTGGGGAAAGGTTAGAACCATTTAGTGAGATATTGACAATTCTTTGAAGCAGCAAAATATGTGAAAAAGTATTGTGGTTTAATCCATTATGATGGTGGAATCCTAAGGTATCACTTTTTTGGCAACATCATCAGTATAAGCTTTGTTGTTGTCATTAATATTAAGATTTTTTGTTTGCCATATATATTGTAATAATAGTCATGAAGGAGAAGGACCCCAAGTTATCATAAAGTTCCAGACCATAAGAACATGAAAACATTTTAGACTTTCTTTCTCAGAAAATGTTGTGACATGCCTTTAAGGTCTGATGTATGTTAAGAATAAAAGGCATCCTGTTGCATCACGTCATCAAGGTCTGAACTTCATTGAGAAAAAAAAGTGTTCTGTTGCATGTGTGACAGCAAATCTTTAAATACATTATCAAATTATAATACCTTAAGAGAACTACTACTACCTTGCAAATCAAGCCCTTCCAGATATTACTCATAGCTGAAGGGAACTAAAAGCTGTTGTCCAACCTTTGTGGCATGTGAGCAGTGATCTCCCCTTGATGCCAATGCCTACGAATGTGTCAGTTATTTATTTGGCTTGTGCCAAGAAGCATGCTTTCAGGACCAGAACACGAGTACATTCAATGGTACACAACCGTTCAGTTGTTAATCTAAAGTACATTAGTACATTATAATGTGGTGTGAATTTTCAGTTAAAGCAGTTTTAAAGCCTAAATACAAGTCTCCTTTTAGAAACTTTCATTCTGTTTGATTTGTGCATTTTATTGTCTTTGACCAAATCAATCAGACCCTATGGACATTTGCAGCAAATATGAATGTTCCAGAAATTCAGTGATTCCTAAATTCATGTGAGGTTATTAGTGAGAAAAAGTGTTTTATTTTGCATGTTATCTAGTAAGAAAATTGCACAAATTATGCTTCTTTGTGCATATGGAATTGACTTGTCAATCATGCTGATCAATTAACCAATCAGCAAACGTAAATTAGACACACCTCCAGGCTATGCTTTCGTCTGCAATTTTCCTCTGACAAGCTGCTTGTGGCAATAAGGAATTATGATAAGTATTTACAAATTTTGCAATGAAGTGATGATTTCTCCATCGAAAAGAGTGAAAAGAAGTCAGTGGGAGCCTTGTAATTCTGACAGTCAATACTCAGAGCATCGAAATGGAGGAATTCGATTTATTCCTTTCCCAAAACAATGACAAAACTTCGATTGATAAAGACTTTTTTGTGGTCAGCTATATGGAAACTTTATGGCAATTACAATGTTTGTTTGCATAAATGTGTGTACAAAGTACTTACCGTCGACAGCTTGAAGAAAGAAAAGACATTGAAATTCAAAAATATATGTAAAAATAAATATTTTCTAGACTATGGATGGAGAAACTCGTAACTTATGGGTTTTAAATATTATTTTTCTTCTATAGGATGGACTGAACCCCAGACTATGATTTTAAAGTTTGAAAATTTACAAATTTTATGTTTGATTGTCTCAAAAAAACAAACAAACATATTTACATCAATGGATCCAAAAAAAACAAACAAACATATTTACATCAATGGATCAATGATCAAAATTCCATTTGACAGACACAGTAGAACCTAGAAACTATTACATTTCAATAGTATATTAATAAACAGTAATTATTTAGGATTTTGAATTAATTTTGAATTAATTTGCTTCCAAGGCAGCATAAACTTTAGCCAGATAAAATAAAGAAGGATAAGATTATTTACTAAATACATTTGTATTTTTTTGCAATGAATTTCTGTTTTCATGAATAAGTTCTCAAGCAGCTTTGAAATTATTTTTGTTATTTACTGAAATAAAACATTCGGTTATTCCTATACGATCTTGAGCTACAAATATAAATATTGTCTACTACAGTATAATTTATGTAACTTTGTAATTTTACATTTTTAAGAGTAATGCAAATCATTTAAAAAAAACATATTACTCAAACTGAAACATATTTCTGTGCCATATACACATAATATGCATGCACCAATGAATGGTTCTTGTCCAAAACGAAATATTACATATGTTTAATATTTCTCTTTTAAATGTGTTAAGTTGGTAATTGTAATTTTTGCCTGTCATTGACACCCCCTCCTATATTGTTAAACTAAGAGGATATACATGCAAATTGTTACGCTAGGAGAATATAAATGCAATATTTTCTTCACTTAAATGACCTGGGTGGATATAGCATGGTACATACATAGCCCCATTATTACTTTGTTGACCCTGATTATTGTGATAGTAGGGTTACACTGTAAATGCCCACATGAATTTTAAATTATCATGATTTTTGCTGGAAAGATTTTCTTTATCACTTTCTTTCTGCCAGTCCATCTGACTCTATCTCATATGAAACCAACATTTACAATTTTTTTTTTTATACATATGTTGCCCTTATGGTAGTTATATGCAAAAAGGGATATGACTTTAAGGCTACTGCCCAGGATATTTAGTTATGGTGGATGGTGGAGATAGTTCTGGTCAGGGTAAAAGGTAAAAAATTACAATTACGCTGACATTTTTATATTTTGTTTGGTTGTATGCAAGGTCAAAGATCTTTTTTACCTTCTGTGATTAAAGCAGAAGCAGTTGTAGTTGTTTTTAAATGGTGTCATGAATTGTGTCTGCTGAGACACCCTTAAAATGTATTAAATCATAAAGCCTGAAAAATGACTACAATTCACTCCCAGAAAATTTATTAATTCAAAAAGTCTGAAAAATTACTACAATTGGCTCTTTTCATACATACTTCCATGATTTCATGTTTGTTTCTCCATTTACATGAATTGCATGCATTCAAGTCCAGGTGCTTGTAATGTCAATGATATTTGCAAAGGTTTTGTTACTATAAATAATAATTGAAAATGATTGTTGAAAAATATCTAAATCCAAGTGTAAGACAAACTGCTGCAATGGTATGACTGCAGGGATAAATTGTTTCACAACATATAAGCAATTTTAAGAGTATGATTACCTTGACCTTTTCAGTACAAGATGAATGCATGCTGTTTAGAATAATGCATAAATGAACATTATGACACCAATAAAGCCAGCATAAAAGGAGCCCATTTTTGGAATTTTTAATTTTGTGAACAGTAATTGATTTTTTGATACATCATCAACTACAATTTTTGATGCTGCTTGAAAGCAAATTTAGCATTTTACTTTGTCTTTGCTTCTATGATGCCTGATACTCAAATGTAATTTATTTTTGGCCAGGTAAGACCAAGCTGTTGTTTACATATGAGGTGTCATGGGAGAAGAGTGATATCAGGTGGGCTTCCAGGTGGGATACTTACCTGACTATGAGTGATGTGCAGATTCACTGGTTTTCCATCATCAACTCGGTTGTTGTCGTATTCTTCCTCTCAGGTAAGCAAACCTGGATTACGGTTACTGTGCCTAATACTTTACACCCAACTGTATTTCAGTGTTGACTCTGATCTACCCTTGCTTGACAGATGGGGCTTGTACTATTCATTCCACTTAATATTTTATTTTTTAAAGCCTCAATGCCGTAGTTATGCACAAAAATGTCATATGTGCCCAGTCTTTTCATAAATATTGAAACTTTTTGGTCTTTTACATCATTGGGTGCCATTAAAATAATATTGAGGTTTCATGACATTATGAGCCATGTAGTCTCTAACCTCAGACGTATAAAACCTGACCTTTTTCACATGCATATGAATTAATCCAATGTTGATTGGCAACACCTGCGGGTCAACTGATTTCATTTGAAAGACATTTTGGTTAGATGACATCACCATTGTAAACTTAAGCCAACACCACACTATGTCAGATATGATAGTAGATCCTTATGTGATACACTATTCTCATTTTGCATTTAATATGATGCAGTTCTTGGCTGAGCAATTATGGTTAATTTTTCTTCAAAGGTGTAACTGACATTATGTTTTGCAAGTCCATGTCATATGCTTACCAATTAATATGGAAATAAGCAACAGCTGGGTTTGTTTTCAGGCTAAGCTTGCTCTTAAAGGTATTCCAGCACCCCAGCTGATTACTAGTATTCACCCAAGTCTTATTTTTATCTAATGCATGCTTTTTCTTCTCTAATCCACTTAAAAATGGCTGGCCTGCCTTTCTTCATTCCATTCACATGGGAATGTTGATGTTTTTAGATTAATCACTTGAGGCTTTTGTTGAATGTATCATATCACTGGTTTTGGAGCTCTAAATTACAAGGGACTTCTTGGACTGCATAAAGAGTTGTTTTTTTTTAAAATATGTATTTACATAAATCTGATCTGGTGGCACATTATTCAGTGGCAGATTGGGTATAAAGTTTGGTATGCATAGTACATGTATCTGATCAACTGTTGCATTATTCATTAACAAGTTTTTCTTTAACATGTTGGTACTTTGGTATGCATTAAACATCAGTTGCTTTCATAGATTCATTATCCTCCAGTGGCCTAGCTGTTGGAGTGACTACCTCGGAAGCAGGAGGTCATGGGTTTGAACCCTGGCTGAGTCATACCAAAAGACTTCACAAAAATGGTACTAAAAGCTGCCTCGCTAGGCACTCAGCATTAAGAGGTTAGTGTTAGGACTGGTCAGCCTGGTGTCAGGATAATGTGACTGGGTGGGACATCATGATACATGTCTGCAACATGATGTGGTAAGTGAGTCCGGTTCTGATGCAGAAGGTCGCAGGGACAGACTCCAGCTGAACCACTCTGGTGGCCTAGTGGTTAGAGCCTCTGCCACAGAAGCAGGAGGTTGTGGGTTCGATCCCTGGCCGAGTCATATCAAAGACTTACAAAAATGGTACTAACAGCGGCCTTGTTTGGCACTCAGCATTAAGAGGTTAGCGTAAGGACTGGTTGGTCTGGTGTCAGGATAATGTGACTGGGTGGGACATCATGCTGCATGTCTGCAGCATGATGCCCTAGTGCTCGACATCACTATAAACTGCCTCACTGCATACATCATAGCGATATGACTGAAATTTTTTTAAAGCTACATTAAAAATCGTAATGAAACAAACAGACTCCAGCTGAATTATACCATAGACAAGGCTTATAAATTGTTACTAGTAGCTGCCTCGCTTGGTACTCAGCATTAAGAGGTTAGTGATAGGATTTGTCAGCCAAGTATCATGATAATGTGACTGGGTGAGACATGATGCTGCATGTCTTTGGCATGATGTCCCAGTGCTTGACATCACTATAAACTGCCACACTGCAGATGTCTTTGAGACATGACATAAATCTGTCCTGCTAACATATTATTAAGTTACAGATACAGGTTTACAGTGTTGCAAATTTAGTATGTATTACATATATATCTATTCCGGAGGCACATTATTCGCTGACAGATCTGTCAATGAAATCATTATTTTGGTAAGAATTATGTATAAGTAGTTACAATGTTGGCAGGTTTTTATAATGGATTATACATAAATCTATTCTGCT
Source organism: Unio delphinus (assembly GCA_029339505.1). NCBI lineage: Eukaryota > Metazoa > Mollusca > Bivalvia > Unionida > Unionidae > Unio > Unio delphinus. Next base: position 14,019,009 of record JAQISU010000110.1, read on the forward strand.
GGCACATATGTTCATGAGAGATTTGGTGTTAGCAGTTTGATATAAATTATAAATAAATCTGTTCCAAATGCATATCACACACTAATCAGGGTGGCAGATCTGGAGTTATAATTTTGGCAATTTAGTATGCATTTGACATCTTTTCAATAGGTACATTATTCATAGACAGATCTGGGATTATATATGTTGCTAGCTGTTTGGTATTGTTTGTATATAAATCGCTTCAGCTGGCATATTATTTAATGACACATCCTGGTTTACAATGTTGGCATTTTGGCATGAATTATGCATATATCTTTTCTGCTGATGCATGTTCAGTGACAGATCTGAGTTTACAATGTTGGCATTTTGGCTTGGAATATTGGTATGCATTTTACATAAACATAATGCTGCTGGCATATTGTTCAGTGACAGATCTGGGTTTACAATGTTGCTGGTTTGGTATTGATCAGATATAAATCTGTTACACAAGCACATTATTCATTGACAGATAGGGATTTATGATGTTGGCATTTTGGTGAGCATTATGTATAAATCTGTTCTGCATGCTTGTTATTCAATGACAGATTTGACTGTACAGTGCTAGCAGCTTGGTATGCATACATGTGTTCCATAGACACATTCTCAGATTTGGATGACAACTGGCTTGTTTAGTGTTGTGGCAGTTTTATATGGATTATACATAAATCTGTTACATCAGCACATTATTCAGTGACAGATCTGGATTTACAATGTTAATACGCTATTTTGCAATAAGTATACATAGCAAAACAATTGACATTGGATATTATTGAACTTAATAAGGACACTTTTTAAAAGTTTTACTGTTGCATTCAAATCACATAGCTGGATAGACAAAGATTGGAGAGTAGATAAAATGTTGTATCTGGAAAATATGTATTCACATGCTTCTCAACTTTGACCTATACCCTCCTGAAATGTAAGTTAGGTCTTAAGGATTGCTCTTTAAGCAAATGTCAGGTGGGTATGTGTATATCTTTATGCCCAGTAAGTATGTACAATATTGTAAGATGAGGATCACAGTAATCTCAAGCAAATGCGCTTGTGGGATAAAGATGGGCCTCTTATATAGATTTATCATTTCACTGAGTGTATATATAAATATAAATCTTTGTTGGGGTTTTGGACTGAGACAAGGAAATCCCAGTCAAGGGGGCAACATCTTTTGTTTCCCCATGAGGCTTGCCATGGGATTTCTTTGTCTCGGTCCAAACCCCAACTTAGATTATTTTCCTCACCCAATACTTTCCTTTAAAGTAAAAATAACTCTTCACTAGTGTTCATTTTCCAATGTTTACATGCTGGGCATGAATATAAATATGTTAATGAGGGCTGTGGTGTAACCATTGCATCCAAAGTACAGTTTATACGTGTGAGCAAAGAAAAATAACAACATGAAACATTGCATAGTAATGAAGTATTATCACATTTAATCTATGGATGTTAAATGAAATTGACAATATTTTTTTTTTAAACAAAAAACTTTCATTTTATCAGTTCTAATTTGAAAAAAATTACTCCCCTGTATGAAAGACCCTACAAATATGGACTCAAGTGAATAACCATGTGCTAAACTTTCAAGTTCAAAGATTCCTTGAAAATGTATTTTTCTGTCTTGGAAATATGGCAAGTGCTGCAGTGAAATTTGCTTTAGTATTTAGATGGATAAATGATTCCTTCTGGCTGGTAAGTGCATGATTTGTCAATAAATATTGCAGGTATATTTTTTATTAAACTGGGGCACAGTGGAGTTGCTTAACAAAATTTGAATAAAGCATATTTGACATAACACATCAGGCTATGGCACTAAGTTTTCCATATTTGCTACAAGAGTTGAAGGTTATGAAGAGTATAGGTCTATAGTCTATGTGCATGGATCAGTGTTTTCTGTTATAGTTCATTTCACACATCATTGAGAATTTTATCCTATCTATAGCACAGCCAATTTTCATGTCAGCGTCATTAAATGTAGCTAACAGTATATAATTTATTTCACACGAAGTAATTAAAATGAGTTAGTTTGCTTTAGCTACAGTTAATGATGCTGACCTGAAAATGTGCTGAGCAATGGCTGCATATAGGATAAAATTGATCTTGCTGTGTTAAACAAACTAGCATTATACCAAAAAGCTCAACATGTATGCCTGCATGTCTTTGTCTCTCTCAAAATGGCTTTGTATGGTGTGTTCTTATAGATGGATTGACTAATTTACGATGTTTTTGTTTTATATTTTTGTTGTTGTTGTTTTATTTTAGAACAACTATGTCAGGCACAACCGAAGACAACAAGGGTTTCTTTTTAAAAAGTAGTTCTGAACATGTGGATACCCTAACTGAGATGACTGTTCTGAGATGACTAGATTGAGATAAGAAAAGGTTAACAAAACAGCTTGATTTCTCTGTCGCATGGGTGAGAAAATGTTACCTAGGGGACTAGTGAATCAATGACATTTGCATTTTCATGTGTAAATCTGTTTCTCATGTAGAATAAATTAGAAGTTGTGAAATTCAATGGTTTTCAAGTAATGAACTGGGGGGGGGGGTAAGTATGGTGGGATTCCAGGGTTAATGTTGCATGCATAATAAATGTATTTTCATGACCGGTAAGAGTATAGATGATGTGATCACAAAGGCTGATTTCATAGGGGTAGGGAAAGACCCTAAGGCATCATTCAGAGGTTTTAATTAGAGATGTGTTGATATTTGTGCCATTGATCACATATGCAAATTTTAAAATATATGAGATTTACAACTAAGGAATTATTTGAAATCTATTTAAAATAACCCTCACCCCATCACCTCATCATCAGAAGCATGATCCAAAAGCAACATCCACTGGACTGTCATTGACCCAAGGTTTAAGTTTCTACCTTTACAGATATAAGAGGAGTTCATGAGCATTGTATATCGACAATACAAAGTATGGGAATACAAATCTAGAGATATTTGAGTCTGGAATGGATGGACTGCTAAGTAAATGTTCTTTTATTTTCAGGTATTCTGACAATGATCATGGTGAGAACTCTACGTAAGGATATTGCCAAATACAACAGAGATGAAGACATTGTAAGTTCTTTTCATATTATTTATATTGCCTATGCCTTTAGGATATTTTGATGCCTTTTATCCATCCATCAATCCCTCATTCCACTAGAAAGGCATAAAACTTGGTCATTTTCATGTCTGTATAGTTACTGTGTTTTAGAACAATATTATTCTTATCTCCCTCCTCAAATTTACAAATTTTTTGAATTTGTTTTGCCCAAGCTTCGATATGCTCTCCTGTTTGAAACAATTGCTCTTATGAACTGATTAACAACCATAAGCTGGTATTTGAAAAAGATCTTTTGTATGGAAATTGAATAAGGTATATGCAGCAACAGATTTAAGTCTTAACTGGTTAAATATATGTACAGAAAAAAACAGAAACCTCACCCTTGTTAACAACAGTAGGTCATTATGGTCCATATTTTATGCTTGTCTGCTTTTGGCAAAATTTTGTTTTTGTTCATTTCTCTGAGACTGTTTTTGCCAGATCATGAAATTGATGATGATGCAACTCTCTTATGTTGCCTTACCATTACAACAAGTGAATCTTTTTGTCATTACCTATATGTAAACTTGTACTGGCTTGGGTCAAGTTTTTATATTTAGCTCATGACAACACGAGTTGTTATACCATATGCATACTATCCCGCCATACAGTTTGGTAAGGGGATGAATCTTGATAGGTACTACATGGCTTATGGTGTCAGTGACTTTGTTAAATTTTACCTTTTGAGTTCATTTCTTGAAAACTGAATCATGAAGCTGATAATTGAATACACTCTTACAAGTAAGGGTCATGGTAACCAACAGTTTATGATTTGCTAATAAAAGAATACACCCTTACAAGTTAAGGTCAGTGTAACCAACAGTTTATGATTTGCTAATAAAAGAATACATCCTTACAAATAAAGGTCATTGTAAACAACGATTTATGATTTACTAATCAAAGTAAAAGGTCAGTGTAATCAACAGTTTATGATTTATTAATAAAAGTTAAGGTCAGTGTAACCAACAGTTTATGATTTTTTTTAAAAAGTTAAGTATTTAGCTCCTGACCATTTACATTGTTTAATGCTTGTTTATATTCTGTCCTGCACAGAAGGCCCTTCCTGACCAATGTACTTGAAAATAGGAATAGATATGTTTATTAATAGTGAACTCTCCATATTAATGATTATATATTATAAATTGGTTACTCCAGGTCTAGAATTTATAAAGAATTTGCTTGTAGCAAGAAGGACTTGTAGATAGATAAAATTACCAGTACTTCTGAATCATCACAAGTCCTCACATAAACAGTGTCAGACATAATAATGATTATCAAACATTTTATGTTTTAAATATCAGTAATTTATAATTCATAAGTGCAAATCTTGGCTTTTTTAAACCAACAAGGTTAGTACAAGTTCACATTTTAAGTGCCTCATCAAAAGGCTAAAACAAATAACCTAATAAGAGAAAAAGGTAAACACCTCATTCACACTGGTCATTATGTATCGTAATTTCGTAGACAAAAGATTTAATGCAGTACCCATTCTCATTAAACAAAATATATGTATCCATTATGCTAATCCATTAAAGATGGAATGGTTAATCATAACAGGGATATTGTTGACCATGGCATTACTGTGACATTTTGACACATTTACTAGTCTGGCTTTTAGTCAGAATTTTTCTCAACCAATTCTATCCATTTTAGATATCCTGAAACTTTTGTTGGGCTGTGAGATCAGAGCTCATTGCAAGTAAAATAATTGGTATTCACTGAATAAAACAGTATTGGCATGGTGTAGCCATTTTAATACATAGCATAGTAAATTTAAATGACCTTACATTAAACCCTGCCTGCTAGAAATGAATAGGAAGATAATTTATCTTAGAAATTTTGAGTATAGCTTTCATCATGTCTGTGGTTGACAGATTCATCTTGCTGAAGGCTTACACATAATGAATACAGCTTTTTCCATTTTGCTGCAAATGTGGCAGGGTTCTGGTGGTTGTTATCAGAATAAATCTGTGACAAACAATTTGATTCATTTTCAGATTCTTGAAAGTTGCATTTCCATTCCCTAATTAAATGGTCACCCAGGACCCTTAAGTGGCGACTGTCAGAGCTCAGGTAGGACACGGGAGATCTGATTTTAATCAGACTGGAAATAGAATGATGTATATAAACAGACTTGACCTGACCATTTTGAAATATAACAAGTAGACTGTTAAAGTCCGAAAAGCAATGACCCTTGAAATGGCATGCATATATTGTGAACTACTGATGATTCCAAAAGTTCATATAGTTAATCTAAGTATTCTTTGATTCCTTTCTTGTTCTCATTTATTTGTATGCACAAGTGCGTGTTCACTAAACCTGTGATTTCTTTGCAGGAGGAAACAATAGAAGAGAGTGGATGGAAGCTTGTCCATGGTGATGTGTTCCGTCCACCAAAATACACTCGACTTCTAGCCTCACTGCTTGGAGCAGGAACACAGATCTTCAGCATGGCTCTCATCACAATATGTAAGTTGAAGAACACAAATCTCTTAATTGAAATGTTTCAGTAACAAGGGTTTTTTTTTTAAAAGTGGAAATGTACTTCACAAGGAAGCATGCAAGACTATTAGTGCATGCTTTTAAGGTCAAAAAGTTATGGTCCAGAAGGTGAGCATAACATTATTTTTTTTTTTTATATTTCAGTTGTTGCCATGCTTGGAATGCTGTCACCTTCTTCAAGAGGAGCGCTAATGACAGCAGCAATTGTTCTGTTTGTATTCATGGGGTATGTATCTAAGATCACTTTGCAGCGATTGTTCTGTTTGTATTCATGGAGTATGTATCTGAGATGTTTTCTGAAGAAATTGTTCTGTTTGACTTCATGGCATATGTATCTAAGATCAATTGTTCTGTTTGTATTCATGGGGTATGTATCTAAGATCACTTTGCAGTGATTGTTCTGTTTGTATTCATGGGGTATGTATCTGAGATGTTTTCTGAAGCATTTGTTCTGTTTGACTTCATGGCATTTTGTATCGTCGATCACTTTGCAGCAATTGTTCTCTTTGTATTGATGGGGTATGTATTGTATCGGAGTGTTGTTTGTACTGATGTAGTATGTATCTGAGATGACTTTACAGTATTTCTTCTGTTTGTATTGATGGGGTATGTATCTAAGATGCTTTACATTATTTCTTCTGTTTGTATTGATGGGTTATGTATCTGAGATGACTTTACAGTATTTCTTCTGTTTGTATTGATGGGGTATGTATCTGAGATGACTTTATAGCAATTCTCTTTGTATCGATGGGGTATGTATTTGAGATGACTATAAAGTGATTGTTCTTTTTGTATTGATGGGGTATGTATTGTATCAGAGTGATTGTTTTCTTTGTATTGATGGGGTATTGATGAGGGTATGTATTCAAGATGACAAGATGCCCACCTGTTACCACAGCGGAGGGATGATTGGCGGACCAGGGAAAAGGGATCTTTACAATCAAATGTGCAGTATAGATCCCAACCCAATGCTGGGAGCCAACAGTCTAATCAAGCTAGGAGGCAACCATACAGAGGCAGCAAGAACCCAAGTTTCTCCACCTTCAAGCCTCCGAACTCGAGACGTTGACATACCCTCCCATCGCCCGCAGACAGCCTACCTGTGGATGGCCACCTCCTGCAATTTCAGGACCACTGGACCACTTTATTACCTCAGAACATTTGGGTGATTCAGGTCATTTCAGAGGGACTTTGGATTTCATTTATCCATCCCCCTCCCCTGTCCTCTTCATGGATGTACCATCAGATTGGGAGAAAGATGCCTGTCAAGAAAAAAAAAAAAAAATTATAATAAATAAACCCTGCAATAGCCAGGGTTTTATTCATGGCTGTTTCTTATCCAGAGGCCGTTCATCGACCTGAGTCGCCTCAACCAATACGTTTTACCACTGAAATTCAATGTGGCGATGGTGAGATCAATCCGTCTTTCCATCCGACGGTACAGGTATGCCGTCAGTCTAGATATGACCGACACATATTTTCATGTCCCTATCCACCGAGTCACGGAAAAATTTCTCAGTTTTGCTTATCAGGACTCTGTTTATCAGTTCCAGGTCATACATTTTGGCCTCAACATCAGGCCTTGGGCTTTTACCAAGGTTATGGATTGCATAGTCACCTTGTTCCGCTCGACTTCATCTATAGTGACGGCAGTGTACTTGGACGACATCCTCCAGAAACATATGTTAAGTTCTACTCTGCTCATAGGCAGAAACGATCTTCTATCACTTTTCTATCATCAAGGCTTTCTCGTGAACTGGGAAAAGTCTGATCTCTGTCCATCCCAGAGTTTTGGTCCATCTGGGTATGGAGTATCTCACCAATCTGGATCTGGTAAGGCTTCCTTGCATTCGAGATCATCCGGATAGTCGAACTCATCGAGTCCGTTTCCAACAGGATGTGCATTTCAGTGAGAGAGTTCTTGCAACTCCTCAGATTATTCAATGCGGCGGCGGACTTGATAATGCTCGGCTGTCTCTTTATGCGCCCTTACAAATGACGTTACTAGCATAATGGCACCCTTTTTATCTTTTTGAAGTACCCTTAATCACACAATAATGATTACGCTCGAGATGAAATCATTCTTGCGTCAGTGGCACAACCCCTGTTGGCTGTCCACAGGGATTCCTCTGGAGATACCCCGAGCAGAGATAACGGTATATACTGCCACCAGTACCTACGGTTGGAATGCCCACCTGTTACCGGACTTCGATACCGTCAGCGGCACGTGGGTGCCAGGGGAGAGCCCTCTCCACATCAACCTTTCAGAAATAAAGGCCGTCATCAATGCCTTTCATTTCTGGAAGGATCAACTCTTATTCAAAACTCTCCTCGTTATGTCAGACAACTCAGTGATGATGACTTGCCTCCTCAAACAAAGGGGCACCAAATCACCAGACATGTACAATCTGATCCGGCAGTTTCTACATTGGTGCGACAATCTCCACATCAATGTACAAATCAGACCCATTCCCAGCAGACTCAATCTCTTGGCTGACACTCTATCCAGGAAAGGTCAAGTCATTCACACGGAATGGTCACTCCATCAATCGGTCTTTCTTCCAATCTGCACACTTTGGGGACGTCCGATGATCGATCCTTTGCAACAAGGTGGAATCACAAGTTGCCCACCTTCGTCTCTCCGATTCCAGACCCAGAAGCTTGGGCCGTGGACGCTCTGTCAATCAGCAGGGAGGGGTTGTGGGCATTCTCCTACTCTCCCACGGTCTTGGTACTGAAAATAATCCAGAGGTTAAGGGGTCATAACTGTCAGATGATTATGATTGCCCCTCTCAGATGGAACAACTCCTGGGTCTCTGATCTACTCGATCTGGTGATAGATCTACCCAGGAAGATTACAGTCAGTCCAAATCTTCTCGAGGAGTGTTCTACCCCTGTCCGGACTGTCATTATCTTCACGCTTGGCTCTTGTCTGGACGGCCTTGCGAGACAAACAATTTAAACCTTCGATTGTGGAGAGAGAATCTCGAGAGCAAGAAGGCCTTCTACTCTGAAGGCTTACGAGGGAAAGTGGCATGTTTTCAGGGACTGGTACCATATCAATAACATCGTCCCTTTGAGTGTCTTAATCCCTCAACTGGCCGACTTTTTTCTCTGGCTTTTCGAGGAGAAACAGTTGACCCCAATTACTATCAAATGCTACTGCTCCATGATATCAGGCACATTCTGCCATCATGGTAAATGTGATATCAGGCATGACAAAGATCTGTCAGATCTTTTAGCCACTTAAGAGTTCATTCGACCAAAATCCCTCACCCTGTTTCCAAATGGAATCTGTCCTGGGTTTTAACATGGCTCAATTCAGACAGTATAGAGTCTTTAGCCCACAATTCGTTAAAGCTACTATCATACAAAACGGGTTTCTTGATAGTCTTAGCTTCAGCATGCAGGGTGAGTGAGTTATATGCCCTTTCCAGTGACCCGAATCATCTTCAGTTCAGATCAGATGGTTCGGTGGTCCTCTTGACGCAGCCAGGCTTCGTAGCCCAAAAATAGGTTACCATCCATTGGCAATCAAAGAGTTGTCATTAGCGCGTTTTCTTTCATAAATAAGTCAGGAGCAACAGCCATGCAAGATCCTGTTAGTGCACTCAAGCACTATTTTAAATGCACAGAGGCGAGTCGGGTCACATGCATGCACCTCTTTCTTCTGGTGACAGCTGGGAAATGGGATATCACCCCTCAAGCAATCTCAGCGAGCCTTGCATTTGAAAGGAATGTTTCGATCCGAGATATAATAGAAGCTGTTGGCTGGCATGCAGTGTCAACTTTCTCCAGTTTTATCTCAAAGATTTGACCTAGCAGAGGCAAAAGTTGAATCTAGTAGGTCCGGTGTTGGCAGCCCAGATGCCCACCAGACCCATTTAAAACAATCAGCATAGCCTATCAGCATTGCTGGATTCGCCAGGAAAAATATTTGTAGGTAAGAAGATTTCAATAACTATCTTCTTAATCGTATAAAGGGGTCACATATCACGTGACCCTGGGCTGTGTTGCTGATTAAATTAGGAGAACAGGTTATCGTTCAAATGGGGAATCCAGTCATCATTCCCTAGAGGATACGCGGGGTAGAGGTAGGATGCTCAGCATTCTCTCCTCCTATTACCTATTCTCCTAATGTTAATGTGATTTGGGAACGTATTTGAAGGAGAAAGCAAATTTTTAAAGTAAACTATGTTTCTCCGAGAATACTTACCCAATCACATTACTTAAAAACCCTTCCAACTACCTCGCCATGCGAGCATCCTCGTATAGTATATATCGCTCAGCTTAAAAACTAGTGATACATGGCGGTGGTAAGGGGAGTTAAGGGGCAAGAGTTATTGCCCTTTGTCTATAGGACATAGACAGAAAAGACGAATTTTCGTCCTTTGGTAGAGCTGGATTCGCGAGGTAGCAGGCTTATATTCTAATGTTAATGTGATTGGGTAAGTATTCCCGGAGAAACATAATTTACTTAAAAAATTTGCTTTTTAGGGTCAGCATGCTGTTGTTTCACACTCTCTATGACAACCTGAGGTTTTTTATGCCTTTCCAATCCTCTTGTTGAGCTCAGCATCAAGTGATAGCTTGTTGGTGATGGTAGAGCCAAGGTATGTGAACTGACTGACTACCTCAAGTTCATAGTTGTTGATGAGGATGCTTGGGCGGGTGTCCATGTTCTGAGCCATCATGTTTGTTTTCTTTAGGCTGATGGTCAGCTCAAACTCAATGCATACTTTAGCAAAGCGGTCCATCAAGTGCTGTAACTCAGCTCCTGTGTGAGTTGCTAAGGCAGCTTTGTCTGTGAAGAGCATGTCCCTGATGGTTGCCTCATGCACTTTGCTCTTTGCCTTTAATCGTGCCCAATTGAAGAGTTTGTTGTCTTATCGTGTTTGCAGATAGATCACTTATGTGGATATCCGAATAGCATGATTGAGCAGGACGGTGAAGAAGTTGCAGAAGAGCATGGGGGCAAGAACGCAACCCTGTCTCACTCCACTGCAGATGTTGACAGGGTCGGACAAAGAGCCATCGTACTGCATTGTGCCTTTCATGTCATTGTGAAAGGACTGGATAATGCTTAGCAGCTTTAGAGGGCATCCAATCTTTGCCAGCATTGTGACGAGTCCATCTCTGCTGACCAGATCGAATGTCTTGGTGAGGTCTATAAAGACCAGGAATAGGGGTTGTGTTGTTCTCTGCATTTCGTCTGCAGTTGCCTGACAGAGAAGATCGTGTTGATTGTGGACCTCTCTGCACGTAACCTGCACTGCGACTCTGGATACACTTTCAGCAAGTGTCTGCAGTCTGTTCAGGATGACGCATGCAAAGTTGTTGCAGTCACTTCTGTCTCCTTTGTTCTTGTACATGGTCACGATGTTGGTGACTCTCATGTCCTCTGGCACTGCACCCTCATCCCAGCACTGGCAGATCAGGTGTGTGAGCAGCACATTGTAGCCACACTGGATGACTTCTGCTGAAATGCCATCTTTCCCTGGTGCTTTACCTAAGGACAGTTTTTCTTAGGCCTTCTTTAGTTCTGCCATAGTAGGTTTCTTGTCCAGTTTGGCCATGTGCAGGAGGTTTTCAGTGGCGTTGAGAGCATTATTGGTCATGTGGTTCTCTCTGGAGTACAGGTCATATTAGTGCTCCACTCAGTGTACCATCTGCATGCCTTTGTCATGAATGGTTATTGTCTGCGGCAGACTTAAGTGGCGCTATCACTTTCTTTGTGGGACCCATTGCTTTCTTTATGCCACTGTGCATGCCTCTAATGTTTCCGATATCTGCTGCTGACTGGATGCTCTGACATATCTGAATCCAGTCTTCTTTGAAGAACTGCCGTGATAACCACTGCACTCTGCGTCTAGTAGACCTGTATGCCTGTAGAGTTCTTTGGCAGGGGGATCATTTGTATTCCATGTGAGCACTGTGGTGCTCTTCTATGACTGGTATGAGTCTGGTGGAGTTAGCCTCAAACCAGTCATTGTTTTTTGACTGCTTCTTACCAAAGATCTGTGTTGCTGTGCTGTACACAGTCTCTCTGATGTAATTTCATCTCTCTTTGGCACTGCCATTCGGAGGTTCTGAATCTAATGTTTGGAGAGGGCATAAGTGAATTCCTCAGCCTTGTCTGAATATGATGTCTTGCTCATGTTGCGTGGTTTACTTTCTTGCCTAGAGCAGTGTATCTTCTTTGGCTGAAGCTTCATTTTGCAGCACACCTGTGAGTGGACAGTGCCGTAGTCAGTGCTGTGGAATCACACCCTTCATGGCAGACCATCTCGTAATGATCTAGTCCAGTTGGTGCCAGTGGATACGGGATGCCTCCAAGACACTCTATGCCGTGGCTTTTTCAGAAAAAATTAATTGGTGATGCTGAGGTCATGGTACGAGCACATCTCTAGGAGGCACTGCCTGTTCTCATTCATCTTCCCAATGCCAAACTTACTAAGACAGGAAGGCCAAGAGTCATGGTCAGCATCCACCTCAGCATTGAAGTTGCCTAGAAATAACAAGTTCAATTCCTTGGGAATTTTGTCGATGAGCTAGTTTAATTCATCGTAGAACTCATCCTTGGTATCTGCAGTGACGCTTAGTGTTAGAGTGTTAATGCTGTTCAGGTTAACATCCTTGGTTATGGTGTGGAGGTATAGGGATAACAGTCTTGTACCCCTAGCATAGCATGGAAGTGCAGGGATATGTAAGGTGTACCATTTACTGTATGTATAAAGATGGTCATTGTCTGTATTAAGATGAACAATGTTGTTTTGTTTCAGGGTGATAGCTGGATACTTTGCTGGAAGGTTATACAAAACTATGAAAGGTGCTCAATGGAAGAAATCCGCTTTTCAGGTAGGGTAAAACTCCAGGTCGCTTTCCAGCTGTCTAAATTGCATGCAGAATATCATTATTGTGAAATGTCTTAGAATAAGAGAATTAAACTCCATTAAAATACTTCAAATCTCCTTCCATCACTGAAATTCTTATCAAGTAAGAATGTTTTGGCAATACAATTGTGCTAATTGTTCCTCAACTTATACATTGTTTCCTAAGATGTTTGTATCATTATGAAATTGTTATTTTGTGCCTTTGTTTAAACCATGTACTTATGAAATTAAACAGCCCTAGGGAATGGGACTTAAATAAAGTTTCTTGTCTTTAGCTCCTCTGGTCATAGATAAGTAGAGTTGTCACTAAATGTTGTCATGTAACTAAGTAGAATCCAGTCATGCCGCTAGTACACTGGGTCTACCAATTTGCTGTTTCTATAAAGATCAGTTTGAATGATTTTTAAAAATCCCGCTGAGCAATAGTGTTAAACTCTATAGTAAATACTCAGGTAGAAATGGAGATACATGTGGAATCAGCTTTTAAGGCTGTAAGATTTGTTAGCTATTTTGGTGATGGACCAGAAAAGCTCGTGGGATGGTCTTTTGTCTGTTGTCCATCAGTCATTTTGTACAAGTTATTACTATTTCTGTTTGAAGGATTGTCCAGTCAAAATGGGCTTCTCACTAAAAGACTTCATGCGATGTCTAGTTGGTCCCAAATTACAAGATTGCTGAAATGAAGTTTGTTATGGCTGGCTGAGCAGCCATCTTAAAATTCTTGTTGTCACTACTCGTGAATTAGTGACTATATCATGAAGAGGTTTTCACTAAATTCTTCTTGTGATGTATTGCAGGTCCTATAAGAAATGTTACTGATGTGTGGTCCAACATGGCTGCCATGACAGCCCTCTTGAAAACCTTGTAGTCAATAACTCGTGAAGAGAAGATCATATTGATATGGGGTTTTCACCAAAGACTGCTTATGAAGTCCACAGTGGCAATCTTGAAAAATCTTTTTATCGCTACTTGTCCTGGAAGGATGGTTGTATCAATATGAGGTTTTCATTAAAAGACATGATGTCAGGTTGATCCTAAATGAAAATGGTGCCAGGCTGGCCTTAAATATAGCCACCATGTCAGAGATCTTGAAAATCTTTGTATTATTATTTCTAATCCTCCTGATTGGATGTTCATATTAATATGACATTTTCACTAAAGGACTTCTTGTGATGTCTAGTTAGTCTTGGAAGAAAATGGTGTCGATTGGTGACTACAGCACTCATCTTGAAAATCTTGTTCTCCTGAGCCCTTCTGAAATGATATTAACATGTTGTTTTCACCAAAAGACTTTTGTATGATGTCTGTCACATGCATCCATACCGAATTATTACTAAGCCCAGAGAAGGACGGAAGATTAAAAGATTAAATAGCTCGAGTATCCAGTCAGCAAAGCCAGCTGTTCAGGTGTATAAATTAGACAAAAATATGTTAACAGTTTAATAAAACTATATCACAGTATTTAACAATTACAGGACAATTTTTCATTGTAATTACTTCCAATCAATACAAGACCTATTTAAATTGCTAGTTATTTCATCACGCAAAATTAAAAGTGTGTGTTTCCTTCCTGTTTTCCTTCTATATTACTCATCAGTAACTTCTGCCTTTTATCCCTTGGTTGTTACTTTGTGTAACCTTGTTTCCATTCTCCCAGCCCTCCTTGTCTATAATTCCGGTACCCTGTTCTCCCAGCCTTGTCAGTACTTTCACTACCATTGTTTCCGTCCTCATCTCCTTCTCTCTCTAATCTTCAGGTGGCACACTATCCCACCTGGAAAGCTTCCTGTAGATTAGAAATTATATACAGTTTGTTCTCCTTGCTCAACCACACAAGAATGAACACAGTCTCACAGATCTTTCATCAGCATAATAGCAATTAAATCATTATATCAGCTTGTACACTGGCATCTAAATATTACATACACACATATCCCTAATTCTTGATACGGTAAACTATCAATATCAACAATATTCCTACGCATTTCCTACCTTACAAATTATAGAAACATACAAATATAAAATGTCCAATTATACATGCACAAGGCCAACAATGCCAAACTCATAATCCACACACATATATTCAAATACAACAAGTTCTAACACTATTCACTATTAAATTCAATTATGCACACGATGCAACATCGTAGCAGATTACACAATCTGCTTTGATAATATCATAACAACTACATACATTAATTTTGAATATTACTGATTTGCTATACATGACATTATGAGAGGTTAATAATCCAGCTATACACTGAGGATTAAATTTTTATTAAATTAAATGCACATAATAGCGTATAAATCTTACAATACTTAGTTAGGAAAGTGAGACAGATTCAGGCAAAGATATTTTGCCTCAGAAGTTTTTGTTCCAAATCTCATCAGAAAGTTCCTTGAACTCTTTTCCTGCTCTTTTTATGAGTGCTCAGTTTTCCTTTGGAGTATGTGATGTCTTTTTCGTCACTTCCAAAACTGTATTGATCCCTTCAAAATGAATGTAAAAGTATACTATCTGGCTGTGAGAAACCTGCCCAAAATTTGACTATCTTTGTTCTGATTGGATACCAGTGATCTCTTTGAAAAATGTTTGGGGTAGTAAAACTGACATGTTATAATGTCGGGTTTTCCAGTCTTGAAGCCTAAACCGACCGGTGGCATCATTGCTGATTGCAAACAACAGAAATTCTCAAGACTTTGGTAAGGTTCTCCTTGAATTAACCATGAATTTGACTGTAGCGCAATGGCTAAGTCATGGACAAGTAGTTTATTTGTTTCAGAAACGGTCTACAGCCATAATATAACACATATTAACATTACCCAAAGTACTTTGAATTACGAATTCTGTCAGAAGACATTTGTAAACATGAGGCAGGAATTGTTTGCAATTTATTTCACACAACATGACTGACAAGTTAGCCCGAAATTAGTCCAAGTGGTTTAAGGCACTCACTTTTAGAGATCACGGAGATCTCATCTCTCTTTGCATGGATTCAAATCTCTGCTCAGCTAACGTGTATTTGAGGAACCTTTCAAGTAGCTTTCTGTGGGTTGGTGATTCTTCATGGGGGTTCGTCCTAACCAGATCTGCTGACTGCCATGTAGAGCCTATCAGGGACTCTTGTTGTAGTCCAAGATCCTGCTGCTTTTGAATACAACAAGATAACTGTATAATGATTTGTTACACAAACTTAAAGTGTTATCAAGATAACCTGAAATAAAACTAATTCATTCATATGATATCATTTATATGCAGATTAAATCGAAAATGTCTTATAACTATCAAAGCTTTAACTTTTAAACTGATTATCATTGGGGGCATAAATTAAATGGATTAAATACCGTTTATATGTAAAGGTAGTTATGGCTTATTTCGGTGAATAGCTTACAAATATAGCAATATCCTTTTAATTTAGAGTCATAAATTGCAGAAAAAAAACTTAATAAATTATTCCTTGTAAAAATTCTGGCAAGAAAACTTAAGTAAATACTGAAATATCTATATATTTTTTTATTTGCATGGAATACAATTGCTTTTTCACATGAAGTTTTTGTGTTCTTTTTGTTACATAAATGTGTATTGCATAAATTGTTCTATTTACTTTCAGACTGCCACCATTTACCCAGGTATTGTGTTTGGGACATGTTTCTTCCTGAACTTTTTCATCTGGGGAAAGCATTCATCAGGGGCTGTAAGTATAAACAACCATGCGAATATTATTTATATAAAGGCAACAGAAAGTAAAGGCAAACTGAAAGAGAAGCTTGTAAACCAGTTATGATGATAAGATTTTAAATGAACTCCATCATTCTGTCTTAAGGGCTGTTCCAGTATAACATACATGTGACCCAGGGAAGATACTTTTATTATAAGGTCCTCAAGCATAGATTTTAATACGAATTCTGTGATGTCAAAGTACACTGCCATTAACTTTTTTTTTTTAAACTGTCTTCCCTGGTTACCATATATTTTTAAATGGAAAAGCCCTAATAGAGACACTCAGATTTAACATGTTAATCTAGTATTTGTCACTTTATTTGAAATGACTAGTTAATTAAATACATCTTGCATCAGTTGTGATTAAATGTTGTCATGTATGATTCCTTTAGTTTCCGACTTTATTGATTGGGACATATCTTTTATCTGCATGCAGTGGGCAGCATGTCATCAATAAAAACAGGATGACATGAGTTACCAACAGCAGTTTTGCGCCTTGGTTTAGCTATCAGGGAAATATCATCCGTAGTTATATCTTATCATGATCATTATATAGGTATTAGTTAACTTTAGGATTACACTGGCAGTTTGGAGAATTTTACCTTGTTTCACTCGTGGTGTGACATTGGACTGTATATTATATTTTCAATCAAAACCTTAACTGTAAATGTTACTTCAGAAATCCAGCTTGGCTAAAACATTTCTTCCTTATGTTGCGTTTTGTGATCCTGACCATTCAGCATGAGTCAAAGGAAAAATCTTGAAAAATCCCTGATTTTGGCAAAACTATCATGTGTGTACATATATCAGATAGCATATTGATTGATCATTAGTTACGAGAAATCATCAAATTTGTTATTTTAGTTCTCTGATGGGATCCTAGCACAGACCAATCCAAAACTGACCACCTTTTGATGGCTTTTTTTTGTGCAATATTGAGAATATTTCTGGTTATATGTTGAACCTAACTATGTATTTATCATTCTTTTTTGTTTTCAGATTTATCAAAGCCCAACCTTTGAATACTGCCTTATTGTTTTCAGGAAACATTCAGACTGCCTAACATTGTTTTATGCACTGTAATATTTACTTAAGTACACAGGCCTGATTATTTTGTAGGTACCCTTCACCACCATGCTGGCCTTGCTGTGCATGTGGTTTGGCATCTCTGTACCACTTGTATTCATTGGATACTACTTTGGTTACAGGAAAAAGGTAACTAGCTCAGTTTGATAAATTGTTATTAGTTGGTTGGTTTTTTAATTTTTTTTAATGATATTCCAGAATCAACAGTTGTTGGGGATGATGTTGAGCCTTTTTAAGCAATATTTTTGTTACTGCTATTAACACCAACTAAAAATCCACCTGGTGAATTGAGAATAATTGAAATAAAAACCTTCTTTCACTCCTACAAATCTAGATAATGATTTGTAAATTACAGAAATAAAAATCCTCAAACCTACCTACCTCCCAATAAAGTTATCTGTAAGATTCGAATTATGCAAAGTCGTAAGCAAACCTTGTTCAACTTGTATTTCCCGATTGCATACTAAGACTAAAACTATTTAAGTGATATCACTAACATTCATGCATCAGTCATCTCAGATGGATCAAAGTGAGCTTTCAAAAATCCCATTTCGCTTTGAATTCTATTTACACAGTGGAACTTAAAATATTTGGAAAGCGAAAATGATCTGGTATGTAATGCATACAAAACTGCATGTCATTTGTCATGAGTTGGAGGAAAAAACAAGTTTGATAAGGTGTATGAATAACAGATGGATTAACAGAAGTTGTTGTCAATTACTCTTTGATAATATCTGAGTACATGATGAAGACAATTCACATTCTTGGTATAGTGGAATAATGTGTGGAATAAAGTGTTTGAATATGTATGAAGGTTATTATTTTTTACCATGTCTGACATGCAGATTTCACAAGTCCTTGTCTCAGTCTTTTCAGTGGCAGATTTGCATTGGTAAGATAACTTAAATAGATGTTCATCTGTCAATAAAAATCTTATTTGGGAATGGTGGTTACTTAACATCAATAGTTGTACATATACACAATGAATAGACTGACATAGTTATAAAAACAATAAAACTGACAAAAGAAATACAACCAGGAGTCACTCTTTGTAAAAGAAACACTGAGCATTATCATGAAAGTGTTGTTTATTAGCAGACAAAGATATAATACAACCTAGTATACCTAAACCAGTTCTGACGAGCACTGAACCTGCGAGGTACATAAATCGTTACAATACAAATATGAATTTTCCAGACTAGATATCAGGAAGTTTATTTTAATAGTACATTAGTTATTTGGACAGAAAGAAAAGTAATTATATTTTAATATGAAGATATATAGGTCAGTGGCGGTAATATTCATTTAAATCCCTCTTTACAGAGTGCTTGGTTTATATAGTCTCATTAATCTGCTTCATTTTGCTGAAATTCCATTACAATATGACTGGTTAATTGTGCACAAAGGCAAGCTATTCTGTCTAGTAAAACATACCTCTGATTCATGGAAGGCACTTTTAATGTGGGGTACTCAACCATAGATGCAATTTATAATTTATTATCATTGTAATATGAACTCTGTGAAATCAAAGTATCCTGGCATATATTTTTTAAAAACTGCCTTCCCCTGGTATCATGTATTTTTAAATGGAACAGCCCTCTGCAGGATTAACAGTAGTCCCCCTCTTGAATTGTCTCCCTGACCAGTGGCCACCAGCTTCTTATGGCCAGAATCTCTTGGCATTGATGAGTGTGTATTCAGAAGTACCTCTCAATAATGGCGACTAGGGGCTAGCATTTTAGTATAAAAATGTAAAATGATCCCCTCACGAGTGGCCACTTTTTTTTTCAAATGTAGCCAGAACTAAATATTAATTCATAACATGATGTAAGGGAAGAATATGATTAGCTCTATCATCAATACATGTCTCCTAATGTCAGGTTTCCATTACTGAAAGATGTGTTGACTAAAGTACATGTAACACGAAGATTAGTATTATATCATTGTCTATAATAGACGATGTTGCAGGAAATGGGCTCAACAGTGTTATGCTAGAGTTTGGGGTTTCACATATCTGTTGAGTTCTTCTTTTTGATGATTATAACTGAATGTAATTGTCAAGATCATAACATGGTCAGCATAGGCTAAAAATAGATTTTGTGCATTAACACACAAAGAGAACCTTGAACAAAACAGGGTACCAGACAAAGGCATTTATCACTTCCTTTATAAAGACAGCATTTCTTCCACTCAACAACAGTTTTGTCTGCATACAGTTAGCAACTGATTAAATCATTACCAAATATTAACATGGCATTAAGTAAATGGAAATATTTTTTCAGAAGAAAGTTGCTTATTCTACTTGACAACATTGAGTGAGGTGGGCAGGGGAACTTGCTGAACAATTTTATGTAGAAAAGATTTGAATAAAACAATTTAATGTTGAAATAACTTGAATAAACGTCATAACTGATCAGGAGGTTTTTAAGCAGCAATGGGAAAATGGAGCAGATGGAAAGATAATTATGTATGAAGAAAGATTTAAATGACAATTTTTTCATGTTTTTGCAATGTGCATGACAATGTGCATGACAACAAAACCCCTTGCATATCACACACCAAGAATAAGAACTATTAATTTAAATTCAGGTGAAATAAGTCTATTATTAAAAGAACCTTTTAATAATTAATGTTACTTTTAATCGATATTAACTGAAGATATTAAATGCTATGAAGTATGTAGCTTTCTTACATACATACATACATACATGCATGCATGCATGCATGCATGCATGCATGCATGCATACATACATACATACATACATACATACATACATACATACATACATACATACATACATACATACATACATACATACATACATACATACATACATACATACATACATACATACACACATTGTTACGTGCTTAGGCTCGAATAAACAGTAACATAGAAAGAGTGAAAATAACAAGCTTGTAAAAACTTAATAAACAATTTATTGAGCACAAATATTTTCCAGAAAATAAAAATAAACTTACAGTTTTAAGAATCAATTCCAAAATGAATCTAAAATAATTCAAAATATTATCCACTAGAGAAATTGCAAAATACCTGGTAATAAAATGTCGAAATAATTCCAAGTTCAAATCCCAGCAAAGTATCCAAGATGGAAGACGATGTCACTTGATGAAGTCAGTTCTTGGTAATAAAATTCTATGAGCACAATTCTTTTCCAGATAAATAACAAAATATTTCCTCTTGATCCAAACAAATTGAAATAATTTCCAATACAAGGTAATTTAAAATAACTCAAAAAGATGCAACTTAATATTTTAAAAGCCCAAGTTCTACTTAAATAGTTCGCTCCCTAAACATAATTTATATACCTGTTTTTACGTAAACAAGAAAGGGGTCACGTGATTTTCTAAAATCTTTGAGAACAAATTAACGTTCAAGAATTCACGTATTCAACGTATGACCCAACTAAAATAGAAAGATGTTTATACAAAGCTCCATAATGTCCTTGGAACCAACCAATCATTTTAAAAGCTTGTTTACAACTCTGAAGCCAGATCAGAAATGAGGTCAATACCTAGTGTTTATTTTATAAAGTACAGGTTACCCCCCCCCCCCCTTAATGAACGAATCTTAATCTTAAAATGCCAAATTTGAATCTGACAAACAAACAAATTTAAAAATAAATATAAATGACATATCAAATATACGTAACAACATACATACATACATACATACATACATACATACATACATACATACATACATACATACATACATACATACATACATACATACATACATACATACATACATACATACATCTCTTCTTTGAAAGTAAACAATACAGTATAAATACATATTTCAGCTGTAAAATTCACATATGTGAATAATATCAAATAGAGCGACTGAATTCTCATTCTTGTAAGATAGTACTGTGTCGAAATATTACTTGTCAATATAGTATATTCATTATTTTTTTGGTTACTTTTAATGGCACTTTTGCATTTTATTCGCTATATTTTACTGAGGAAATGGCACTATGTGTGTCGAACCTGCAACCCTTGTATAAGATGTAGAATGTGCTACCATCTGGTTCCCTTGTTAATTATTTAATATAACACTGAGGCAGATAACTAATAAAGCACTTCTGGTTTGAAATATTCTATAAATAAAACTACCTAACTTTACAAGGCAGGCAATTATTAGAAGTTGATAATAAAGTGACACATTTGAAAATGTCTGGTTTAATCCAGTAATACATAGGTTATGCTTCCTCCAAAGTTTCAGACCCATTGGACATTGGAGGAGGAAATTAAATTGATCTTCTAGAATTTAGATAATTGTGCATATTCTGTTTTCTCTAGATGTCTTATTTGGTCTGTTCCTTCTTTCAGATCTAATTTATGTGATGATACTCTTTTTGCTATTTTTAGATTCTGATATCTTCTAAAATCAAAAGGTCAGATTTTCAAAAGTAGAAAATAGGTCTTGATGACTTTGCCAAGGTCCAATTTGTCAGACAGTATTGGTTTTAGAAAGAACTATTTCACCAATGCTTTAAAAATGCCAAACTTCATATAAACTTCATATCGATAAAAGTCTAACTACGGTAGCCATGTTTTGCTTCCCAGGTAAGACTATCAGTTAAGACCATATTGTACACTAGCTTTATTTATATTTTTTTTACCTTAGGAAATATGTTTGAACCAATATTTAATTATCATGAAATATCTTGCAGTAATACATGTCATTCTGCCAACTTAACTATATATCAAATCATATTGTGTACTCTTGTTGTCTTACATAGAGTAATTTCATAATGAACTGTAGATGTAACCTTTCAGTGGAGCTAGTTTTGGGCAGTAAAATCTTTTCAATTACAGCAAAACATTAGTAAACTGTTTTAAAGTAATTGAATTGCATACTGTTTTACTTCTTAAGTTTAAAAGAAATTTTCTGTCTGTCTTAGCCATATGAACACCCAGTGAGAACAAACCAAATTCCACGTCAGGTGCCAGAGCAGATGTGGTACATGAGTCCTGCTCTTGGGTAAGTATATATTTATTACACAACTGCTGTGTTATTTGCATTAATATGCCCATATTATAAATTTCAAACAATTAATAACATTTGATGATATCACAAATGAATCAAATGTAAAGGATAGGCATACTGACCAAGACATCTGAATGTATTTCAGAGTCTCTGCACTTTGATTAATATAATTGCTTTTTGTGAATATTAGAAGGCTTCCAAATATTAATTAAGTAGAGAGCTTAAGCAATCTGCAAAATTTTGTCATGAATTTCTCACTTCCTACATTTTCTTTAACACTTTCATCACCGTAGACTGGTTTTCTGGTTTTTGGAGAAGTAAGTCTGTAAATCCTATGGACTGCTTTACCAGTCTTGGACAGTGTTCTTTATTACAGTCATAGTACCCAACTACATAAATTTCAGGATACATCTAATAACTTCCTTCTTGTAATGTAGATATTTGGATTATCTTGTGAGTTAAGCTTGAATACAACTTGAAATATCGAGGCAAGAAAGCACTTTTGAGCATGTTTTCCAACTGGTGACTTTCTATTCAAAAGGGCAGAGTTCAAAACAAGCTGAGAATGAAGCGTCAGATTTAAAATTATTTAAATATTTTGCTGTTGTGACCTAATACAGTTGATTGAAAATGAGAAAAAACATTTGGAGAGGCATTTGAATGTGCTTATGGGTGACAGTGATGACAATGAATAGAACTTTGAAGGTTTTGAACCAGAGGAAGTGTGAACTTCATGTTCTTTTATTCTGGATAAACTAAAGGGATTGATTCCAAATTTCTGGGAAAGTTGGACTCCATGGAGTGTTAAATCGTTGATTTAGAAGAAAATTTTGAAAATATTGTTCATGTAATGAGGTAAATAAATAATTGATTGTGCATTTTACTTGTTGAATTACCTGATTGCACCTGTATTTTAAGTTATAATAAATATGGAAATTTTATTGAATTAGTCGTAAACTATGATTTTAAAACCTTATTTTGATACTTAATCCAGCCAGATATCTTTAAAATTTACAAAGTTATGTTATTTCAAATTCAACAGTCATTCTGCTTTATAAGTCCAAAGTTACTTAGTGTTTAGAGCTCTATGATTGCAAAGTTACTTAGTGATGAAAAGGTTAAATACAAGGTTCACACACTACCGAAAAATCAGCAAAAATTCAAAAGAAATTATACTTTTTTCCGACTGTAAAAGTCTTTAAATTAAGCAAATATTGATGAAAGTTGGTAAAACCCCAGAAATTTTCTGCCTCCACTTGATGTTCAAAACAGTCATGTAATTGAGTCAGTCATAACTAAACCGAGTTAAATTTATCGATTTCTAACTAGAATATTCAGAGGATGCAGTATGGATCACTTGGTTGCTTGCAATAAACATGAGTCAAGCCAAATGCCCAGTGGATTAGATTCTTCTAGAATACTATTTTGTCAAAGTCAGCTCGATATTTATATATTTTCTTACATGGAAGGTATGAAAACCAGTCTTGCATCAGAAGAGGCCAACGATGGTGACAAAGCATAGCTGCTTTCTGGATGGCCTCGCAAAATTTTGTTTGATCAAGTGATACATGCTTGAAATTGATATGAAAATTACTTATTTTCTTAGAAATTGTGCATATTAAAACTGTTATGTCTTTAATCTGCTGAAAGACTAGATAAAATGACATCATTGATGAAATGTGACCCGGTACTCATGATTTGCATTGCTAGTCACACGAGTACACAAATCTAACAACCCACATTTTCAAATGTTGTAGATAAAAAACAAAACAAATACTAAATGAAAGTCATATACTGATTGTAATAAATATACAAAAATGAAAGAACACTAAATTCTCTAAATATGTTCCGAGAAGAACGTCTGGAGTTGAATTACGTGACTATCATGTTGACATGTGCTCTCTTCTTGATAAATCAGACTGGCCAGAATGCTGGAATTTGCTGTAAGTATCTGACTTTCATTTTACTGGTAATATAATTGAATTTCTGTACAACAACATAATAAAGGAGTCATTGACTATTAGGCTTCCAATGTCGTCATTGAGATTTATAAAGTACTGGGTCAGGTTTCAGCTTTGCCGTAGTTTTGTCTTGTCTAGTGGATTAACAGCATAACGATTATAATACTTACCATTTTTGAGAATATAAATCATTTTCCTATCGACTTCATGCAGGTATGAGTTGATACAGCAGAAGTTTAAATTTTCTAGGCCTGCTGGTAAGCAACTACCATATGTGGTGGTAAATTCTAAATTTTTTATGTGCAGTTGCAGTGATCCCACACGCCAACCTAAATGTCCAAATATGAAAAATGGATTGGGAATATTCGGAGAAAACAGACTGCTATTCGTTTTAAGCCGAATTTGTAGTCCAAATTGTTTAGTCTCAGAGCTGAAATGAGAAATTGTCATCCATTGTATTATATATATATAAAAAAAAACAATACGAGCCCCTGTATCAATACAGGTTTGGGGACTGGTTTAATGAATTACAAGAAGACAGGTTGATTTTACAGAAAATTCAGTCCTTGTTATGACAACAGTTTATAATTTTGAAGGTCTTTTGTCAAAATTTAAATCAACCTTTATAAAATGTTTTTTAAATGATGGATTTTTAACCTGATCGTCTTAAGAAGATTAGGTTGTTTGAAAAATCTTGTTTGGGATTTTATTGGCACAGATAGAATCAGGGTTAAACTCTTTTCATTACAAAACAAGATTCAAATTATTTGTGTTGATTGTTTTTTCTGTACTGCAATAGGAAATGTTACTTGCTAGGTTTGATAGGAAACAAAACATAATTTATGTTCATTATGTTGTTCCCACTTAGTAACAATGCAGCAGAATAAAGTTATAATTTGTATTCTGTACATTTATTAAATAACTTGACATGCCACTTTATAGAAATAAAATCAAGCTTGTTTTGTGTGATACATTTTTTGTGGTTTTGTACATGATCATCTTTTCTGACTTCGATATTTTTGGAGAGTCTTGAAAGAGAAACATTTTAGATTGAGAAATTGCATGTTTTATAATCTAAAATTTTCTTTAATTCCATTCAGTAATGGTCATATGTGAACCTTGAAAAAAGTAATTTCATCCTGGAATAACCCAGGAAATGTCCTGGAAATTTATCTTTAGAAAAGCGAGGGAACCGTGCAAATAAAGCATTTTCTTATTCTCATTACAGGATTTTAATGGCAGGGATTTTGCCATTTGGTGCCATGTTCATAGAATTATTCTTCATATTTACAGTAAGTACTTATTTCTGTGCATTTCTTACAGCTGGAGTTTTTTTTCTTCTCTAACCAGAAATTTATAGATTGACCTGGCCCTAATGTTACAAAAAAAATCATGCTTTGACCAAGATTCAGTTGGAAATTCTGATGCCTGATTGATATATGATTGATTATTATCTAGTCATGACTTTTATCGCTTCATTGAATTTTGTGGAAGTTCCTGTATACCCTCAACAGTTATGACATAGAACAAGTTAATTGTAAAAATATTAAAAAATATGACTGTTTTGTTTCCCCATGACATAAAAATTCCCAGCATATACAGTATGACTTCTTTTCCCCCTGACAAAACCCCCCCCCAGCACATATAGTATGACTGTTCTGTTTCCCCACTGACAAAAATAAATATATGCTGTGTGACCATTCCGTTTCCCCACTGACAAGAAAAGTATATACAATATGACCATTCTGTTTCCCCACAGAAATAAAAAACCTGGCATATACAGTATGACAATTCTGTTTCCCTATTGACAAAAAACCCAAGCATAGACAGTATGATGGTTCTGTTCCCCACTGAAGAAAAAAAAGCAGCAACATGCCTATGGCACTGCAAGTTTGTTGAGCAATAGATTGTAGCAGAAACAGGAAACGGAAAGAATAATGTCTCTTTCATTATTCCTTATGCTTTCTGAGTATCATTAACAAAAAAGCAATGAGATCTGTTTCATTGCAGTATTCCTTATTATAAGTTAAATAGATATAGACAGAGGTGAACATATTGATAGTCATTATATTTGAGTGTTAAATTTTTTTAATGAATTTAATAAATTTGTATACAGTCACTTATATGTGATGTCTACTAAAGCCAAACACATGTTCTTTGTTTTAGGCACAGTTTCCTTGTACTTGTCAGCATTACAGTTGAAAGCTGTGCTGTACCAGGCAGATTTTATTCAAAACCAAACTATGCTTTGGTAGTTGAATATGGCACAACATTGTCAGGGTTGTTCCATTTAAACATACATGGGAAGGCCATTTTTTTAAAATATATGCCAGGTTTCTTTGACATTACAGAGTTCAGATTAAAATGATAATTTCTAAATTGCATCAATGGTTGAGTACAACACATTAAAAGTGCATTCCCTGGTTCCCAGGTATGTTTTATTGGAACAACCCTTATTGGTGATATACAATCAAGAACTGAATTTTAGTATAAAAGATTTAGGAGTGATTAAAAAATCATGACCGTATTGAATCTGGGGCTTTACAGTGATGGACCACAATATTCAACACATAAAATTTGGCCAATTAATGAGTGACAATGTATATATCTTGCATTAGGGCTGTTCAAGTAAAATATAATTGGGACCCTTTCAATGTGGAGTAGTAGATGCAATTTAGAATGTGTGTGTGTGTGTGTGTGTGTGTGTGTGTGTGTGTGTGTGTGATTTTTAGCATAGCTTTAAAAAAAATAATAATTCATATCACTATAATGTCTGCAGTATGGCAGTTTATAGTGATGTCTAGCACTGGGGCATCATGCCGCAGATATGTAGCATGATGTCCCACACAGTCACATTATCCTGACACCAGGCTGACCAGTCCCAACACTTAACCTCCAAATGCTGAGCACCTAATGAGGCAGGTGTGAGTACCATTTTTGAAAGTCATTATATGATATGGCCAGGGCTCGAACCCACAACCTTCTGCTGCTGAGGTAGAATTTTGTATTTTTGTTATATAAACTATGTAGTCTGAATACCCTGGCATTTACTTCTTAAAAAGTGCCTTCTCGGAGTACCATGTATGTTTGAAATGGAACAGCTCTTATGATCTTTGCAAGAAAACCCTGTTATTCAAAATTAAGTTACCTTTATGATATTTGAAGAAAAATTAAAATTGTGTAACTGTTGTCATTTACACTATTTATTCTTTTTTTTTCAGGCCATCTGGGAGAACCAGTTCTACTATTTGTTTGGTTTCTTATTCCTGGTATTCATCATCCTTGTTATATCTGTGTCTCAGATCTCCATTGTCATGGTTTACTTCCAGCTTTGTGGAGAGGTACTTGTGCATTTTATATATCTTCAAAGAAAAATAGTGGCATTTTTTATCATTACTCAACAGTGAATTCACCCATGCATTGTTGCATGCATGGTAGAAGTAAAATTTAGTCTTCAAGAAAATAGTCGTAAAAACAATAACAGATATAAGGCCAGATTTGTATGTGTTTATGATAATTGCATTTTGAATATACCCTTATACATACTGATTAAAGCACTAATTGAACGCACTGTATATGATGTTAGTTGGCGGGTTGGTTGGTTGTTATGGGTTTAATGCCATTTTTCAGCAGATAGTGGACAGGTTATTTGGTAGAGGGAGAACCTAGCAAAACCAATGGAAAGCTACTGGCAAGCTTTTTCACTACCCGCATTCGCCAAGGTAAAGATTTAAACCACATGGACAGAGGTGAAATGTCATTGATCTGTCAAGGCAAATTGCCTGAGACCACTCAGCCACCCAGCTTCTCACTCTGCATGATTTGGAGTGATCAGAAAAATAGTACAGTCAAAGCATGTGGCAATCAATCTGTTTTGAGTGTAGATGTGATCATGGCATCTCTTCCTCAAATAATTTTTGTTTTTCAAAACCTTATCAGTGCCAGAGTGTAAACATGTTGCATACAGAGATCTTAACATCTGGCTTTCACCAGATGTTCTGAGCCTGTTAGGTAACAGCAGAAAGTTATTATGCATTATTGGTTCAGCGAATTAGGTACGAGTCTTTTGTTAACATTGACATATGGCAAGAATAACAATAAGAACATTGGCAGCTCACTGTAATGATTTTAGATCATTTTAATCACACTTAATATAAACTGTAGCCTTCAAATCCCCAACAGGTAGTAACATTTATGGACTTATTCACCTAAAGCTTTAATTTCATTGCTAGAGCTGTTGGAAAAGTAGTTTTCAGCCAATAGGATATATGCATTGATTATCGAATAACCTAATTGCACATATAGGGAAAAGTGGTGGGGGTAAAGGGTGGAATGACATTTGTGTTGTGAACAAAACGTAAATACATACTGTGCTTAGATTTCTAGGTTTTTTCCTTAAAAATGTAGAGATAGCATTGACTTTAACCGTTTAGAGGTACGAGTGAGAAATTATGTCATGAGATATTTCATCATTTGCAAGAAACAATTATATGATTAATTATTGATAAAGTATTTATATACATCTTGGCATATTGAAACTCTTCTTGCAAAATTTAAGAAATGACTGAAGATTTCCATCACTTCACTAAGAAAAGATGAGATGTACAGGCAAACCTGCCATGTCAAGATCCCAAACACTATATTTCATATAAATGTACCTTCATATAACAGCCACCTCAAATTTTCACCACTTTATAACCAGTCCCAAAAGGCAGCTCTTGGATACAGGTTTCATTAATGTTTTTCCATGGTGCTTAAAAAAGGTAGTTTTTTTATGTTTCATAGAAAACTTTAATAGTATGTCATGTTTAGAAACCCATCATGATTAAGTTTTGCAGTGTGTAGAACAAAAATAATTTTGTTTTTCTTAGAAAATCTTTAAATTTGTAAGAATAAATATTATTTTAGCCTTGTTGCAGATGTAACTTTATTTTTATGTACACAGATTTCTTTGTTCATTGTGTTTTTAAAAAAATTAATTTATCAGTATTGTTTAAGAGCAGTGAGTCCATACACATACTATTCCTATTTTATATCTTGACAATTTCAGGGTGCAAAATTTTGACTTCCTTGCTTGCCCATGCAAATAAGAGGACATTCAAGAAGATAGAATTTTGTTGTACCCATCCAGTTTGTCATGTTCTCGAAACAGTTCAAGATTATGTCAAATGTTTCTTCAAGTAATTTGTATTTTCTGCAATTTCACAACAAATAATAATATTTTGTTAGTAAACATTAGATAGCGATCTAAGCAAAAGCATACTGCAATTCACTCATATGGATTGTTTGCACAGGAAATTTTGTTTTATTCCATGCAGTTTTGGAGAGCTAGATTAATTGTAATTGTTTATGTGTCTTTCTCAGGATTACCATTGGTGGTGGAGATCATTCATAGTGTCTGGTGGATCTGCAGTCTATGTTTTTGCCTACTCTGTTTTCTACTTCATAACAAAGGTAAGACCAACAATCTGCAAGCTTTTAATTACTACACAGTTTTAGCTCAGCAATCCAGAAGTATGTATTTTATAAGCCCCAATAGAAGTTTTATCATGGGATACACTTGGATATATGTCTGTACTTAATTGTTACATTAATGCCAAAGTATATATATGTGTGTTTGTGTGTGATTTAAAAAAGATATTGATGTAAAGATGTATATATCTTTTTTAAATCATTCCAAACGACTGTAAATTATGTTGTGACTCTCATGGTATAATTAGCAACATACACAGTTTCTTGTCAGAAGATTCTTCACAGTTATCCTTGCATAAAAATATTTAACCAAATCCCAGACATACACAATTTATGCACAGTACCCTGGCATGAGATATATATATATATATATATATATATATATATATATATATATATATATATATATATATATATATATATATATATCTATATATATATATATATATATATATATATATATATATATACACCCACCATGACATAAAAGCAAGATGTATGCATTTTATTCTCAAAAGCTTTTAACACAGTACACTTGTATAAGAAATTTATCTTCTTGTAAGTATATAAGTATTTTATAAATATTGACCAGACTTAAGCAGCATCTGTGTAACAGACTGAAATATATACAAAGAGCCACACACACAACTAGATATGCCAGGCAAATGAGTTCAGCCACCAGTTGTCATGTCAGACATGGGATATTCAGTTTTTTGGTCATTGTATTTTCTCTGATACCTACTCCATCAACACAAAAAAGTGCATGAAAGCTTTTCTCCTGGACTTATAAAAGCATTATATCTGAATGTTTGTTGCAGGCTCTGTGCTATAGACATTTTCATCAGCCCCCTCCCCCTGTCCATAACAAGTGCGTTTTAATTATATTGTGTGTCAGGTGTTTCAGCACATGCAAGAAATTTGAAACAACATAAATTTAGCCTGAGCATTTTTAAAATATAAAAAAAATAGCAAAAACAACTAGCTTTTACTATCATCCTGCAGCACTTGTCTCAAAATAAAACTTAAGTCAGGCTTAACTGGAAAATCCTTGTTACGACTCTTAAACTATAGTCTAAGTAAACTAGACTAGTAAACTGTTAAACTAAGTAACAGAAATAAACCCAACAAGTTTAGTAAAATTCAGCTAGTAATTTACTTCTCTAGAATACAAAGTTAAAATTTAAAATAAACTTACATTATTGTGAACCAAATCCCAAATAGTCCAAAAATCTCTAGCACAAGTCCAAAGAAATAGTGTTCTGAATGAATTCCGATTTTGAATGCTCTGAAGAGCTAAGTCTTAAATGTGCTGATGTGCTAACAATCTTGATTTATCACAAAGATATAATCTAGAATATCCTTGAATGAATTTGTCATAATCCCAAAATAGTGATTTATTCCAGAGAATCAATGAACACTGTAATTCCAATGAATAATTTAAATAAATCCTTGCAGGCTACAACTGAACACAACTAAAAATACTGATTCTATTAGACTTATCTTAATATAAATTAATTGATTTTGTTCACTTCAAACCTATATAGGTAAATGGACAAAAATTAGGTAAACAATAGTTTTTCTCCTTTGAATACGTTCCCCGATCACATTACTTTAGGGGATATTAGCCTGCTACCTCGCGAATCCAGCCCTACCAAAAGACGAAAATTCGTCTTTCCTGTCTATGTCATATAGACAAAGGGCAATAACTCTTGCCCCTTACCTCCCCTTGCTACCCGCTAGGTGTCGCTTCTTTAGTTTTTTAGCTTTGCTTGTACTGTGCAAACGTACAATTAGACCTCCAATGAATCCAAGCCATCTTAGTGTAAATTCTGACCATCCGAAGTTAAATTTGGAATTACTGTGTTGGATAATCATTCCTCTACAGGTTGTATACATTATTTTACAATATTTTCCAATTTGAGTGACTTTGTCACCTTTTCTAGACTTCGGACCATGTTGCAACGTGGTCAAGCACGCTTATGGCGGTACTAGCATGTAATACATGTAGCACTCAATAATTTCGCTTATTCCGTATGTAACGTTTACGATATTAGCGACTTAATAACGTGCTGCATTGATAATTGGTGCTTTATTTACCTGCTTTGTCGTTTCAGTAGACTTCAAAAAAGTCTTTGAACGACCAAGTTGCGACTATTTAATGGCGGACTTCGTGTTGTAGTCACGAGTTCACACGACACTTAATCATTTCGCTTCCTCCGTTAGTTACGGTTATGGAATAGCGACTTAATAGCGTGCTGAATTTCTAATTG
The DNA here is from genome assembly GCA_029339505.1 of Unio delphinus. Taxonomy (NCBI): domain Eukaryota; kingdom Metazoa; phylum Mollusca; class Bivalvia; order Unionida; family Unionidae; genus Unio; species Unio delphinus. The sequence continues at coordinate 14,051,047 of JAQISU010000110.1, forward strand.
TGCTTTGTTTATCATCTTTTTCGTTTCAGTAGACTTCGTCTTGAACGAACCATTGCAACACGCTCACGGCGATAACTAGTGTTGTCATTAAGAGTTAACATGGCACGGAATAATTTGACTACTCCGTTAGTAACGGTTATAGTATTATCAAATTAATAATATGCTGAATTTTTTAATTTGTGCTTTGTTCTCTTCTTTTGTCGTTTCAGTAGCAAAGTCGACAACAAAGGCATGAATGGCAAAATGGGTGTTGGCAATGTGGAAATGGAGGAAATTATGTTGACATGGTTTAGGCTGCCCAGTGGGTGTAAATTTCACCACAGGTCCGTGCATGGCTTTCGGGCCTGTAAGTCCGGACGCATGGAGTCTATGCTGGATCAATTGGATCCATTTTAATATGCACTTTCGCCGGCCGTCCAGCCGGCCGTCCAGCCGACACTGTCAGTTCAGCCGGCACTTCAGCAGGCACCAACCGGCATTAGCCGTCCATCCGGCACCGTCCGTTCAGCCCAAATGGCACCGGTCGTCCAGCCGACCTTCCAGCCGGCATCAACCGGCACCGGCCGTCCATCCGGCAACGACCGTTCAGCCCAAATGGCACCGGTCGTCCAGCCAACCTTCCAGCCGGCATCAACCTGCACCGGCCGTCCATCCGGCAACGACCGTTAAGCCCAAATGGCACCGGTCTTCCAGCCGGCATCAACCTGCACCGGCTGTACATCGGATTTACGGAGATTATAGTGATGTACCCGTCAGTCAATCTACACTACTGGTCACATATCACTACCATGAGAGAAATGTTATAGATGAATCTCCGTCCAATCAGACCATTCGAGAGGCAGGTGTCGGTCATAGCCGGACCTTCGCCGACATTCCGGCCGACCATATACCAGACAAATCAGTCGGTATTGCCGGTGTACACCTCCCGTCACGTCAAATACATGACGGTGTGATTATAAAACAAGGGAGAATTAGTGACATCATCAGAGGTGACGGAATTGAGTTATCTGTGCCACTTTGTATGCGCTACCCAGATATGGCAGCTTTACCAGAACAGGACTTTCAGGCCAACCATTCGCCAGTTCAATCAGCCGGCAGTGCCGGCCGTCCATATGTTCACGGCTTCTCCACAAGGGAGATTTAGTGAAAGTGTCAATTATGACAGAATTGCGTCATCTAGGTCACCTGGTATGCTGTACAGATATGCAAGCTGTACCAGAACCAACATTCCCTCTGAGCGAATGGTAGATGGGCGCGCAGTGCTGGCCGCACTACATAAGCATTATGTAATTATTATTACCTTCCAGCCGGCACCAACCGGCACCGGGCGTCCATCCGGCAATGACCGTTCAGCCCATATGGCACCGGTCATCCAGCCGACCTTCCAGCCGGCACTAACCGGCACCGGGCGTCGATCCGGCAATGACCGTTCAGCCTAAATGGCACCGGTCGTCCAGCCAAGCTTCCAGCCGACACTTGCCGGCACTGACCGTCCATCCGGCTCCGGCCGTCCAGCCCAACAGGCACCGGTCGTCCAACTGTATGGAGATTTTAGTCATATACCAGTCCGTCCGACTGTACCGCTGTACCAGCACGGGGACTTTTATCATACCGCAATCCGCACAAATCGGATTGACGAAGATTCTAGTGATGTTTCCGTCTGTCAATCCGTACTACCGGTAACTTATCACTACCATGACACAGATGTTGGCGATGAATCTCTCGATCCAACCCGACCATTTGAGCGGTCGGTGCCGGTCATAGCCGGCCCGTCGCAGTCATTCAGGCCAAACATATGCCAATCAATTCATTCGGCATTGCCGGCCGTCCATAGGCTAACAGCTCATCCACAAGGGAGAGTGAATGCCTTTATGCCACCTGGTATGCATTACCCCGATATGGATGCTTTACCAGAGCAAGATTATGCACATAGTGAGTGCGATGAATCGCAGGCAAATCAGCTGTATGCAGATCCAACTATGGAACGGACTGAGTTCAGCTTCAAAGCCGCAGTGGAGGAAATTTATAGGGTGTTGGCCCCTTCAGAATGCCCTCCACCTCCTGCTGCCATTACCGACTATAAGGTTAGAGCGTCGGTCGATCTGGATGAGGGGGAAGAGACTCTATCCTTCCGCCTCCTTCCCCAGTCGACAAAAATTAAGGAAATTAAAGACCGTCTGTCGACACGTATAGGGGATCCAGGAAATGCTAAGGCGTTCTTTTCTGAAAGCCAAGTACCAGTGTCGTTTTCAGGTCGATGGTACAAAACTTACTCCGATGCGTTCAGTACTGAGGTCCCGGCTCTGGATAAAAATATGGCAGCAGTCCATATGTCTGCTCCATTGTCTTATAAAGTGGACAAAACTGTGTTCAATGCCAAGTCCAAGCTGGTTCGAAATGTAGTCGCTACGTCTTCACTGTTAGACCTAGCCTCCCTAGCCATTTTCAGGATCGCTGAAAAATCTGGCAATGAACATGCTTGGGAATCGAGGGCCCGGTTAGCTAGGGTTCTTAACAGGGCAGCTCACCATTCCATGGCCAATGCGCTGACTGCTTCTGCCAACCTAGACCTGATACGTCATGACGCATGTCTGAAGGGCACGTCGCTTAAACCCCATCATAAGCTGGCTAGATATGACCGACGCACATTTCACGTCCCTATCCCACGAGTAGCGGACATTTCTCCGTTGTGCTTGTCGGGACTCGGTTAATCAGTTCCATGTCATACCTTTTGGCCTCAATTTAAGCCCTTGGGCTAGTACCAAGGTTATGGATTACGTCATCACCCTGTTCCGCTCGACTTCATCTATTGCGTCGGCAGTATATTTGGACAACATCCTCCAGAAACATGTCAAGTTCTACTCTGCTCAAAGGCAGAAACGATCTTATATCACTTTACATCATATAGGCTTTCTCGTGAACTGGATAAAGTCTGATCTCTGTCCAATCCGGATTTTAGGTCCATCTGGGTGTGGAGTTTCTCCCGATCTGAATCTGGTAAGGCTTCCTCGAGTTTGCGATCATCCAGATAATTGCACTCGTACAGTCCGTTTCCGACAGGATGCGCATTTTAGCGAGAGAGTTGCAGATCCTCGGATTATTCAATGCGGCAGCAGACTTGATCCCGCTCAGCCGTCCTTTTATGCGCCCTTTACAAAGGATGTTGCTAGCGTAATTGCGCCCTTTTCAAGTCCCTTCGATCCCAGAAAACAGTCATGCTCATGCCAGAGATACGATCATTCTTGAGTCAATGGCACAACCCCTGTGGGCTGTCCACAGGGATTACTCTGGAGATACCCCAAGCGGGGATAACGGTATGTTCCGCCACTAGTACCTTTGGTTGGGGTGCCCACCTGTTGCCGGACTTCGATACTGTCAGCGGCACGTGGGTGCCAGGGGCGAGCCCCTTTCCACATCATCCTTTCAGAAATAACGGCTGTCATCAATGCCTTTCATTTCGGGCAGGATCAACTCTTATTACAAACTGCCCTCATTATGTCAGACAACATTGTGGTGGTGCCTTGCCTCAAAACACACCAATCACCAGACCTGTGCAATCTGAGCTGGCAGTTTCTACATTGGTTCGACAATCTCCACCTCAATGTACAATTCAGACACATTCGTGGCAGACTCAATCTCTTGGCTGACACTCTATCTAGTCATTCACACAGAATGGTCACTCCATCAATCGGACTTTCTTCCAATTGACACACTTTGGGGACGTCCGATGATTGATCTTTTGCAACAAGGTGAAATCGCAAGTTGTCCACCTTTCATCTCACAGGTTCCAGACCCAGAAGCTTGGGTTGTGGATGCTCGATCAATCAGCTGGGAAGGGTTGTGGTCATTCTCCTACCCTCCCACGGTCTTGGTACTGAAATTAATCCAGAAGTTAAGGGGTCAGAACTGTCAGATGGTTCTGATTGCCCCTCTCAGATGGAACAACTCCTGGGTCTCCGATCTACTCAATCTAGGCGATAGATCTACCCAGGAAGATTACAGTCAGCACAAGTATTCGCAAGCAACCGCGGCCAGGGGTGTTCCACCTCTGTCCGGACCGTCTTTATGTTCAAGCCTGGCTCTTGTCCAGACAGCCTTGCAAGACAAACAATTTAAATCTTTGATTGCGGAGAGAATCTCGAGAGCAAGAAGGCCCTCTACTCTGAAGGCTTACGAGGGCAAGTGGCATGTTTTCAGGGACTGGTACCATATGATTCACATTGTTCCTCTGAGTGTCACAATCCCTCAACTGGCCAACTTTTCTCTGGCTTTTCGAGGAGAAACAGCTGGCTCCAGTTATTATCAAATGCTACCGCTCCATGATATCAGACACATTCCGCCATTCTGGTACATGTGCTATCAGCCATGACAAAGATTTATCAGATCTTTTAGACACTTTAAAAAATTCAATCGACTTATATCCCTCACCCTGTTTCCAAATGGAATCTGTCCTGGGTTTTAACATGACTCAATTCAGACAGTATTGAGTCTTTAACCCACGATTAGTTAAAGCTACTATCATACAAATTGGGTTTCTTGATAGTCTTAGCTTCAGCATGCAGGGTGAGCGAGTTACATGTCCTTTCTAGTGACCCGAACTCTCTTCCGTTCCGATCAGAGGGTTTGATGGTTCTCTTGACGCAGCCAGGCTTCATAGTCCAAAATAGATTACCATACATTGGCGATCAACGAGTCGTCATTAGCTCGCTTCTTTATAGATAAGTCAGGATCAACAGCCATGTAAGATCCTGTTTGTGCACTCTAGCACCATTTCAATTCATAGAGGTGAGTCAGGTCACATACAAGCACCTCTTTCTTCTGGTGATAGCTGGGACATGAGATATCTCCATTCAAGCCCTTGCTTCATGGCTGAAGTGGGTTATACGCTCGGCGTACTCTGAGGATTCACAAATCAGTCACCTTATAGAAGCTGTTGGCTGACATGCAGAGTCAACCTTCTACAGTTTTATCTTCAAGTTTGTACTCGCAGAGGCAAACATTGATTCTAGTAGGTCCGGTGTTGGGCAGCCCAGACGCCCACCAGACCCATGTGCAACAATCAGCACAGCCTATTAGCTTCGCTGGATTCGCCAGATAAATTTTCGTAGGTAAGAAGATTTCAATAACTATCTTCTTAACCGTATAAAGGGGTCACATATCACGTGACCCTGGGCTGTGTTGCTGATTGAAAATTAGGAGACCGGGTTATCATTCACATGGGGAATCCAACCATCATTCCCTAGAGGATACCCGGGGTGGAGGTCAGATGCTCCGCATTCCCTCCTCCTATTACTTATTCTCCTAAAGTAATGTGATCGGGGAACGTATTCAAAGGAGAAAGCAAATTTTGTAGTAAATTATGTTTCTCCGAGAATACTTACCCGATCACATTACTAAGAAACCCTCCCAACCACCCCGCCATGCGAGCATCCTCGTGTTTTATATACCGCTCAGCTTAAAAACTAAAGAAGCGACACCTAGCGGGTAGCAAGGGGAGGTAAGGGGCAAGAGTTATTGCCCTTTGTCTATATGACATAGACAGGAAAGACGAATTTTCGTCTTTTGGTAGGGCTGGATTCGCGAGGTAGCAGGCTAATATCCCCTAAAGTAATGTGATCGGGTAAGTATTCTCGGAGAAACATAATTTACTACAAAATTTGCTTTCAAGGGAAAACCAATGTCCAGAACTCAATTCCAGGTAAACATATTTTTAAATATTATTTTAAAGTATTAATCTACAACCATGGACAAAAGTTAGCTGTGTAACATGTTATGTACAAAGGACCATTACAATCAACAAAAGTTAAACACACAATATAGATATACATTACAGTAATTGATGTCAGTTAATGCTCACCATTTATCAGTTTCCGCGTGTATCGGTGAACTTTAATGGCTCTTTTAAGATGTTTTAAAGATTATAATGCACATTTTCTTCAACTCATATAATCACTTGAAAAATATTCAGTGTCCCACGGTCTAGTGCTGCTTACACAAGACTGACCTGGTGTTTAAAACAAAATTGGTCCAAGACCTCAGACCATTGTAATTTTTAGACCCTGATTAATTTGGAATTATAGTGAATTCAGACAAGGACATTTTGGATTATATTATTGTGATACATCAAAAGACTGAGTAAATCATCACACTCAAGTAACTTTATGATCACTAAAAACGACAAATCAGTTATAGTGTACATCAGACATCAAAGGGGTACTAATTCACCTTCTCTCTGTTTGGAAGCTTGGAAATTACTCTGTTGGACAGATTCAGAAGAGATTACTCTCAGAATCTGCCATATTCCAAGCAAAAGAAATGTTCTGGTATGATCAGCATGTTTGGAACAGGGCCAACAGTATTCATGGAATGTTCTTTACACCAGCTGGTAGCAGGTACATTTTTTGTCAATGGGGAAAGACACTGGTAGATTCTTAAGTGCCAGACCAGAAGGCATAGATTTATTTCCGAGCTACCCACCAATATCACCAATGTTTCTCCAGTCCCATATTCAAAAGGCCAGGGCTGTCAATGGACATTCCATGAACTGTAACATGCATACTTGCACCCTGCAACTCCTCTAATACCAAGTCTTGCTGAAAACAAGAGAGCCTTGATTGCTTTCCTAATGTGGAAAACAAAATTGATAAACAGTCTAAGGATCTTTGCAGTGGAAATCCCTAAAAAACAATTTTTTTTATCAGCTTAAAAGACCCAAAAATTGTTAAACATGCATGTCTGTCCCATATCATGCATGCCATGCGGAAACTGTTCTTAATGGTGCAAGTAGAGAGACAGCTCTCTGTTAAACTCCTCGATACCACAGATAGTAAACATCCTCCTTTAGCTCTTTCAAAATGGAGAATTTAGCCTATGAAGGATACCATTCCATGCTCTTACATGACACCATGACAGAAGGGATGATAATAGAGATTGCAGAGACTTGTACAATTTCTGGTTCAGAAGAATCTGGCCCTGTGTCTTTAACAGATTTGACCAATTCTAACTTGGCTGAATAAAGCAACTTTGCATCTCTTTGATTTATCTCTCATACAGATCTGCTTCCAGTCATTCTAGCCATGGCAAAGACAATCAGTGAGTTTCATGCCATGTTACTTACCGTAATCTGAATTCTCAGCAGTTCAGGTATGATGGTTTGGTTTCACTTTTGACAATTCTGACTTTCATTAGAACAGCCTCCCAGTCATGGTTAGTTGGTTCTATTGTTGTGAAACCACTGTCCTCCTTGCCAGCAACCCCTTTCCATGGTAAACTTTGAGAGTAATGAGTCAGCAAAGGTTAAGAGGGGCACTATTTCCCACATTTCGTTATATGTAAGGCAATGAGTGCTAGAGGTATATGATGAGTGCTCTCATTTACATTGTTATGACATCATAATTGCTATGTTACTTCAAGTATTCAAAAGACATTCTGTCTTGTTTGGAACATTTTGTTGTAGACAAAACATTCTCTTTATACTGACATAAAATCTTTCAGAAAACACATTTCTAAAGATATATCATCAGAACCTTTGTTGATACATTGCCCTCACAATTTACCAAGAAAAGGGAATATTGTAATGCCTCAATCTGTCCATCTGTTTGTAATGTTATTTCCTTGTTTCCTAATCCCCTGGGTGGAAATTTGCCAAACCTGGTTCATAGGTTGCCCATATGGTAATTACCTACAATTTGTTGCCATTTATGTGGGGTCTTCAGGAGGATGTCAGCAGTCAGTTATAACATTTTGGTATTTTTTAAAAACCAGTTCAGATATATATGTTTATAGCAAGAGGAAAACTGTAATGAATTTGGGTTGCATCTCCCAGTCACTATCCTGCATAGTGTGGATCAGTTGGAGGTTGGTGTGGGGGAGGGGGGGGAAACTATAAAAGTAAGTGGGTGAGAGATGGTAAGCTAATCAGTATGATACTATTTTTTATCCTTTCATTCTGTATATTCTCATTTCAGCTGGAAATCACAGAATTTATCCCAACTCTTTTGTACTTTGGTTACACCTTTCTAATGGTTGTCACTTTCTGGATGCTGACTGGAACAATCGGATTCTATGCATCTTACTTCTTCATTAGGAAAATATATGGAGCTATTAAAATTGATTGATATGTGGCATTTAGTTAGAAGAGGAACTTATATGTGTATTTATGTAGATGGTATAATATCGTGGGGCAATGTACATGTCTATTATGCTTTGAAAGAGTAGTTACTTTTCATGTCCATCAACACTGGTAAAATGATTCACTGATGTATCGATGCATCAGTAAATTTGCCTTTTTTTATTATAAACATTGATACTAATCGTGTAGAAAAATGCAGTATGATATTTGCCTTTTAAAATTTACTTTTAGTCTTCAAACCATGAATTAATCTAATGACACTTTATTATTTTAGTATATTGATATATATTGTATCATGGGTTATATAGTATGATACATTTTGATTCATGGTACTGACCTATTTTTTTCACCGCTAACAGGCACATTCATGTAAATTGCACAGATCTGTTCATATTTAGTGAGTGTGTTTACATAATATATATGTATTAATATATAGGTGTAAACAGTGAAATTGTTAATCTATAATCCAGATTTATTTAATAGAAGATGGACAAGTAAATATACTAATTTATCAACTTCACTGTGTTGTTAATTGTATTGGGTTACCATCAGACTTTTTAATAGTGTAAATGACAGAAGATATATGATTCCCATATAGGGTTGTGATGTAGAATGGAGACCAGCTAAATGCATATGGATAAATGAAAAACATGACTTTGCCCTTCTTCTGTATCAGGTTATCAGATGACAATGAAAGTATAGAATCTTGTACAAACGAGGCTGATAAATCATCCAATTTGAAAAGGCAGTTCACGTTGAGGAAAACAGATTGAGTTTTCAAATTAAGAAAATCAATAATATTTGCTCATAAATTAAAAATATAGTTTATTCATCATCAGTAGAATCAATTAAAATGCCAGATATAGTAACCAAATATTGAAATAAAGAGCAAATTCATAAAGAAATGAAGCTTTGTGTGAGACAAGCATGGTAACATTGCTTTGTTTCTTTCTAGCTAATTTAAGTGAAACAGAGGAGAGTTGTTATATTACCTCCATCATTGACTTTGGCAGTGACATCCTTGCATATACAAGCATGTACATATATGTAAGGCCATACTGTATCTCAACCATTCTTTTTTTTTCCTGTTGTCCTAGGCAGCAATTTGGAGTCGATTTCATAGCACGTTACCACTAGGTTTTGGTTATGGGGAAAACTCTGTACATGCATGCACTTCAGTTGTATATTCTCTGTTTAGATTGCATGTTGAGCTCAGGTTTTCAGAACACTGTGAACTCTGGCACGCCTTTTTAACAGAAAACTCATTGCATTTCATATTTTATTGACGTGTTAGGTTTTTTTTGTTTAGCTCATGGCTAGTGGGGTGGGATTCACTTTCATAAAAATGGAAAATCCCTATCTACAAACATTAAGTGTTGCAAGTTTCATCAAATTTGTTCCAGTTTTCTTCTTTTGTCCTGGGAAGAAGAGGTCTTGTTTTGTCTTTGAGAAGAAGAGTTTGGTTTGGAAACATTATTGGCTTTATCATGACAAGGAAATGGGACCTAAGTGTCTTTTCAAAAGAAAACACCAAGGCAGGTGACCCAGTCTGGCTTGGATGGGTATCAAACCCATGATCATTGGGTTACAAATCTGATGCTGTACCAACCCAGCTACTATGGTTGAAGAAGATGTATTGTCACTGTCTTTTATTTCTGTATATGTTATTTATGTATACGTTTTTTTTTCTTCAAATATTGATAAGATTTAGCTACAATTGTTTTGTTCTAAAATTATTTTGCATAATTATGAATTATAATGGTGTCATTTTACAGTTCATATAATGATACTGTTGAAGCATTTATGTATATGTTTTGAGATTCACCAGTTTATATATTTAGATATTTTCAAAATAAATTTACTAAAAATTAATAAACTTTTCAAATAGATATGGAAGCATGCTTTTTGGGGAAAACATTACTCATACAAGTCTTGGCCATGGAAATAAAAAACTTGTATTTCTTCCATTTTAGCCAGTTGTACGTAATAAAAACAATACAAATGAGAAACTTTTTCAGAATCGTCAAGCATTGTAGACTGACTTGAGCAGTTCTTTTGTGAAGTTCTTTTATGCAAGGAGTATTGCTGGGTCTCAATTGTTTTGGTCAATCCAGACAGATTGTTCCCCTGGGTGTACAACTGTTTGTCTCTTCTTCAAAGCGTTTACATTTCTAACCATTCCATGCAATAAGTGTATCATTATCATTGTAACATATCTCTGATCAAAATTCACTACTATCAGTATATTAATCCTGTTCAAAGTAAATTCACAGCGCCAAAGCCATTTCCTCAACTTGAAGTAAATTCACTGTTCTAAGGACATTTTCCCCAATTTGAAGTAAATTCACTGCCCCAAGGACATTACACCAGACATTACACCTATTTGAAGCAAATTCACTGTTCAAAGGACATTTCCCCAATTTAAAGTAAATTCACTGCTCCAAGGACATTATACCAATTGGAAGTAAGTTCACTGCTCAAAGGAGATTTCCACAGTTAATGTTTTTTAAAAAATGTCTATGCTATAATGCTAATTGTACATTTTTTTCTATACAGCACCATGTGATATGATATTGCAAAAGTGAGGTGTATAACAAATACCTGTTCATTCATATATGACATTTTCTTTGCAATTATTATGATAATAAAGATCAATATTGGTTTAGTTGCTAGTGCGTCAGACTCATAATCCAGGGGTTATGGCTTTGGTACACACCCTGGTCAGCCAGGGTAGACTGCCTCTGTTTATCCTTGGCAAAGACACTTCACTCCCATTTCCTCAGCATCATAAGTGCTGAAAGTACTGTTACAAACCATTAAATTGGCAGAATGACAATAAATGCTTGCAAATCATTTTTAGTGTTAAAAACCAACCCATTAGCAAAATGACAATAAATGCTTGCAAATTGTTTTTAGTGTTAAAAACCAACCCATTAGCAAAATGACATAAAATGCTTGCAAATCATTTTTAGTGTTGAAAAACCAACCCAATAGCAAAATGACAATAAATGCTTGCAAATCATTTTGTTTTGAAAAAACGACCCATTAGCAAAATGACATAAAATGCTTGCAAATCATTTTTAGTGTTGAAAAACCAACCCATTAGCAAAATGACAATAAATGCTTGCAAATCATTTTTAGTGTTGAAAAAACAACTCATTAGCAAAATGACATAAATGCTTGCAAATCATTTTTAGTGTTAACAAAACCAACCCATTAGCAAAATTACAATAAATGCATGCAAATCATTTTTAGTGTTAAAAAAACAACCAGTTAGCAAAATAACAATAAATGCTTGCAAATCATTTTTAGTGTTAAAAACCAACCCATTAGCAAAATTACAAAAAATGCATGCAAATCATTTTTAGTGTTAAAAAACAACCAGTTAGCAAAATCACAATAAATGCATGAAAAACATTTTTAGTGTTAAAAACCAATCAGTTAATCAAATGGCAATGAATGCTGGCATCTCACTTTCCTTGTAAGTAAGCATTGTGTATTCCATCTTCTCACAATAGATTCCTCAATGTGTGTGTGTGTGTGTGTGTGTGTGTGTGTGTGTGTGTGTGTGTGTGTGTGTGTGTGTGTGTGTGTGTGTGTATGTGTGTGTGTGAAAAATAAGTGACACTAACATAAAGTAGAGAAACTCCACATGGTCAATATATGAGAGAATTTGCATTCAGAAAGTACTACATGTCAATATTGGGTCTGTTTGGGCTTCATCTTAGACAGCTTCATTTCCCCATTGAGTACCATGTAAGTTACACATATTTTACTTAATACATTTTTTATCTTATTGTGTAGTTTTGTTGGTTGCAATAATAATTTGCTTGTACATATTTTTTGTGTGGATGTGAAATGATGTGGTTACTTATTAATAAATATTCATTAGGTTACATAATGTATTTTGCTTGACCTCTATAAGCTTGCTGAGATATATGTAGCACTTTTATGGTGACAGCAGTAACATTCAAGGATTTTGTTAAAGTTGTTTTCCAATGTCGGAAAGTCAGATTTGAGGGTAAGGGGTGGGGGAGGGGAGACATTTTAATACACTTGTGAAACACCTGGTTCTGCAGAACAACTGTGGTTATGCATAAATTCTTGGTTCTGCAAATTAATCTGTTTCATTTATGTGCATGAGGTATTTGATTAATCAACAAAGTATTTAATGATATGCTTTATTGATGGTAATGTATATGCGGCATAGTTCTGTTTAATTGTAAATTTTAGGAATAGATGTAAATTCCATTAATGTCCATGTATGAGTAGCAAATACGGAAGTTTGTATTGTTGGCATTTTTATATCTTCCAATGACTAACACACTTTAGCTGATTTTGATTTTGAGAACAAAATCTGAGTATCTTAATTTCATGAACACAATTATTAATAATTGTTTGAGGTTAACAACAGTGTACAGACTGGACATAATTGTTTTGTATATAAATTTCAGTTATAGGAAAATTAATTTCTGCCTTTATCCATGTTTTTAAAAAAGAAAATAGTGGAGCGATAACTTTCCATATTTTTCTCAAAAATGAAAAACGTGCTTTTTCTAACCAGTATTTTCACTTAACTCCCCCACCTCTACCCTAGCAGAACAGAGAATCAAATTTTTGTGTGAACAAATTCACATTTTCACATGGCCAAAATTATTAAATTTTTCATTTTTATTTGCATAACTACATCATGTATTTTGTTTATAATAAATACTGGTGTGAGGTTCTTGCCTTATTTTCAGTTTGTAAAGTTACAGCATTTGATTGGACCATTTCAACAAGCACACAGATTTTAGTCCCTCTCATCACCCTAATATTTCAAATTAAAAAAAGCAACAATGAAATTGTCAGTACTTTTTAGAGTTCTATGAATTATGTCTGCATTTTTTTGCTGATAAAACATAAATGGGTAAAATTATGGCAGGTTTAAGAAATTGAAAATGGGGGTGATTAAGTCATTCTTGTAAACAAAACTTCTCTTTCATGCTTGTTTTCGTGCTGGGGGGTGAAGTGTTAAACTCTTGGGTCAAATTCACAGAAACATAAATATCTTTGATTTCTCTAAAGACAAATTATAATCCATTGTTTGGCTTTTATGTCTGTGGTAGTTCAGCCACAATGATTGTGCTGCATGTTACTTTTATTTAAATCTTGGAGGTTTGCAAAATATGCCTTGTAATTTGTTTCCTAAAAAATTATTTGATATATTAAATGACCATCATTTTGATACCCTTAATATCAAGAGATGTGCTCCATTTAAGAATGATTCAAGATGGGAACTGGCCATGGCTGTGTGCTCCATTCAAGACCGATCCTGATTAAGATAAGTTTGCACTAGTTAATATTATTACATCATAGCATTATTAAAACATTGTTTCATATCCTGAAAGTAAAATTAGGATAATAATGTCAACAGTATTGGAGTCTGATATCCTGTGTACAGATCTTGCATTCTTCATGGAAGACAAGTTATATGTTACTTTTTTGACATGCATGTACTTTGGTATCAGTGCCGAATGTTAGCTTTCATTTCCTCATAATATATGTACAAGGACTACATTACCAAACCTCTGACTGGGCTCAAACTTATATATGCATAGTTTAAGGAAGATGTATGTGTGGTCAGTTTGTAACATCTGACTATTAGATGAGCAGTTTAAATGTTTCACTTGTGGAGCTTGATACAGTAGATAGAGGGTTGATGGGAATATCTTCCAAAGTACTAAGGAATAATGTAAAACTAAAATTTAATGAATATTTACTTTTCACAAAGGATTTATTAAAGTCCAAATCATTATATTATCTGTCTTATCACATTTAACTGTGTACCTAGCAGTTATTTACAAATTGGATTTAATGTACATTTTTTGTACATTTTTCTTGAACCTTATTCGGTTTTCAGCTACATTCCATTTTGCTATCTAATAACTGCAACATCAGTTACATGATTATGTTGCACATGTTCATTTAGATTTTATACAGGAAAATAACCACATAACCTTCTTTGTATTAATTTAGTGCAGCTTTTCCCTCCTTCCTTTGAAACCATATTATCAAGTACATGTCTACAGTGGAGAACCAGAGTACAATTGTAAATTGCATATGTTTATGATACCAGTTGCATATGACATGAATTATTTAAAACTTTGGTCATAAATTGCGTGATACAAAATGTCTATTTCATTGAACTTTTGAGGTAAAATAATGTTTTGTGGGGAATTTTCAGTTAATGCATTATTTCATTAAACTATTTTGTAACAAAGTTGTTTTTGTGTTTACTATTGAGTAGCCATATTCACTTTTACAATTTCAGAATTAAAGAATAAATATCTTTGAATTGTTAAAACTAGTTATCTACAACATATTTCTTTCTCAAGACTTCAAGGCTGCTTTTCAAAATCTTAGAAATTTGGTTGGTTATCAATGTGTGATTTGTGATTGGGGAAAGGCTAATGCCATACTGTACAGCGAGTAGTTAAGATTCTTTCAGGTAAGTTTTCTAATCAGAATACTTTAGGAGTACCTCCACTACCTTGCAAATCCAGCCTACACAAGCAAACAGTCACATTAACCACACCTTTTGATCTGTTTTAGGAACAAAGTAGCTAAAAGATGTATGCATGCCTAGGCTGAATTCATATTAGAAAGGTGTGTCAATTTAGAGGCATTGTCATAAATTCCTTTGCTCATCCCTTATCAGTAGGTTATTTATGTGTCGTCACAAATATATATGTACTTTCAGCCTATTTTCCACCATGTGATTCCTTCCTTGGAGTTTTGCGATCCATACATGCTCAGTCTTTATCGTAGAAAAATATTTTGCAGTTCAATTGTCAAAATTCAACATATGGTAAGGTAATCAGTGCCATATTAATTTTGCCAGCCTGATGGTTTATAATGGTTACTATTGAATTTGGTTTCAGACTAGCAAATGGTGTCAATAAATGTCAAATAAATAATAATTTATTGTTTGTAATCAGCTCATTTCTGTGATCAACTATGGCATTTATCTTGATGCAAGGCAGCCACTTAAGAGTAAATTCAGGTTGATGCTTGTCTGATTTCACTTCTATGTAATCTTTGTGCTGCTTTCTTTAATTACAATTATCAACAATAATAGGCAGGATTAAGCTGTGGAGTGCAAGAATTTTAAGCTTACGAGAGATAATCAGTCCACCTGTATTGTTTGGGGTGAACCATATGTCCTCATACTTGACAAAGGTAAGATGAGTGACTGTCACAGTGATGTGTTTGATCAAGGCAAATAACTATCAAGAAATACATGCACAAGGATAAAGACAATACAGGTGCCACCATCATTGTCCATTTTCTGATCAAATCTCAGCAGGGAGAAAGATTGCCCCATCCTCAGAAGATAAGGCAATTTCAATCATCCTGGGTTTTTGACATAGCTAAAGCCCAACCATCCTCAAATTTCTAAAACCAAGACAAATCTTCATGGCAAAACCTAAGGCTACTATCAAAATAGTATGTGCTCAACCAGCCGTGCATTTATTCAATTAAAAAAAATTGGGTGTTCCACTTTGTGTACTGTACCTCAGCACAGACCAGCCTGGGTCAACTACCATGGCTTGTCTATTGACAAGGCAATTTACTCCAATTACCATGGCACTAAATAACCTACATGTGTTGTGCCATTAAAGACCAAACCAAATTATTACTTCAGCAAATTTGCCAGAGCAATCATGAAATAATTTGCCACTCAAAACCAGTCAGTTAAGTAATATGTGGAGTTATGGTCTCTTTATCTCTTACATCCATAACATTTTACTGTATTTCTGACAATAATAACCATCCTTTCAGCAGCAGGAGTAAGAAATAAGATGTTATGAGACGACCACCATGACAACCATACTGGACATCTGAGAGCACATTTTTCAGTTGGACCAACTCGATATAATAATAAGTGTTCTTGTGAAAACTCGTGTCATTATGACTTTCCACTAAATAGAATTAGTAATAACAAGATTTTTAAGATGGCTGCAGCAGTGGCCATTTTTGATGTACCCTTTTCATTCAGAACCGATATTCATTATATAAAGTATTCTAATTAAAACCCAATGTAGATATAATTATCCATTCAAAAGGAGCAGCGATATTTTTAAGATGGCATGTGTTCTAGCCAACAGTAAAATGGTTTATAAGATTTTAGTGAAACACCTTCATTTACTGGCATGTAAGCCAGATAGATGCCTGCTACTTCCCAATGAATGGTCATATAAACATGGAGTTTTCATTAAAAGACTTCTCATAAATGTCTAGCTGGCATGTCAGATGGAACACATAATACAAAAATCTTTTCATTTATGACCATGGTTTAGTTGTTAGTAAATGAAACGATGTCATACTAACATGCTTTTGGGGCCATATTCAATATCAGTGTCACCATTTTCATTTGGGACGAACTGGACCATGAGACGAATGTGTGTGTGTGTGTGTGTGTGTGTGTTAAGTTTAGTAACAAAACTTGAAGTATTTGAAGCTAATTGTGCTAGCATACGGACTAAAGACGAACAACAGCCCATCCCACATGCTGTTCTAGTCTATAACCAGTAGGACTATAAATTACCATTATAAGGAGCTGTGTATAATATAAATCAATATTGGCTGAAAAGATTTCAAGACCGGACCATTTCTTCGTTTACAAAATATGGTCACCACTGTACTGATTTTCAATTCTCGTTTCTGAAGGAGATATCTTCGCCTATTTGAGTGTTGAATTTTATACAGAGGTGTACAAAATATTAAGAACGCGGAAACTTCCTGGAAGCAGAGTGAATGGGGACGTGAAGATATGCATCTTGCAAGGCCAAAATGATTACAGTCACTTTTCTGGGAGGAATTTAGAACCTGGCTTGGCGTTTGTATTGTGAGTCAGGGGGCGCGAATGAACTGACTGCAAACGACTTCACCTTAGACCTTTCTCAAAAGTACATGATAACATATGAGCGCCTCCTATATATATATATATATATATATATATATATATAGTGACGATACCCAAGAAACATTTACGTTTCCGCAGTAAAGACATGGCCGAGTATAAAGACCGACGTCGCCAAACTCCCCAGAAACGATTAGAACTTAACACGATTACAGATATATTCGTGAACGTCTATTAAAATAAGCTTCAATCACGACAAAGCGTAATGGAAGAACTCAAAGCGGGATTCAAAGGGACATTTACATCACTGATCAAAGAAAAGAGAAAACTGCCGCACAGATGATTGGACAAGGAAAGAAACTGGGTCCAACTGTAAGACAGCTAAAAGAGTAAAAAGGATATCAAGAAAGCCACGTGCGAAACTATGACGACCATTGTAAAATTGCCAGAGGCAAGTAAGTAAATACAGTCTCAATAGATGGTGTAGTCTGCATGCGTGTTTTATGTTGTACTTAGATATTATTCGAGACGGAAAAGATGTTCGGACTTTTAAGTCGAAATTGAAAGTGCTCATGATGTGAACTATGCTATTGTTCAGGAACTGTTACAAATTATTCAAAAGGAATGTTGGACAACACAATCTTGACAGCGCTACTATTCGTGCTCAAATTGTCTGATACAAACTATAGTCACAAACTAAGTAAAAGAAAAAAGCAAAACCATCGATTTTTATTGAACTTAACAAACATTTTAATTATCAAAGTTATGAATGAACATATGAGAAAACTAACAGTATTATGAAGTGAATCCAAACCAATCCTTATAAAGGGTATAAAGTCCTAAATGAATTAGAAGTTCTTTATAAATTTAAAAACCTAATGTGTTCTGGTCCTCAATAGACCCTACGTGACAGATAACAATATTCATTTTGCGTCGAGTTTGCATGTTCATTTGAATATGGGACGAACTCAGACAATTGCTCTCAAACGACGATTCTCCGCGAAATCAGCTTGGATTAGTTAAAAACATCAGGAATACAAGGTGTTTCGCGATGATACTTCACAGATCTATTGTATTTTGACTCAATAACTTATAAAATTTTCTGATAGTTCATTATCGTATATACAAAAAAGGAAGAGGCGGAGTACTAACCTCTAGAGTATTTGATTGGAGACATAAATATCGACGTGTTATATTTGTTAATGATAGCTACCTTTATTCCTTTCTCATGTACAAGACCATTATGAAATGGATGTCTCAACAGAATAAAGACAATCAACGGAAGAAACTGACGCTGAAGTTACACTATTAAATTCTAAGGATTCTCCATTTTGGTCAGGTCCTAATGACAAACCCTCAAAAACCTTTTCTGTTGCAGGCTTAACAACAGGCTTAAGAACTTGAGATACACGGACAAATGTTGGGGACGAGGCGTTATTAACATTCTTTAATATTTGTACTTAATAACCATTAACTTTATTTGCAATGGTGGACGCGACGCTTGCAGAATTTGTTCCAGGCGATGATAAGGTATATGTCAAATCAGAAGATGGTGTGTTAGGCTAGCAGATAGAACGTGCCAAGATCGATGCTGATTTCGTATCACTTGACGATACAATCAAATATATTTTCGACGATTGCAAAATAGAAAATAATATTACTACCCTGATGTACCCATACCAACTCGATGCCAGCATGTTATCATCGCAGTAGCACGCGATAACACCCGCTCGCTAACCGGCGTGGTCTCAACTGTTGTTGAAATTGTGACTATCGCAACAATCATAGGTACACCAATCGGATTTGCTGTTGGAGCTATATCGAGCACACAAGACGCTCACCGGCGATCATCGCGAGCATCTGCACCATACTTGTACTATCGACGCTATTTACTCGTGCACATGCAAAATGATGGAGTCATGCGGCAGGAGACTTAGATGCAGATAGGTAATAGGAATGTCAAATATTCATTAATCATTACTTTGTTTCAGCTGGTAAATTCCCGACACGGGCCGGATCAGATTATTTTTGAATAACAAAAACCGGCTCAGGTTTATTGGTGAGAAAATACTCCAGGGGAACGCAACAATTTTTAACACGCGATGACATAGATTAGGGCTGACAATAAGGTACATTGAAGTCTTTGCGCCATTAAAAAAGCCAGCATTTAATGTAGATTATTAACAACTGTTCCACATAGATAAAACATTTAGGTAATATCATGTGTACGCCCGTATTATCTAATTGTTATTACTGCTATTCGTGTGTATAAAAGACCGAAATAACGTCTTTTGTTTGATTAAAAACCCGGTCATCAGTTAACCAGGCTTGCGGCCTTGATCTTGATGTTTTGTCGACAGGTTGAAACAAACGAGTTCTGTTAGATTTTTGTTTATCCCAATCTAGATTTTCAAAGGAAGAAAGAAATTATTATATTTTACGTATTTAAGTAGACATTACTCATTTGACACATGACTGAAATATGAATACAGCCCGAAACCAGAATGATCAAAGAATATGTACCAAAATCTACTTTGACAAACAAAAACTGAAAAAGGTAAAAATTTACGAATGAACAATATGTTTTATACAGACTATTTAAATGTTATAGGTTTACAGTTATAAGTCTATTAAATATGTAGTAAAGCTAACATAGCAGACTGTTTCTTAACAAATTTCTTGAGACGAGGACTGTACCTATGTGGAACAACTTTATTTATTCAAATTTATTCATGTCATCAAATGTGATTTTCGCAGGAATTGCACGTTGTTCAGCGAAATTTACGTTAAATGTTATTTTATTAAAAGGCTTTCTTTATGTTGGCATTCATTCTTTACCACACAAATTTTCTCTCATAATTTCCTTTTTTTCAAGTCGCATATGTGCTTATATTTTATTATTAGGTATATTTTCACATCTGAGAAACCCTTAGTAAGCCAGAAAACGCTAACATATGGGTTTCAATGTTTTTCATATTTAGCTGTTTGGCTATGAGAGAGAGAGAGAGAGAGAGAGAGAGAGAGAGAGAGAGAGAGAGAGAGAGAGAGAGGAGAGAGAGAGAGTCTTTAATAATGAAAGTGTTTTGCTAAATTCATGGCGTGTGATCTTAGTTTGTGGCATTCATATTAAAAAAAAAAAAAATTTAAGAGAAGTGTCGAGCCGGAGTAAATAGTGTGAAATATTTTTCACTTACAGCAGCCTTCGATAATTAGAGATTTGATGGACTTAAGAGTATGGAGCCTCTGTATAAATACGATTTAGTAAATGTTTTCCTTCCGCAAGTGTTTATGGAAGTCAAAATCATGTAATGTGTTTGTGTTACGACAAACTTCAGAATCATTTCAGTAGTTGGCAAACTACAACATGTAATAACGCAGAAGGAAAGTAGATCTTAGCAAATGCAAGCAACCATTTACAGCTTGCATTAATGAAGAATAGAACATTCATGACTAGAATTATGAATGTAGCACTTGCAAGCAGCCTTTGACAATAATGCATTAGGAAAGCAGCACTTGCAAACTGCCATGTACACTTTGCATTAATGAAGAATACAATATACATGGATGGAATTATGAAAGTAGCACTTCTCAGCAGAAATTACAATAATGCATCAAAGAAGATTAGAAAATACATGCATAGAATTATGCTGTAATCGCCCTAAAACTATAACCGTATAATATTCTTTGGTGTCATAATAATGCAATTGTATCCTCTTTCCCCAAAGACTATTATTGGGTTTATGTCTACAATGGATAGCCTGGATGCAGTTAAAATTAAGGATGTGACCAAAAGATGTCATAAATTGTTAAATAGAAAGTTTTAATTCCATTTATCATAAATTGTTAAAAAAAAACAATGATTTTGCTTGCAGATATTATTCATTTAATACATTATTTCATTAAACAACATTTTTTTCACTATTGATTAGTCATATTGTTTACAGTTTACAAATGAATCACTTTGAAAATTTGAATCTTCTTTCGCACCGAACTCGAATAGTCTTGATCAGTACGCGTTTCTCTTTAACCTGTCTGATTTCCCAAAGTCTCGCACCCAACGAGAAAATCACAGGTTCGTCTATCAGGTTACCACTTTAATTCTTGAAACCTTGCCTGAACTAGCTCCTTGCTGAGAGAAACAGGAGGTGGGTAATTGGCTGTCTTCTTGAGTGCCAGGACAGCCACGCACACAAGTCAGAAACCCATTCAGAACTACCGCTGTTATTTCTGCGAGACCAAAATATGACTCGAAGATATGTAAACGCGGAAATTTGTAGAACAATCCAACAATTTTTTCGCCAGAAATTATTCCTAAGAAGAGAAACCAATTTATTTTGACCACTGTAGAATTGATCAAGAAGGTATGAATGAAAATATGGTTAAATCATAGTAACTTCTCGGTCAAACATTTCGTTGTAATTAACCGAAGTGGTCCGTATGCAGCAATTGACTCGCATTTTGAGTATGATGCGTTGGATTGACCTCGCAATCCAATGGGCTCGAACCCACAGTCACCGAACATGTATATACCCCCCCCCCCAATTCTACTCAGGCAGAAAGCAAGGGAGACTTGATTGCTTCCACCGAGAGAGCAAAACAACCGAACAGACTGACAACCTTTCGAAACTAGTATCAGCAATTCTCTTAATGAAGATCCCGCCTCCACATTGCCTGCGAATGCAGAATTTAAATCTACACCCAGAGATGTCGATCTTGCAGAGACGGAGTTAGGTGTATGTGGATCCTGGGGCCGACCATGACTGCACAAGGCCTGCGGCGGTCATGACAAAAACTCATAAGAACGACCTTAGGCCTGAAGCGCGGAGCCCAATTGCCACCCCAAACGCCGTTCATGCCATCCTGCTTGCCGTTTCGAAAGCCTATGTTTGGAAATGGAGAACTTTATTCTAGTGGTGCAAGCAGCAACACCTTGCTCTCATATAAAAGCTTCAGGATCAAATATAACTAACTTTCTCCTATGGAACTTCGACAAGTTAGTTCACATCATAATCAAGGGCTACCGTTCCACGATCATTGTTACATTTCACCATCATGAAACAGATAATATAGGCTAGATACAAGATCTTTCTGACGTTTTTTTTAAAGAATATCGGCTTATCTCCACAAATGACTCGACTCTTTGTCTCAAAGAGAATATTGTATGGGTATGATATGACTTGATTAAATAACACTTGAGCCACTATCCAGAACCTCTGTTACAAACCACTCAAACAAGATATTCTTCCTGGTCACTTTAGCTACAGCAGTCAGAATCAGATACATTCCTTGAACTGTGCGCAGCTCCGCCAAAATGGTTGGGTAAATAGTCAGTACCGCATCTACTGTCATTGCTGAAAAAAAGGATCCGTTTTTGTTCATGTAAACTAGTCCTTTGTCTTCAAACCACTGCTTCCCACTGATCCTTGATCCAAGGAGCATCCGCTGGATCCAACAATGGTTACAAGTGGTATCTAAAACGGAGTGAACCGATCAGAAGAAGGCACTCTAGCTTGTCCAATCAATTTTTTTTCGTACGTATGTAGGTGGGAGCAAATACGTTGAGAAGATATTCTTTCTCTAATTTGTAGGAAGCAAAAACTAATTGTATCCACAGCATTAGTTTCAAAATTTGAAAACAATTATATTCAGGTAAAAGAAACCAAAAACATTATAGGACGTTTAACAGATGTTAAATGTACATATAACAATTAAGAATGTACATTGTCAAGGATTTCTGTAATCGCTGAGGGTTTTTTGTCTCTAGGAAGAATGGGTGATAAATTTTGAAAAGGTGTTTAAGGTAAGGAAAAAAAATCATTAGCAAAATAAACAGCACAATGATTTTAAAGGTGGCAGAACAGAAAACAATATTAACTAAAACAGCATGATTACTTTCAGAAATACAGAATACAGTTACAAATTTATTAAATAAAGTAAATTTATGATGAAGGCAAACATTTCGGTCAAATTAAAAGGATAAAATCAATAATAATAATAATAATAATAATAATAATAATAATAATAATAATAATACCTAAAAAGAAATATGCTACTGTAATATCAAAAGGTACAGTATCATTATATCGAATGGGTATTATTGAGTTTGGCTGATTATTGGCAAGCTTGTCTAAAAGAATGTTACTAATAAGCGATTATTATACTAAAAACACGGGGTTTTAAAACCAGATCTAAAAGTATTGTAAGGAGAAAAAGATGAACATTTATAGCGAAATATCTGGATTATGATGCAGTTTGTATACGGGATATGGACGAAACGTTAACTAATGAGAACGGTTTTGAGGTTTATTACCATACAAACTCGAATCTCAGAATCAGTAAAGCTTTAATTTTAACGCACTGGACCAAACACATTTTAGTTTTAATTTTTGTTATTTTTTTGGGAAAAGGCTAGGCGTTTCTCGCACAGGACAGTTGCTAGAGTGTTTGACTCGAAATTAAAGAGTGGCGGAATTTATACCCGCCCAGGCTAGACCGGGTCGGATGGTTCGACGTATGCTTGGGAATAACACTTTTTCCTAGGCAAAATACAGTCAGAACATGTTGAAAGTGCCGATAAAACCACCCAAAATAAAATACCTTTAACCTCAAGATAATTTTGTTTTTTTCATCGAATATAATGGATCTAATGAATCCTTCATTTTGCAAATAAGAGCAAAATTATTTTTTCAAAGCTATTTTGGCGGCCGGAAGCATCTCCCCCCTTCTTCAGCAAACAAAGTAAATGGCCAGCAGGTGAGATTATATGGCGATTTTACATCGCCCATCGTGCTTCGTCCATTCACTATTAATATTTACACGTATTTTTTTTTCAAAAACCGCTTTAAAAAATTTGATCAAATTAGTTCCAAAATAATTGGAGGAAAATACTTTGCTTGAGGACACGCTTCGGCATCCTACCCTGGCTGATCTGATGATAGGATTCGAACCCGGGTCGTATTGGGCCCTTCTCTTGCAAGCTAACGACTTAGCAATTACGGATCCTTAAATTAGTTTATAATCTAACTTTTTGCAGAGAACTATTGCTGAAGGCTTGACCACATTTATAAGTTTGTAATAGTTTGAATACAATTTGATGTTTGGTTAATTAGAGTTTGACAGATGCGAGCAGTCCCTGAAACATTTGTTGTTTATAAGTTATCACGTGTATTATGCATTCATTGGAGGCATTTAACATATTAACTTCCATTAGATCAGTGATGGACGGGTGGGGATATTTTGCCGGCTACCCGGTCGTGTCATGTTTTACTAGGTTGAATTTCTGCACCCAATATTTTCAAACAAAAAACGTATTTTTATATATTAAAAAACTTGTTATTGCCGACACCCATAAAGACGGGGATGGAGAGTGGGGGCGAACTCGACCCGGCAAGATCAAACTTTTATCTTAAAACCCGTCTGGGTCGGGGAGGCCAGGTCGAGTACCTTTCCATTTTCTATATTAGATGCATATTCTATATTTTGTAGCTTTTAATTAAAAATATTAATACAACACTATTAATGTGCAAGAAAGCAACCAAGTAGCCCAAGGTTTTTCTTTGCCCACTACTCATTGAATACATTTGTAAATTTGCGTCCACAGTGTGACGCGTGTTAACTATTCGGTTAATAATATAAGCTCCACTTGGGCCTCTTTTCTTTTTAAATAGTTAGAAACCAAAGAATGGAAACAAAAGCTGTAGCAAAGGATATTTAGAAACTTGTTTGGATGCCACCGAATATTTTCGACTGTTGTTAGAATAGTTCTAGAGATCTGCACAAGCCTATCAGAGTTATATACCCGATGAGTATTTGCACTCTATTTGAGTAAATGCACTCTGGATATCCTTGATATGTTCATACAATATGTTTCTGTTAAACCAAAAACAGTTGGCATTTATTATTATGCAGAACAAACAATTGCTTTGCTTTTTAAATTAGATCAATTAAATTAAAATTTCACACCTGTAATCTAGTATATCTAAAGAAATGTTTACTGCTGTACAACACCTTTATCATAATCGATCCTAGCACAATTATAATTTACATCATTGTCTTTTACAAATCAACACCCTACAAATATCGAGTTCCGAGTGGTATCAAGAAAAATACAGTCAGCGCAGCCTGTATTCCAAGGAAAAGAAGGAAGAAGAAAAAATCCAACAATTTTCCTACACTTCTCCAGTCGATGTCGTGTTCTTCATTTGCCTCTTCGTTGGGATTATTCATGTTCTCAATTTGTATATCAACAGTGTTGCTCCATTTCGCACAAGACTTGCAGCGCTTTTTGCAGATGGAACATTTGATGACCCGCAAGAAGATCACAAGTGGCTTCGGGACCTTGTTTTCGGCGGGCTTCAAATGAACTCGAAGCATCAGGCATGTGGCGATTGTGCTGAAGGAACTGAACATCATCATCAGAATGATGTAGACACACAATGAGGACATGGGAGACGACGCTTGGGGAAGAAAGGTCATCAACATCTGCAGAAGGACCATGAAGGACAAGAAACACGTGCTGCTGTACCCCATTCTCTCTCCCGCATCAGCCGGGATAAGAAAGACAAAGCCTGTTATTATAGCTAATAGAAGAATAGGAGCAATGATGTTCAAAGAATAGTATAGTGACTGGCGCCGGATAGTTATCGTATATTTGTTTACAGATAAAGATTCAATTACCACCGTCTCAGTTTTGGTTTCCACAACGGACCAGACGCCATTGGCATCGTATTGGTCAGTTTGCCATTCAGAAGAGTTGAAGCTGAGCTGTAATTCTGTATTATCGTAATTCCAGGGTGTGAATTTAATCGTGCAGGTCTGTTGATCAAAAGGATAATATGTTGCATCCGGCTCACAGGCAGCGTTGATAATGATCCTCTGTTTCCAACGAACTGTCATGCTCGGATACGTAAAGCGGACAATTGAAGAGGAATCGCCTATTTTTGAAGTGGTGTCAACTGCATTAAGTAGAACGATGTCTGGCGTCCATACGTGTTTACTCAAGCACATAAATGTGGTTGTATCCTTTGAGGCTAAATCGTCCATGACGCTTTCATCAACCCAGGAAAGTTCCAACGCCCCTGCCATCTTTATCTGTCCGGACGCAACATCAAAGTCATTAATTGAGTACAGATGCATATCCATGAAAACCGTCTTTGCTTCTGTTAAGTCGTTAATGGGTATCAAATCCACATATCCATAAGCATCATTGAATTCTTGCATCATGTCCAAATCTGCATTCACTGTCCCGCCAAGGGTGTCTGATAAATAGAATAATCAGATAAAAATACTCCTATAAACGGTCATTCTTATATCTAGTAAGGGCGGTTGTGTCGGCATGATACCTTTTCGATCCCGTGATGGTCATATGGAGAAATTTTAATACTTCATGTACCGTAATGCATAGATTCTAGCTATAAGCAATTCATAAATTGGACAATATACTGCTTTTATATCAACAATAACAATGGAACTGGAAATTAAATAACTACCTATATTAGCCAACGATTAGTGCAGGACCAAAGTCCGTCTTGAATTCTTTAAAGATATTTAAAAAATTGGACAATTATGTTTTATAGTGGTGATTAATAATTTCGGGTTTGTTATCTATGTGTGTTTGTATGTTCTGTCGATTAAAAATCTTAAAGTGTTACCTTGCCCGTATGTCACCCTGATTAAGCCTGCAGATAGAATAATCAGATAAGACACCATCTGAATACATAATTTTAGACAAGGTTTCATCTTGGTCCCTGTCCTCTTCCCTCTTTCCAAAACTCGCTCATACCCTCAATGTCTAAAAAAGAATGCACTACTCGGTTTATATATGTAACAAAATATCCTTTAATACATTGTCATGATATCTGTTTTGTAATCTTGGGCAAGAAACAGGTTGGCTCTTTGCTAAACAGACGACAAATGATACTCTTTTGTTTGATCCTTCCTCTAACTATACCCACTGCCAAAATACCCATATAAACGTTCCTATAAACGGTCATTCTTATATCTAGTAAGGGCGGTTGTGTCGGCATGATACCTTTCCAATCCCGTGATGGTCATATGGAGAAATTTTAATACTTCATGTACCGTAATGCATAGATTCTAGCTATAAGCAATTCATAAATTGGACAATATACTGCTTTTATATCAACAATAACAATGAAACTAGAAATTAAATAACTACCTATTTTAGCCAACCATATATACTATTTCTAAACACTCCACTTAAACAAATACATTTAAATTATATTTTAAATAACGATTAGTGCAGGACCAAAGTCCGTCTTGAATTCTTAAAAGATATTTAAAAAATTGGACAATTATGTTTTATATTGGTGATTAATAATTTCAGGTTTGTCATCAATGTGTGTTTGTATGCTCTGTCGATTAAAAATCTTAAAGTGTTACCTTGCCCGTATGTTACCCTGATTAAGTTTTGCGTTTAGGTCACTGCGGTGCAACTTTTGTATTCGATTAATGTTTAAATTAAGTAAGTTCATAATTGAAGACCTTAGAAATACAGAAAGGATTGATCTAAGATTGACAGGAACATAATTATATATGTAAGAAAAGGAACAAGACACGAATATATGTCTTTCTCAAGAAGTTAGTGATCAGACATTCGATCCATTATTACTCAACCAACTGTCCAGCATGCATAACTGGTAAGGTGGGACACATGACGCTTTTAACTCGAGGATGCCACTTGGGATAAAACGGGAAATTAAAAGTTAAAAATGTCAATAGGATTAACATCGGGAGGCCACACAGGGACAGAATTGGAAATCAAATTGTACTTTGTTTTTAATTTAAAGTCAGTTTCCTCGTTGAAAAATATATGGAGTACATTAATGGTTATATTAAAATGTTTAGATATTACACACCATATTATTTGCTTAATATTCAGCATCCAGCAAACACACCAGAATATCTAGCAAGAGCCCTTTGACATATCACACACACACACTGAAACACATACATACTTTCTACTATCCAGTACCGATATAACATACTATCCAACACACATCCTGCTGTCCAGCATAAAGAGCTGAAATGTTTATTCATATGCTATACTTAGATACTTGCAAGCATAATATCACACGATCAAGAAAGGGCAAGGGTATTTATTGACACACTATCCTCATACATCATGCTTCTGAGTGTTAATAGACATGCGCACAGACAAACATAACTATCTTACAGATGCAAGGGTAAGGGGTTAAATGTACGTTTTTGTTTGTCTATGAACATAGACACACACACACACACACACACACACACACACACACACACAACTAGATCTTAAATAATTTTTAGTAGTATCTGTTTTTTATAGATCTATTAGTCGACAATGGTCAACGAGTATTACACATACACACTGTAGCCACAAACAAATTTTTATACTGGGTAGAAGGGGATTACAATTTTGTGAATGGCCCTAAGAAGTGCCATTGGTTGGGTTGTTGTCCTGGACAATCACTCTGCTGCATTGTTGCAGGCCAATGTTTGCATTTGCAGTGGCCTTTCTATTTTGGAACTCCCTCCATTTTTATACATTTTTATAGTCAAACTCGTTTCTGATACACGAACTGAACTGATTCACCTGTTCCAGGGGTCGACAAACTATTTCGTGATCTTGCAAACGCATACGTTTGCGAAGATACTACATTTTCACGTGACAGGCATCATCTTGTCATGACTTTCAGGTCGCTTTTAACACATCAAAGTTGACAACATTATTCGGACAATAGTTCAACGTCATTTTATTTTGCATGTGGTATGCTTCTGTCCTTGTCGGCCTCTGTTTTGAAAACTGTAATTGCTGGCTCCACCTCTAGTAAAACTTACAGTAATATTTTATGTAGGTTCATTGGTCCATGCTCCTAAACGATAAGAGTCGAAGTAAAGGACTCGATCTTCTAAAAGTTTCAAGAGAGAATTGTTTTAATTAGGCATTGAATATCACGTATGATGCAGTGATGTCATTTCCAAACTCGCCTTGGTGTGGGTGCACACTATGTGACTTTTGCATTTAGAAGATTTCCGTTATCGCATAACTGGCTTGAAGAGGCTGTTACTTTTTTGTGTCGTTTTTCTTGATATTTTGGTTGTTTACTGTCTTCGTTTACGTTATTGTGATCATCATGGATTTTCTTTTGAGTTCGAATGTGTTTCTTCATCTCATTGTTTTGGAAACGAGAACAATTGTACTTTTTCACAACTGTCCTACTCCACTGCTACAACGTCCTCTGTTCGTGAACAAATCGCCATCACGTGATTGCCAGTCAACCCGTTTATGCTAAGATAGACCCTAATCAATTGCTGACCACTCACTGGCTTTCCACACTACATTGTGCTCAAGACTAAACGAACTGGGACTACATTAATCATTACTTAAATGTAAACAAATTCCCCTACCTTACCACCAAGAACTATAAAAAATGAACATTTCCGCCCCCTCAACCCTTCCCTCATCAATAGTATGAGCCCACGTAGCACCATTAATCATTACTTAAATGTAAACAGAAGCGAAAAATGAAACGTAGCATCAAAGCTGGCCGGCGTAGAACAGGAAGAAGAGTTCTAGTTATCTCCCTTTTGTCCTTTCCGGCTCAACAATTTAACAATTAGGTCGTTAATTTAGATAACCTAGTTCACATCCTTAATAAATCGTGAACCTTTATGTCAACTATCCAAGAGATGCCGCTGTGTGCTGAATTATACAGTGCCCAATCATTGAGACGTCGGAAAAGCGCACATAACTAGTTAATTTTATTAACAATCAGAATATATACGTGTTTTTCCTGACAGAAACATGGCTGAAACATCAGACGATGAGCCCAAGTGCAAGGATCTAACACCCACTGATTACTGGTTAAGTCGTTCCCCCGCCACTTCGCGGAGGTGGAATTGCTGTCATCATAAGGAACTCTATGGTCAAACATGTTAACCACAGTACAACCTTTAATTTCTACCACACCTCGTTTAAGCTAGTTCAGACCACACTCACTATGGAACGTAGGTAAGCCCATTTTTTTATGCCTCTACCTCCCTTTTCCTAGTAGATAAAAAATCTGAGACTGTCTTTTTGGAGCAGTTTCCGAATCTCCTGGAGTATGGAAATTCGTTAGGTAACAACCTGATTATTCTTGGAGATCTCATTTTTCACGTTGACTGTCCAGGACACCCATACACATCAAAACTCTTAAATTACATTCATGTTTCAAACCTCAAAAAGTCAGTTAACCAGCCCACCCATAAAGATGGTATGCATTCTGGGAACAACTATAACCACCATTCAGATAAGACTGCAACTTATCACGACTTAATGTCAAGCTGACTCACGAAGATACCATTGTTTTATTATTATTATTATTATTATTATTATTATTATTATTATTATTATTATTATTATTATTATTATTATTGGCATAACAGTTCTGATCTAAATATTATTTACTCTTTATTCTTCGTTGAGCACGATGTACTTGCTTTGACTGTGTTCATAAGCATCTGAGACTGAGCATATGTGACGCATAACCCACCGACTCAGCTTCTGATTGGTTAATGAAATTCAAATTCCCCTACCTTACCACCAAGAACTATAAAAAATAAACATTTCCGCCCCCTCAACCCTTCCCTTATCAATAGTACGAGCCCACGTAGCACCATTCTATGAGTCCCAACCCCTACACCGGTAATACAGTGCGTTTAATGTGATTATTAAATTGATATGTATGTGTATTAGTCTTGACCTACTAACGAGTAAATGAGATATAAAATGTACCATTCTGACCTCAAGATTGTTTTATTCCAGATATGACGCATGAAGATAATACACTGTAAAGGACAAAGCATTAACGACAAAAACATGGACAGGCTATAGATAGAACTTGATAGCGTATATAGCTTGTCTAATGCTCGAATTGGTCTTATTGACATGAAATCATTAATTATTTCAAACAATAGACTTGGATACGTACCCAGCTTTATACAACTGTGGAATGAATACATTATTCTAGCATTGCTGAAATATCGAGTTTCTTTTAACTGGATGTCATATTACAGATATCATCTTTATACGTTTGTATATATGCCCAAATTCATGCAATTTATGAATACATGTATTATTGGAGATACACATTTTTGTCTAAATCGTACACTAAGTGAACTCTAAATTGTGATTTTTTTTGTTTGTTTCTTTTTTACCGATACTTTCAACACTTGAAATGTTACTGATCTTCGCATACATACGGAGCTATGTGCCATTCCAAAGGATTCCAATTATTATTATTATTATTATTATTATTATTATTATTATTATTATTATTATTATTATTATTATTATTATTATTATTATTATTATTGATGTTGTCTTTCACCTGTATGTGGATTTTGTAGTGATAAACAATATTACAACGTGGACGCCGAATGTTTCTTAGAAAAGATTACTAATTGAGAATGTTTTGAAGTCTTTACAAACACCTTGAAAAAGCCTTGAAATTTAATTGTTTTGAGGCTGTTCAAACTTTGTTTACAAATAGACAAAAATGATTCCCATCCACATTAAATATGGGCGCTGTTACGAAAACTACACTAAATTAATGAACCCTCAAATATGGACAAAAGTCAAACATATACCACAAATTAAATATGCATCATACAGTGGATTAAATCAAACATACTTTAAGACAAGCATAACAGACTTGACACATCTTGAGTATTTATTGGCGAACACTGGTCACGGTTTTTGATATTTACAAAACTAGCTTGATATAAAATAAGTTTATAATAATAATAATAATAATAATAATAATAATAATAATAATAATAATAATAATAATAATAATAATAATAATAATGAGGTCTTTGTATAACGCCTAATCTTTAGAAGCTCAAAGCACTTTACAACATTTATAATGATATGAATACAAACAAGAAAAAAGAAAACACCATGAAATTACAAAACATAAAAAATGCTGAAAATATATTAGGTAGGATACATTCTCAGATCTTTACGTTTATTCTTGCAGTTGAAAAAGGTGCGTTTTAAGAGCAGTCTTGAAAGGTATCGCTGTGTCTTTGTGTCGAATTTTAATGGGTAGTTCGTTCCACGTTATTGGGCCTTGGTATGCAAAATATCGTTGTCCAGATGAATTCGTTTTCATAATATGAGTAATGAGTATACCATTGACAGAAGAGGAGCGTAAGTATTATGCTGGTGTGTACATAAGGGTGAGGACAGATAGGTATGTTGGACTGGAATCCGTCAGTGAAACGTATCACGGAGAACACATTTTGTGTTTGATTCTGGATCAAATGAATAGCCAATGTAGGGTACAAAGCTGCGGGGAGGAGTGCTCTGATCGTGATACTCTAAGGATGATTCGAACAGCTGTGCTTTAAATTTTTTGAAGATTCTGGAGTGTATATTGAGATGAACCGGACATAACTGAGTTACAATAGTCCAGTCATGAAAGTACTAATGAACGCATAAGTGTTTTAGTGGCATCAACTGAAAAATATTTGCGAATGGAGCAGATGCGTCTCAGCTCAAGAATGCAGCCTTTCATGAGATGTTGGTGTGAGAGTACTGTCGAGAGTAACACATAAATTCGTACTGATTTGTGTGAATTTAATATTTGGTGTTGCTGATATTTATTGTTTGAGGTAAAGGATGTGAATAAGAAAGTCTTTGTGTTGTGATCAGAATGGCCTCAGTTTTAGCATAAATCATTTTCAGCTTGTTACATGTTACTATGATTTCACATTAGAAATCAACCTCTCTGCTGCTTGGATGGTAGCATCAGCTTCAGTTGGGTGGCTATATGTGTATATTTGGGTGTCATCAGCGTACAATTGGTGAGACACTAGATGATGATCTTTGACACTTGAGAGAGGTTGAGTGTATATAATGAAGAGAACCTGTCCATGAACAGACCCCTGTGGAGTGTAGTCCATTTGCAGATACAATTTGTGTCCTGTTGACTAAGTAGGACTTGAACCACAGTAATGCTTATTGTGAATGCCAAATACATGCTGGAGTCGGTAAAGTAATCCATCATGGTATATTGTGTCAAATGCTACAGACAAATCAAGGAGGGTGACGACTGTAGTCTTTCCGCTATCAGAAGCAGAGAGAATGCAATTGACTACTTTCAAAAGAGTAGTTTCAGTACTGTGGCAAGGGTGATAAGCAGTATGTACATTGTTAAAACGACGTTTTGAATTCAGATGAGATACAAGTTTGTTTAGAACAATTTTTCTAAAAAAAAATATATGAACGGGAGATTATTAATTGGGCGGTAGTACTTTAAATTGTTATGTTCGAACGTTTGTTTCGTCAGCAGAGCCATTACAATGTGGCAGTTTTGCAAAATGATGGGAATTCCCCGGTTGAGAAAGAAGTATTAATAACAGTTCGTGAAAGCAACATTGGATCTAAGCACTCAAGCAGCAGTGATGTTGCAATTGGATCAAGTTCACATGATTTTGCTGCACTCTTCATCACGATTGTCCATACTAAATGCATAGAGACAGGTTCAAATGCTGCTAACGGTTGTCACTGCAATTTTGTATTGCAACTGTATATTGACGAATAGTCAATTGAAATTGTGTTGTCAAGCTTATCTCTAATGGTTTGTACCTTGTCACAAAAGAAATTTGCAGACGGGTTCGGAAGGTCTACTGGAGAGAAAGTAGATGTAGTAATAGTAAATGGACTATGATTGTGACGTTCTTCTTATCGGCTTCATAGATTTGTTTATGAATAGTGAGTCTGGTGGTGAGCCAAATCCTCTCCGTTTTACGGCGGTCTCTTGTAGCAGGTTTAAGCTATTCCCTAACACTGCTATACCACGAAGAACACTTTTGAATTGATACTCTGCAATTGGTGGCTGGGGCATGTTTTACAAGCATTGAACGCAGGCAGTTATCGAGTTTTTCTGCTGTAGGAAGTAAGTAAGTTGTTAGGTTTGCTTGGATGTCATGCATTAGTTTGGTTCTATTTATCATATGGAGTTTCTCTTATTAGCAAATAAAGGTGGAGGGTTTGAGACTGATACATCCATATGGCATATAATGCAGAGGTGATCAGATGCTAGTTTGTGGGATACAAGGGTGGACCGTAGAATATTATCATCAGTCTATGAAGAATCCAGTCTAAAATATGAACATGTTTATGGGTGGATTGTTTAACTGACTGTGTATGGTTGAAAACATGAATGGAATCTATGAGTTTTGATGAAACACGATAATGTAGAAGAAGATAGACTAGCACATATATCATGAAAAACAGCACGAACACGGAGTAGGTGCTTCAAGCCGGTTAAGCGATAAGGGCCATCTTTACGGAATATGCAGCCTGTAAAACCCCGGGAAGATATGTTCAGAACTTATATGAATATCATTTGAAAAACGAAGATTACCGGCCCGAAACTTATGCAGTTCTTTCAACCTTAGAAAATGGTATAAGATAAATTGAAATTCAAATCAAAATATTAAATAGATCAAATTCAGTTCAATGGAAATGTGCAATGAAAATAAAAAGTAGACAATATTCCTGCAGATGATAACTCGACGAAAATTTTGTCAAGCCATATCTAAAAGATAGTGTAAATGTTGAAAGCAGGGAATCCTCCGAGAATACATAAATATTGCCACTGCCATACAAAGAGGAAGCAACACCAGTGTACAGTAAGATGTACATAATATGAAGGAAACCTGACACTGAAACTAATTTAACCATGGGTCATATTCACTAAGTGGTGGGGAAGCATTTCTAGGCGTTGTTTAAAAATCTAGGCAAATGTTTATGTAGTATAAATAGAGAAAGGTCAAGGTACACTCATTCTTTGTCAGACAAGAAAAGGGCAATAGCTGGTCGGGAAGACGTATATATCAGCCACCTAATTTCAACACTTCAGAGGCAAGATGGTTAATAATTCTTGTGGCTTTTAAAACAAAAATATTGACGAATGGTTCTTTTCAAATATCAGCTTACGACGGATCCGTATTTTGGAAATCTGAAGCAACCTCAAAGGTTAACCAAGGGCATGA
This sequence comes from Unio delphinus, assembly GCA_029339505.1. Taxonomy (NCBI): domain Eukaryota; kingdom Metazoa; phylum Mollusca; class Bivalvia; order Unionida; family Unionidae; genus Unio; species Unio delphinus. The sequence goes on from JAQISU010000110.1 coordinate 14,086,134, forward strand.
TCGTGTTGTACACATGACTCCGTATGTTATCCTATTCGCTGCTACAAAACAGGGTTTACTGTCTGTTTAAGCCGAGTTTGGTTGCACTGGATGAAAACTTCGGGCAGGTATACAGTTATGTTTGATGATGGAGGAACCCATTCATCACATCCTTCTCTGCAATCCCGAAAGTCTCAAAGTGACAATCAGAACTAAGACTACAAATCGAACTTTTCTTAAGGATTTGTGCTGGCTAGCCACCACTCTTACCTGCACTGTTTAATTGATACATCGTGGGTTGTGTCCTTACACTATTCGTGCTCATTGGTCAGCCATGGGATATAATATGTTTCCCCAATAGGATACTCATATGCTATACTAATAACGTAAATAGTCAGCCTACAATTGATTTACCTAAAGATGGGATCAGCCTAGAATGCATAGAGGCACGTATTATTAAGTATAAAGCTAAATTGGTAGCGGAAAACAACCAAAGAAAATACCAACAAATTGTTTTGAATAATTAGATTCAACTGCAGTAAATGCTTTTAGCTGTACAACTAGGCATAAAAGATATTTGGTTTCTGGAAGAACGCCAGTAGTGTCCTCTCATGCTTATTGATCTTTTAGCTGTCCAATCTAACAAGCAGTACAAAACCACGATAAATGAAGTGTGCATTCGATACGCCAATTAATTAATTTTAACCTGCTTTCTTAATAATAATAATAAAGAATTTAGTTTTTCTTAAACAAACTTATCAAAATGTGCAACAGTAAATCAGAAGAAAATAGTACAGCCTTTTCACAAGAACTTCAAATTAAGCTTCAGATAAGTTTGCGCAAAAAAGTATGAGTAATCGACAATTAGGAATCTATTCTGACTAACTTCCACATCAACATTTGCATCTTTTTAACAGCAAAATTCTGCGTTAAGTCAAACACCTCAATGGCGCTGTATTTACAGTCAGTTCCGTCAAGTTAATTAGAGCTACTATTTTTTTTTCTAAATGCGTTAAACCTGTTTATGGCAATATTGTATTTGTAGATCTGAAGAAACAGATGACCATATTAACGGTCCTGACTTTGTTTTTACGGCCTTCTCTGATACGTTGCTAGCAAAGAATACAATCGTAATGAGTGTACTGAATTCGTCTGTTTCAAGACTATTATCTCGTACTCGTCTATAGACAGGATTGTAGGATTTAAAAAATTCAAGCTCACGTTGACAAAAATAAAGTCAACGTTCAGCAAAATCATGAAAAACAGATTTCCTTACCATAAAAATAAAGCTCCAAAAAGCCGATTAAACTTTCATTGATTTATTTTCTATATGTTATAATCTAATTAGTAAAGGTTAAAATTCAGTTTTAAGTTTCACTATTTAATTAACTGGATGAACCAACAATAAATGCATATAAAAAAATCATCTGAGAAATGAAAGGGGAATGTTTTCAAAGTAAAAAGCAACACCACCACCCACCCACCCAACCCCCAACCCCCCAGCAACCCTGAAGAAAGGTTCCGTTAATTTACGTTTAAATGTTAAGTGCTATTAAAATGACTTTTCTTTCAAAATCGTTGCTATGTTAAATCAAAATAGTTCGGATCAGGAGGAATAAATATTAAAATATGCCTCACGGACACCACAATACCATTTGCCACAGCTGTCGACCATTTTGATTCATTTATTAACAGAGATTTGGAATCTTTCTTTGAATAATGATGCTATATAGTTACAAAAGCTCTCTAATTAGATACATCCTCATATTTTTATAACATCGGAGAGAAGCGTACACTGATAACCGTTGCATTTTCTGGATGAAATACAGTGCAGCAGAAAAGCTCGACAATTTTCCACCGCGAAACACCGATATGCGCAGTCGGTTTCGTGATTCACATCCACTGTTGCAAGTTCCGGTAAATTAGACAATGAGATCCCGTCTAGCAGAGGGGGCCACCATCGTTCGAACAACAATGCACCAGGGTCACTTTCCATGTCTGACATGCCTTGTGAGGCGTATGTGCTAGGGAGGTACAGCATATCCAATGCTGAAATTAAAAGAATCTAGATTATACACTCACAATAAGTTAGCGTGCATACACAAGGATCATGGAAGAGTTTTTTTTAAAAATGTTCTGTCTGCAGAGATAGAATGTAAATATTCCCAGCCACAAAATATAAACTTATATATGAGAGACAGAGAACCTTATCAGAAAAATTAAACTCCATCTGTCACTTGCGCAGTACAAGAAACTTTAAACATTTTTCTAATGTCAAATCCAATAATACATTATTCGAATTGAGATACACAGTTTTGTGTATATTCCGACTCCTGGTGTTTCGTATTGTTTTCAGAGTTGTTCGATGCATTGTGGGATGCAGAAGATAAACAGAAATTCTAGCTCGTAATATTTGTGTGCTCATTTTAACATTATTTGTGCAGAGATGATACATACACACGCATTTCTAAGGCTGAGCAGTTTCGTGTAACGCAAGATGTAATAAAAATACATTTTATTATTCAGTGGAATATTCAATGGTGTTTGGCTCCTAATACGTGATTCGATTTTTAGTTAATAAGCTTCACACTTAATCTTATTTTATGCATCGAATAAGTGTATATACTATTTAGTCATTTCCATTTAACATCAAGTTAACTTCATGACATCTAGTGTGACTTCTCTTTTTCCATTCATTTTCAAACATCAGGTGTCAGATAAGGCCTACGATTTGGGTAATCCCAGTATTTACGGTTTGGTTATTTGATTCGCTTTGTTATGTTTACAATTGGTAAACTAAGTTTGTATGGATTGGTAAACCCGTGTGTACGGTTTGGTTATTTGATTCGGTCAGATCACATGTTTTCATTCGATATGTTTGTTTTCAATTTTCTTAAGCAATACGCAGTTTTCAAATTGATAATAATTTCTTTCATTACATATATTATTCCTAACCACACAAAACCGATTAAGATTTAATATTGTTTCGACTCCAAGCAGCAGAGGGGGTGAATCAGACAACATTTTTAAACAAGTTTTCAATGAAATCAGGCTTCTACGGCCAAGATGTGGTGAATCGGATAGCGTTTTTAAACAAGTTTTCATGGATTAGGATCAAATCAAAAATTCAATGAAATCAATGAAATCAGTCCAAAAAAAAATCAATGAAATCAGGCAAAAAATCAATGAAATCCTGAATGAGTAAAAACTTTTCAACCGAATATTTGATCCAATCCGATACGATATTGTGTTCGAGGGTCATGTAAATTTATTGTTATAAATCCGTGTGGTTACGATGAAAATCCTTAGGATTTCACAAACAGACTAATTTGTAAAACTTCACCTTGTAGATCAATCAGATTATTAGATTGGTCAGTGAGTTTGAAATTAATTCTGGTTAATGAATTATTATGACACCGCATATAGACTGGATTAGTTGGATCCTCAATTATCAAAAATCCTGGAGGAGCTGTTGGTGCAAATGAATACAAAATATATCTTTGCTGAGCTTGATTTGATCGTTCGAGATTTATTTGATAGCTTCCTTCGATAACATCACATACTAAATTGATCGCAATCACCGATGAAATATTCACATTGAACGGAGCAATATGCCTGCCGCCACCATCTGGGTCATTATTGTGTTTGAGGATAGTTGGTTGTGGTACTGTTTTTTTCCATGCATCATGAATTATTTTAAAACCAACATCGATGGCATCACTGAGAAGTCTTTTTTAGTTCTGGTACGTTATATCCTGGTAGTTTAAATGTTGGAATATCTTCAACGCAGATTTTAAATTTTGATGCAAACTCTGTTCTTGTTTTAGGATTACTGTCACCTAATATCACTTGCATGATTTGAGAATGATATGTTTCCATGTCATTGATAATTTTGTTGCATGTTTCTACGACGCTGATAAATTCATCTCGGGTAAGAGAGCCGGATTTAAGGGGTATTAACAACCGTGAAAAATCGTTATTCATTTCTCTGAAGTTTTCAGTGATAAACTCTTCTCGAATTGTATAAAATATTGGGTCGTCTAATATTATCCTTCCATAGATAGTTGTTAATCTGCTGTATTCTCTATAACTCTTATAGATATCAGATTTTATCCTGTCTGTGATATAATCGGTTTTTTGTGGTTCAGGTATTTGATGAGCTATCCGAGGTGGTAATTCAGGCCATCCTAGTACGGTTCTAATAGAACTCTGATGTATATCTACGACGTATCCTTCTGTGCTTATTTCAATGGCAGATGATAGTGTTGGCTCATGAACCGTTATAGCTATTTTTGACTCTTTTTCAGTAATCGATTTTATTCTACGCGCGAATTCATTATTGATTTGTTCAATTTGGTATGATCCGGTTGGTATGGAAACAACATTCCAGTTTGGGGTACCGTCGTCTTTATTCTTATTTGCAAATACCAGGGAATTATTGGGTTGTTGACCACCAAATGATTTTGATCTGATATTAGGCCAACTATGGTATACTCGTAATTTTGCTAGCGCTATCTCCTTCACTGGGACCGGAGAGGGGAAATTCACACTGAATTCTGGATTCGTTAATGTTATTGATATCATGCTGGTTTGTACTGGGTTTGTGTTCTCCACTATTTGTTGAAGTAATTCCATCTGTGTTGTCATTGTTATTATACTCATGATGTATTTCTAATTTTGATATTGCGGAATCATAGACACGTACCATCACTGAGAACACACTATCTGATATCGTTGAGGTTATTGAGATCATTCTGGTTTTCGGGTTTGTGTTCTCCAATTCCATCGGTGTTGTCATTGTTATTATACTCATGTTGTTGTATTTCTAATTTTGACATCGCAGAATCGTAAATACCTACCATCGCTGAAAACTCACTCTCTGATATAATTGTATCATCGAGAGATGACGATATCAATGAGGATAATTGCGAGCATGCAGTGGACACAACATGAAATTGAATTATGTAGTCTTGTAGTTTTCGTTGGCTGCATGATGATATTTTTTTTGTGATTATTGAAATTATTCCCGCGATTGTTGTTGCCGCAGAAATGCAAATTGGAACAGCTATCGGAGCCATCATTGTCACTGAAGATAGTATAATTCCAGCTCCGGTGATTACACCACTCACAGCGTACACAGTAACATCAATTGCGGTAATTCTCCTGCGATATTTTTTAATTTTCATTGCATACTCCTCAGACAGGGTTTTGAGTCTAGTTTGAAATTCTCTGTCCTGATCATAACGATATTGCGATGATGAAATTATTTTTTATTTTAAAAACGCTAGCGTTTTCAATTACGATTTCAATTTTCAACTTAAATCCGCTACGAATTCCACATACCACGTTGTTGAAACCCTAACCAAATTTTTATCAGTAGCTGTTATCGTGAACTTTTCAGTTGTATTCTTGTCGATGATCGTTGAAATCGTATTATTGACCCCAGATGAACTGGACGATGAAATATTAAATTGAGTCAATGGTGTTACTAGTGTTAATCGATAAATACCCTTGACGGTTGCAGTGATATCTAATTTGTTATTTGTAGGTGTCCAGGCAAATGATCCGTGTTGGATAGTGTATACTACATTGTTGGTTTTCTCATGAGGAATTTTTGTTTTTTCAATGATTGTTATCATCCTCGAAAAATCATTTTTGATGGCCTCGGTGAAGATTTTCGTCTCATCGATGGATTTTTTGATATCCGGAAGTTTTAGTTCAATTTTATCGAATGTAGTTCCAATAAATTTATCAATGATATTTCTACGAAATGAGGTAAACTGTTTTATGTGTTCTTCGGTTTTAGATTGAAGTGTTGCTAGTTCCAACGCAGAATCGTTGAGAGTTTTTAATCTATCTGTAATCGTCGAAAAAAGTACGCCTGGTTTGAGTTTACCCTGATCCGAAAATAACGCGATAGTATCCTCGATTGCGTGTCGTTGTTTAACTAAAATATCATCCAACGATACATTACTGGTTTTCAATTTACCATGTTTGTCTTGAAATACAACTATCTCATTAGGATCAACACTTGTTAAATTTAACGTCTCAGCGATTTCATCTTCAATTATTTTTTTTATGTCCTTGATAGAATCAAGGGTTGCAGTGTCATCGGGTTTGAGTTTCAAAGATCTCCCCCAAATATCAATCATGATATTTTATACACCTCTCTCTAAAAAGCGATTACTAGTGTATTCATTTACGACAAAGTGTGGTGGTTTTCTAGATGCTGAAATAGCGTTAAGGACATTTAATACTTCACTGCCGCATATTGGTGGGTCATTGATTTGTTGTGTTGGTAGCGTAGAATACCAAGTCTTCATTGGAAATTTTTTTATATAACGCATAAACTCTTTTGGTGGGGCTAATCCATATGAATCAAAATAGACAATCCCACGTGGATCAATAGCGTATGCAATCCAGTGAGTTCCAGGTCCGGTGCTGTTATCGAGATTAATAATACCTGTTTCAGTATTGTTTGGTTGATGTGGTAATTGATCTTTCATAAAGACACCTCTGAAATTTTTAATCGCAAGTTTTTTAGCAGCATCCATTAAATCAAAATTGGACATGGGAACCATCAAAGATTCCTCAATTAATAAACCGTTCCTGGGATTCTCAAGCCTGATCCGTGAACGGATCTCCCGCTGTACCATGAATACGGGGTTCCTGGTAGTCTTAGACCCTTTCCCTTTTTTTTATATCCTTGTCCAGTTGCCTTTTTCAACGCCATTCCTGCTGCAGTACCAACGGCTCCTAACGCCGCTGCTTTAGCCACTGCTGGGGCTGCTGCTGCAATCAATGCTGGTATTGCAGCTAACAATGGAAATATACCGCCTGTTTTAATCATATTTTTGATAGCAGCCGCAGAAAGGGTAATCTGGACACCTTTTTTTGCTACAAGTTCATCACTGAAATGTTTTATTTGACGAGTTGTCAGCGATAATTTATTTGCACCACCAGTCATTTGATTAGGTTTCAACGTGATTGTGGTTCCACATTTTTTAGCCGATTCTGATTGCAATTTTTTGATTTGACCAGGAGTTAACGCAACACTAATAACACTATATGACATTATACATAATAGATTGATTCTAAATCGTTTACAATTTCAATGAAAAATCGAGAAAATCAATCAAAGATTTTCTACTGGGGCATCTACCACTCTCATTCTTCCTCCAACACCTTCAAGTAGCATTGATTTATCACTGAGAATGACAGCAACCGCTCTATAATTAGCAATAGCACCACGAGTCACATTAGCTCTAAAATGTATATCAACAACAGATTGTCTTGTTAAATCAAGATGTTCCAATGAAAAGTAATAGATTGGATACAGATTTTTAAAATCATATTGTGATATTTGTAGACCGGTATCCACATTTTGATCACGTGCCATAAATGACAACAATCTATGATAAACTCGTGCAATATGATTTTCTGTGTAATTAAGTTGTATATCTTCAGATGGTTCCTGTTGGCCGCTTATTCTCAGTGAGACGTCTTTCACACCTAACTGATCAAATATCATATGGCTGGAGAGTTGATTACCAACTCGTGTGTTATCCTCTAACGCAATAAATATATGACGTGGCGCAGAAACACCTTGTTTTGATGCTAGATTCCACGTGAATAACCCGTTGATATTTGATTGCTTCACATCTGTACTCACTGATAACCAACTTAACAACGACTTTCCTCCTTGGTCCATAAATGATAGTAATCGTTGTTCTGCGGTGATTGCTGGAGTCAACACTGGCATCCACAATGATATTTTTGTTAAATTGACTTTACCGGCATCAGCATTGGGGGTTGCATTGTCTGCTGGAATCCTCCAAATTGCGTCATTATCATCACTCTTTCGTACAAGCGATACTGTATGCTTCGCCCCGTAGATAACTTTTCTGACATTTCTACAGAATCCAAATATGTGATGCAGTGGAATCGCGCATGAAAATGATTTACGCCCCCTCCCCAACATTAAAATACGTGTTGCAGCTCCTAGATTGAAATTATCATCTTTGTTTATAATCATATCCTCGACATCAGCATTAGCATTACCAGCATTATTCTTTGGTCGTCTTACAATAAATTGATTTCCTCCAGCGGTATTTGTAACATCTTTTGCAAACATCATAGAGGGTCCTGCTGATCTTGTATAATCATCAGAATATCTTGCTAGCCCGATTATTGTTGTAGCCACATCAACATTACGATCTATCGACTCAATTTCTTTTCCATCAATGAGATATTTTGCACTCTCAAATAGCGCCATAATACCATTATTGACAAAACCGACTTGAGTATCAGCTGGATACGGTGCTGGTATAGCAGGAGTATCAGCAGCTGTTACAATTTCTCCTTCGATTTCGATAAACGCTTCACAGGGCAAAAAGTATTTACTGGTATCATGGACTTGAAGATCGATTCTTGCTCGACTATTTGATTCTATGGCATGATAGGCGTAATATTGATTATCGCGTACAGAATCATCCTTGCCAACTGGGGCGTCTATATCAAACGCTGGATCATGTGACTTTCTGAACATTTTATTCTATTTATCAGAGTTTAAATCGTAAAATCGTAAACGATTTTCCATTTTCATCGACGTAGTTTTTTAAAGCCACTTCCCGCTATCATATTTGGGTCGGGGGTTAAAGCCATCGACGCTAATTTTTCATCTACTGCGTTATTTATTATTTTACTAACACTTGCAGGCATTTCTGCTGTAGACGGTAACGGTTTCTTTTTTCACCTCACTAATGATGTTATTTTATTCTTCGCAGTTGAAAATGCCTTTCCGGCAAGATCTCCAACAGCACCAATACCCTTATCACGAATAACATCAATGGCTTTCATTGATAATTGTTTAGCTAACGGCATCACTTTTGGGGCCATTCTTGAAAAGAATCCTAAAATGGTATTGCCTAAACCATCTCCATAGTATGCTTTATGAACTGGAAACCGTGAATTAACTACATAGACGGGGATTGGTTTATCATGATTGTAATATATGATCATTATTTGAAATCAGAAACAATTTTTCAATTGTAAAACAATTTGTCAATTGTTATTCAGTCACTGTGATACCCATTTACTAACTCGTCAATGAAATCTCGATATGTTTTGATATCCATGATACCGCCGGCAAATAACCGTCTACAGATATCAGCTGCTTCATTAATTATTTCCGGTGAATTATTTCCAGCTCGGAATCCTCCGATTAAAACATCTAATCGTGATATATCATTGATAACACTATCAGGACATACCCCTAATCCACTTCCGCTATAACCAGCTGCTTCATCTATTTTTTTCTAAATCCGTTTGTTGTAAATAATCATCATCATCAGGTTCTTCTTGTTTTTTTTTGTCTTCGTGTCTGTCTCCGTGTTGGTGTTTGACGTTTTCGTTCTTGTCGTTCTTCTATTTCTCGTTGTCGCTCTTCTATTTGTTCTCTTTTATAATTACTAATTCCCTTTTGAAATTCCTTGTACCCCATCTCATCCTTATTCAAACGACCAATCCCTTTATTTAGTTTATAAAAATTATCGGACCAATCATTACTTGATATTCTATCATCCTTATTCTCGTCCTTTAAAAAATCGTTTTTTGAATTATAGCTTTGAGCAGCAAAATCACCAAAAGCTTGATAATCCTTTGGTTTGAATAAACTAAATTGTTTGATTAATGTTTTAGCATTATCAGTAAATTTATTCAACAGAGAAACAGTCGTTTTTTTCGGATTAGTTGGTGGTTCAGTTTTTTCAGTTTGTTCAGTTTGTTCAGTTTTCGCTGCTAGTTTTTCAAGTACAGAAATAAGACCCTCTTCTTTTCTTTTACCGTCAGGATCATCTCCCAGTATAGCACGCTCTACCCCGTACGTTGCTGTGGTTACTGGTTTAAACAACTCTTCAGACCCCGCAGCAAAATCAGTTTGTAAACTCTGTCGTTGTTGCAGTTTATTCCTGACAGAGTCACGAATTGGTACAAATCTCTTAATTGCATCTAATCGTTCACGAGCCAATCGGGTTGTTAATGCTTCATTGACCATTATTTGAAATCAGAAACAATTTTTCAATTGTAAAACACTTTTTCCCACTTTTTTGACATGTCGGATGATTTTTAACACGATCATGGAAGCGTTATTTCATCGTGAGACACCTTCTATCAATGATGTTGAAAGTGTCATAATTGTATATAAAATAAATAATACTGACACTTTCAACATTCGATTTTTTGACATGTCAGATGATTTTTGATACGGTCATGGAAGTGTTATTTCATCCTATCAAAGTTGTGGAAAGTCACATAATTGTATATAAAATAAATAATACTGTGACTTTCCACACTTTTCCATTGATCGTCCATCAATTTTTTATTCAGTATGAAATATTATTTTCTATTGCTGTGAAATATTTTTATTTTTTATTCACTGATTTCACTGATTTTTTGACAGTTTTGGTGCCATTTTGGTGGTTTTTCACTGATTTTTTGACAGTTTTGGTGCCATTTTGGTGGTTTTCAGTTGAAAATGTCAAAGAGATTTTACGGTCAAGTAGTCGATTTTGCATGGGATTTTCCGTAGAGAAAAGCTGTTAGGATTGATTTTCATCATTTTTCATCAATTTTTGCCTGTTTTCAGCGACTTTTGGTCATTTTTCATCGATTTTTATCAAAAAACCACGTAGGGTCAAGTAGTCGATTTTGCATGGGATTTTCCGTAGAGAAAAGCTGTTAGAATTTTATTCAGTGATTTTTTTATTCAGTGTGAACAAGTTTTTATTCACTGATTTTGATAATTTCAATCAAAAAGTGCTAAAAAAATATGAAAATCCCATTGAGATTTTACGGTCACAATCAAAAAATGATAAGGGTCGGGTAATCAATTTTCTTGAATTAATGCTCGTAGGTTTCTAATTTTAGAGTTGACTTCTTTTTTCAATTCGTATTCGTTACCTAATTCTTTTCGTATCCCCTCTACGATAGTATACAACGGGACAAACACACTGATGTCACTGGAAAATGAAAGAGAGTCTCTAATAGAATTCTGAATTCTTTTGATGAGTGCATACTTCTTTGGTAGCATATATTTATTGTTGTTAACTCCGTATTCTATATCCTGAAAATCAGACACAATTTGATCAGGATTTAATCCATCTGATAGTTTGATATCCTGATTTTTCAATTTTGCTATTTCAACTATGATGCTATTCATGTTTTCAGAATTCATTATTCTATAACAATGACATATCTCTAATTGAAAAATATGAAGTATTAGACATAACTAAATTGAATTTTCTGTCCGCTCTTTTTTGAAATAGCCGTCTTGGTTATTCCCGATGCAACTTTTTGTACCGAGGCTCTACAAATATCGAAAAATTTACCGGCTTCATATATTGATTTAAATATTTTCTCTTCGTTAGTTGTTGTATTCAAAGATTTTACTGGTCTCGTTTTTATGAGCATTTTCCAGTTTTTCCTCGTTTGGTATTCTCACTTTGTGTGATAGCTTGCAGATTTGATAAAGAATTGCTCTTTCGATTAGAATCCTTGTGATCAATAACAAAACCAACTTTGATCAATCCATTAAAACATTCAAATACGAAACGATGATTGCGATATATCTTCTTTCCAACAGTAAACACCAAATACCCCATACCATTGTCAGCACCAACTGGGTTCTTCAGTATACAGTGTCTTACAACACCATCACTGGATGCTTCATAATTTGTAATCACAGGGTGCTGTCTGAATTCTTGGGTCATTCGTATACTATACTATTTGTCTAATTCAATGACTGACCCATTGCAGTGATTCATTATACATAAATCTTTCATTTAGACACTTGTTTTTAGTATAGCATGAGGGAGTTCAAGAGATTGACTTCGAAAAATGCTAAATTCAATACTGATAGAGAGTTTAAGAGATTATTGAAAATTAATCCTAAATTTAATATCGATAAACCAAAAAACGTCCAATAGACGGAAACATGAGGGAGTTTAAGAGATTATTGAAAATTAATCCTAGATTTAATCGCGATAGACCCAAACGTCCAAGAGACGGAAACAAACGTCCAAGAGACGGAAACAAACGTCCAAGAGACGGAAACATGAAGGAGTTTAAGAGATTATTGAAAATTAATCCTAAATTTTATATCGATAAACCCAAAAAACGTAACAAACGTCCAAGAGACGGAAACATGAAGGAGTTTAAGAGATTATTGAAAATTAATCCTAGATTTAATCGCGATAGACCCAAAAAACGTGTAGTAGACAGAAACATGAGAGAGTTTAAGAGATTATTGAAAATTAATCCTAGATTTAATCGCGATAGACCTAAAAAACGTAACAAGAAATTACCATGGAAAGATGCTCAATTCAATCTTGATATAGTTTCTAATACACCCAAGAATAAAATTCTTGATAAAGCCATCAGAGACTGTTTTAATGAATTCAAGCGTGATGGAGCATCTTATTGTTGGTCAACATTTCGAATTGATGGTGTTGTTGACGCTACCATGAATGATGAAAAAGCAGCAGTGATAATTTAACGTCTTGGGGAAAAAAGTCATTTTTTTCCGAATAAAATTCCTTATCCGTGAGGATGGAAAATGGATTATTAGGAATAAATTTGAACCTATCTTGAAGGGCAAAAAAACTATCACCGTGAATCAGGATTCAAAACCAGGAATTTTGACCGGAATTGACAAACCCTACTACGAAAGATCTTATCCTGTCACAGCAGTTGTTTACGGGATATATCCGCTGAATGAAAAACCTGATATTGCAAAACTAGCACCCATGAAATATTCGACAGGGCTCAATTGTGTAGCAGAACGAATAATGGAACACTTCACAAATGCGTCCCGGGGAAATAAACTAACTGATCTAAGACGAAAAAAAATAACCGAGTGAGAATTAACGGTAAAAGAGAATGGGGCAACAATTCAGGATATAACCAAATTAGAAAAATCATTAAGATTTCCAATATCAGTAAGGACAATCACCGGAGAAGTATTATACGAATCGAAATATAAATCACAGGGAGCTCCAATTGAAATTATTGATCATAACGAACACGCGTGGTCATCTGCAGTAACAATATTCCCACGGGATAGAACCGTAAAATATCTATCCCAAACCGAAGAGTTTTTTTCAGAGCAGAAATTATTTGATGCTATTTACCATTTGAGTAAAAACGATCCTGTGCCAATGTGGCTATTTCATAGTACTTCAGACGAGGAATGTAGATTTGATCAGTTTGTAAGGCCCAACGGAGAATTGTACCGTACTGAAGAACTGCATAATCAAATGAAACAACTAGCTAGTGAGTTTTCTGGGGAGGGGGAAGACAACGATCAATTATTAGCAAACTGTTTTACAGTACCATCAATTGCAGCACATTTTGCTAGAAAGAAAAACGCGTGGAAACCAACACGAAGTGAGTTTTTATCAGATGTCAAATTGTCCTGTCTTGAATACAGCCATGGAGGATTATGGAATACAAAATACGACCCTGAAACCGTTATTTCAGTTGATATGATTGCGTGTTATCCAGGAAGTTTTCTCGGGTATGGAGAATGCGAGAAATATTTTAAACGATTTGGACACCCCACACACGAAATGACCCGTGTTGCTATTAATGGACCACTGCCTGATTTTGATTTAACCGGATTTGCTTGTGTAGTATCATTTGAAATGGCTACAGGACTTCATCCGTGTAGTTATCTTTGGATTGGTAAACACATGTCTGAAAAACACTGGATGCCAATAGTGTTATTACGGTATATGCTTGATTGTAAGATGTTAAAATCATTAATTGTCAGTGAAGCAATTATATCCTATCGAGCACAGAAATCAGTCTGGTTACCACAACCTGATCTAGAAAAAATAATTAGCGAAGAGCGAAAACTGTTTCCTGATTTTAATGAACAACAAATCATGGATTGGTCCAAACAGTTATTTGAAATCAGAAACAATGAAGCAAAAAATCTTGGACGAAGAATAATCGGTAAATTTACCCAAGGTGGCAAATACGACAATACGAGATATTCTTCACGATTGATTATAGACAATGCTGAATACGATTTTGTAATCGCGGATTTAACGAATAGGGGCCTATATGTCAATCGTAAGGACGCATTTATGTCCGATGGAACCAAATTGGGTACAATTGTTACTTACAATGATGGATACAATCCGCAGTACACACATTTGAGAGCTTCTATGCTTGATTATGCTTCTATTAATCTGTTTTCAATGATTAATAAATTTCCTACCACCGCAGTTAGAGTTGCCACTGATTCATTTTACATAAATAGCAAAATGGCTGATTTTAAGGCTACTGGCAACGAGAATTGGGGGTCATGGAGAATTAAGAAAGAAATGATTCATGATTATATTCAATCAGTTGATGTTACCATTGAAAATAGTTATTTAGAAAGCAATCAGTGTTCAGAATTTTCTAATGCACCACCGATTTCTGATCCAATATGTCGGTATAAAACAGTTTATTTAAACGGTTGTGGTGGGTCAGAAAAAACAACCCGGGCAATTGAGTTATTTCGTGTTTCCAATCCAAACATGATTGTACTAACACCGACTCACAGACTTGCAAGAGAAATGATACAGAGAGGGGTAAATGCCTGCACTTATCATAGTTTTTTCCGATGGAAGGGAGATAAATGGACTCCTGAGCGTATGGGAGAGAAATTTATTCCTGAAATCATGATTTGGGATGAAATAGACACAGTGTCAGAAGATGTATTAAAAATATTTCTTGAGTGGTTGTTATTGAAAAATACAAAAATCGTCATGTGCGGTGATCACGGCCAACCACCACCATTTGTCGGTGCATCCCCACATGAATGGCTAAAGGGTTTTGTAGACTATTATGAAGAAATTGATACCGATCATAAATCACTTGATGAAAAATTAAAAGAATTTAAGAAACTAATTAGATTACAACCGGATAGAATCCAGTGTGAAATAGCCCGTGAAATAATTTCGGAAACTCCCATGAATGATTTCTGGGAAATGTGGAGACCAAACGATTTGATCATTGCAAGTAGAAAAATAGTCAGAGACACACTTCAGATGAAGTTATTTGAATTGCATAAACAAAAATTTGCAACACTTCCAGTGCCTCTTTGTTATAGGCCTTCGGATACACGAAAACAGAACATTGAAGTTGATATTCCAGGACAAAGTGAAAAACAAATTCTCGTATTAAATGATATTGTGCTGGTTGATATCAATGTCGTTGAAGATGCATTGCGTGCTAATAAATCCCCATGGACGCTAGGATACGCAGCGACGATACATTCTTCACAGGGATTGACTATATCGGATACAATTGTTTGGATGGTAGATAATCGCATAGAATGGTCGAATTTAGTCTATCTCGCAGTGTCTAGAGTACGAAAAATAAATCAACTTCGAAGAATTGTCCTCGATGATGAAATCATTGATGACGATAATGACACCACAATGGATGATATTGATGTTAAAATGATTGATAAAAAACTCTCCGGTTACAAACAACAAGACAAAAAAAACAACGAGAATTTGACATTGATGCTGAATTAATAATCACTTTGAAGAAACAACAGAATAATCACTGCGCAAGTTGCAATTGTATAATGCGTTGGCAGTATTCGGAGAAAGATCCTCGCCAATTCACCGTTGACAGAAAAAATAACAATCTCGGTCATGTCAGAAATAATGTGATGTTGACTTGTCTTGAGTGCAATAGACGCAACGGTGCTAGTTAAGACCATGCGGTGACAATTGAGTATCGTCAGGAATCACTTGTAATTGTTGTCTAGTAAAAACCCGCTGAGGGGCAGTTGAATCCAGTTTATAGACTGGAGGTCTACCCGTAGATCGTGTTATACTAGATATCTTGTGTACAGTAACACTCCAAATAGGATCAGTAGCTCTTTTTCTGCCACCCTCAAGCTCTCCTGGTTCATATAAATACCTCACAATGACATTACTACCAAGAATTGGTTCTTTGAAATCTTTTTGTGGTTTTTCAGGTATTGAATTCTTTTTAATCGCATTGATAGGTTTCATGTTGATTGTTCTAGTAATCTCGTTATTCAGTGCAGTAATCACAGCTGGTAACCTTTTAACCCATTAACGGGATCTTTTTTCTTGGATGAATTCTTTTGCGTATTGATATCCAAATAACCGCTCAGCAAGGGTTTTATTAAACCGTTCTACAATTGCCTGATCACGATGCAGTGCAGTATGCCCCCGTCTGATAGTGACATTGTGATATTTCATCGTTGTTAAAACAGCACCCTGAAATTCCTTGCCAGGATCAATTTGTAATAGATTTGGCCAGTGCAGAGGGCCCCTTCGATAAATCTTTTCAAATGCAGAAACTACTTCAGTGGACGATTTTGTTTTTAACGGTTCTGCTTCTTTGTATCGACTTGCAATATCAACTACGGTTAATGCGTACTTGTAACCGTGGTCATGTGGCAAAAATAATAGATCAGCCTGATGAACTTCATTGGGTCCGGTTACATCAAAATGCGAGACATTAATTTGTTTAGGCGGTGGTAAGTAAATTTGCCATAGTGCCTGTTTGGATAACCAATGAGCCGCAGTGGTTTTTTTTCTCACTTTTGCAGCGCTAGCGAGTTTATGGATTGCTGATTTACCCTTCCAGTATCCTTTTGGAGAATAATAAATAGATTCCATGTTGTTATTAATTACCAGCACCTAACATCAATTTACTTTTCATAGCCGATTTTATCAAAAATGAAGCCAATTTTTCTTTGAAGGATTTATCAGGAATAGCATTTAACGCATGAATTAATTTCACATCTGCTGGATGCCTGTGTTGCAGATTATTGCTTTTATAAGAGACATCATGAAGGTGACAGGCCTTATCAATAGCGTTTATTGGTTCTTCACCGGGGTTGGGTTGGTTATGATTATTGAGTCTGATATCTAATCGTGTTCCTGGTCCACAGTAGCTATATCCTGGAAGGTGTTTTTCTCCAGGGTATTTTGCCCATGGGGTTCCAGGGAGTTTTGCTAATTTGGCAGCGATATCACCTCCTTGTTTTTTTTAAAGGTTCCTTGGGTTTAGAAACAAATCTAAATTTCTTTGTACTACATTGTACGCATTTACCAGAAAGCGCTGATCGGTTATTTTTTGTTGTAATCGTCGTCAAGTCATCTGTGCCAGTACGCGCCTTACACGTCACACAATATAGATCCATAATTTATGTATAGAGATATGAATATAATTGATTTTTCAGCGACTAAAACAAGAGAACCAGTTAAGCATCATGCAGCGCTACCAAACTCTATCCGCGCAATTATAATCGGGCCATCTGGATCCGGCAAGACGCAATTGTTGCTCAATTTAATAATGAGATAGATGAAGTGGGATAAGTTGTATTTAATTGCCCCTAGCGTAGATGACCAACGATGCTATGAAGTGCTAAAAGATTTTAATGAAAACGCTTCAGAGATTGCCGGCGAGGATGTTATTGAATTTATAACCGATATTGACGAGGCACCATCAGTAGAAGACCTCGATGGAAGTATCAACAATTTAGTTGTATACGACGATGTCATGTTAGATAAACAAAAAAAAACCAGCTAGAATATTTTCCCGAGGCAGGCACAAAAACACGGATGTGATCTATGTCACTCAACGATACACTCAGATTCCAAAAGTGATCAGAGATAACTGTAATATTCTTGCTGTATTCAACTGCGTTGATACACATACGCTACGAAATATTTGGCAGACATGGTGTTCTGATATGGACTTCAATCAATTTCGAAATTTCTTTAGTCATGCTCAGTCTGCCCCACACGGATTTGTAACAATAAATTTACATGACCCTCGAACACGATATCGTATCGGATTGGATCAAATATTCGGTTGAAAAGTTTTTACTCATTCAGGATTTCATTGATTTTTTGCCTGATTTCATTGATTTTTTTGGACTGATTTCATTGATTTCATTGAATTTTTGATTTGATCCTAATCCATGAAAACTTGTTTAAAAACGCTATCCGATTCACCACATCTTAGCCGTAGAAGCCTGATTTCATTGAAAACTTGTTTAAAAATGTTGTCTGATTCACCCCCTCTGCTGCTCTCTACGGTTATAAATAAAGTAACGAAAAGAAGGAAAACCAACAAGTTTGGTCAAACTTAACAAAATATTTAATTATCAATGCTATAACATAAAAATTTAAGAGGAACGTAGTGTATATTTATATTAATTTAAAAGGAAATAATTTGTGATTACAATAAACTCAGTTTTTTAATTTGATGTTGTTGTTCTTATAAATATACTGTTCCCAGCTGGTCTACAAGTTAACAGGTCATGTATTCTGTCTTATCATTGTAGTTTTAAAAAAAATGGAATTATACAAGATTCAGTACAAGTATACAACAAAATTATCCTTAAAGTGTGAAGTAAAGAACATGATATTACAAAGAGAAAAATGTGTACCAGTTGCTTGCTTGTCAAATGCTGTGATCTATCTAATCTTGGAAACATTACTTTAAGATATCATGAATCTACAGGTCACACGTTACTTATTATATGGAAAATGGGAACCAGTCTGGAAACGATGAACATAAATTGGATATATATGGGTTTGGCTGGCTGGGATTGGTTGATAATGTAAGTTCTTTTTTTTTAGGATAAAGAAATCTTAAGAGAGTTTATCCGGGTTTTAAGGAAAAAATAAAAAGAGAGAGACACAATTTTGCTGGAATTTAAGTTTTTAAACAGTCTCAAGTTTGGACCACTTATTAGTGAAATCAGCACCTGACTCTTTTGTGCGGAACTGAAAGCATATGTTTCAAACTCATGTAGGTCCAAAAAATGCCGCGACTCATATCCTTATCTCTACACAGAAGGAATTAGTACCGCGTGTCAACCGGAGACTTTTGTTTAACATTCAGCGACACATTGTAGTCCCTTGTCGAAAATGACGCACTTCTTTGACTATAAATGTCGTGCCAAAAAAGCATGGGTTGCAACGATTATGATTAGTGGGATGACTCTGATTGAACTATTTTAGAAGATGATTAAGACGTAAATCTACAACAAACGAAATGTCGCAGGAATGGAAGAAGTTCTACGACATGTTAAATAATATAATATTTTTTAGACGTAGCGAAATGGTAATGTCAGTTAATATTTGCTATTATGACAACAGCTGCTGAATTTGGGGAATCGTTTATGAGATATGTAATGGAAAATTTCTCAGATTTATGGGTTTCCTCAAACACAAGGGACAAACTAGGGTTACTGAAAGAAGTCAATACCTTCCTGAAAGTCCTACATAAAGTTAGCAACTATTCAACTCGCAGGACTGCTATTAATAACGTCACCCGTTACAGCTAGTGACATAAAACACAGCATTAGTTCGAATTTGCTGGATAAATCAGTATGCTGGGCATAACAGAATTTGTCTTTTTTGTCTGGACGGGATGAAAATAAATTCAGGCAAAAAGTAGGTTGACCTTGATTCTGGATTGAAAAACGTAGCCACTCTTTCGGGTTTGAAAACGAATCCACTCTTTTAGGTTTGAAAACGAATCCAGTCTTTGTGGTTTGAAAACGTAACTACTTTTTTGGGTTTGAAAACGAATCCAGTCTTTTGGGTTAGAAAACGTACACACTATATAGACGAAACAGAATAGATTACAAATATGGAACAGTAAGATTCACCGCAAACTGAAACTGATGTTGATACCACAATCACCTGTTCAATTTAACGATTGCTTGGCGATGACTTGCTCATAAATGTTTATATTTCTTCTGGTAGATACTTTTACAAAGACCATCATACAATATGAAAAAAAATAATGAAAAGAGTTAGATCCTAAATTATTCGTTTCTTGGCAAATTTGGGATTATTGATATTCAATAATCGTAATATACCAAATCCTAAACATGACCAGAACTGGATAAGAAAGATTATAAATGTGTTTCATTCCAAGGTAGGATGGCCATATTCACGTAAGGCATGTCACAGTTGATTAATAGATGTTAACTTTGTAAGGAAAACTGGCATCATGGTAACAAATGAACAAGCAGACATAAAATATTCAACTTAACTTGAATTTGATTCTGTATTTTGTTCGATTCGAACCATATAATAAGCAATATCATCCAACGTTGTGTAGTTAATTTGAAAAGTAAAGCGATGGGTCCCAGGCATGCTTTTTGAATTCTAGGTCTTCACAATACTAATATGACACTGGTTTACGTTATTACGTTTAATTAATAGGTCAGTTTGTGTTAACTAATATATCTCATGGAATTCTGAGTGATGAAATAAGCAGGCTCTTATTGTTCGTAAATCTTTCAATGTTGCAAACATAGTCATTAACATGCAATTCTTTTTTTTAAATTCGTGAATAAATTCAATGATGTTAGAAAAGTGTGGGATGGCATATCATTTAGCATCGTGATTGCACTTCAAATTAACAGATCGATGAGTTTGGATAATGTTCAATAATTTATATTATCAAAATTTAACATCAATTAAAAAATTAAATCAATAAACTCTACAATAACATAGGTCCAAATATACCTGTCTTACCCGATCAAAACTGCTGAACTTGAGAACTATTAAATCACTTTTTAACCATGTTAAAATTATACGGCATCATAGAAATGTAATATACCAAATAGGACAGATATTTGGACAATACATCTCGTATCATGTATTAAAAAATAAACGAAAGAGAAAAGAATCGCACTAATTGTCTTGATGTTAACATGATATTAATAAAGGCTGACTAAATATTATACACCTTTATCACTAACACTAGAAGACGTAATTGAAATAATATAAATAACGTACGTTTCTTGCAAACAAATGCACTGAGAGCCTGGTCACAGTCCTTGAATGAAATTTCTCCGGTTGTTGTAATGGTGGCACACAAGTCACTTGTTGAGGATCCTGGATTACATATAGAAATAGAGTCATTGAATATCGTTGTTTTATTCTGTTTTACTTTAGGGGTTTTCCAGTTTACACTTTATCACTAATTATACAAGGCCTAGTTCCATCTCCTATTGAGAAGCTCATAAAGGTGGGGAAAAATGGAAGGTATATAGAACACGATAATACATTATGCATTCAAAGATATGCTTCATTCCAACTTTAATCAGTACAAAATATCGGTCTAAAAATTAATTTTAAACGTTAATCAAACTTGCTTATATAAGTATTCCCAATTGTGGAACATCCCGTAAATTTCAAGGCTATGTTCCAATTAGTGGTAGCCAAATCCGTTTTGTGATTAACACATTTTTTATTATTGACATGATTTAGAATGCTATTGGAATTCTTCTGGAGTAGGAACACAGCTATAGTAAACTATACGTTTCAAGCA
The DNA here is from genome assembly GCA_029339505.1 of Unio delphinus. Taxonomy (NCBI): domain Eukaryota; kingdom Metazoa; phylum Mollusca; class Bivalvia; order Unionida; family Unionidae; genus Unio; species Unio delphinus. The sequence continues at coordinate 14,107,515 of JAQISU010000110.1, forward strand.
TTAAACACAAATTAATTCTGCATTGTACTGAAGTGAATTTAAAATATATTTGTTCGTAGTATTCAGTAAATTAAAATTATTTCTAAATACAAAAATGCATCCTTAAAACAGGATATTTAAGAAACTTTTTATTAATATATAAAAGCAATTGACTAAACAAGGCATCATGTAGGTATCTTGTTTTTCTATCACGAAGCCACCTCCCCATAGTAGCTATTTTGTTTTCAATAAATAGTGAAAATATGTGATATTTTATTAACTGTTGTATGTTATGGAAGATAGATAGAAAGGTAAAACTATTTAGAAATTAGATGTGTGTGTGTGTGTGTGTGTCTAATTTATTTCGAGTTCCAACTTTTTGTATTGAAGTACGTTTTTAACGTCATTAAATGTGAAATAAGTATAAACTCAGAAATAAGATGAATCCATTAAAGCAAATGCAAGGCAACTGAGATCTAGTCTGGAACAACTAATCGACGGTTGGCATGTTCTTTTATATTTACAAGTGAGGGCAACGCCGTCATCCGTACACTAGCTTACTTTTCTGTGCAACCCCTTTTTTTAGACACGACCTGCAGGTATAGAACATGAAGGTAGACCTACAGTGGGTTATTTTCTATTTGCCAAATCCTTGTGAATGATCGTGAGACAACTGAATTATAGTGTAAAAAGCAGCAATTTCGCATCTGTATAAGTTATGATAATGTTATTTGAACATTACATTTGTGTATTGTGTTGTGCTTCAGTCAGTGTCATAAAGTGTTAAACCTTTGAAAGTTTATAATCTTTGTCAAGACAGATTATTGGAAAACTTGTTTTAATTAAACAATAAAGCTTTCCAATGATAATGATAAGAACCTGGACTTAAATTAGCAGAAATTACTCTTAAAACATAATGTATTTCTCCATTGATAAGGACAGTGAGCTCACTTTATAAAATATTTTGAGATCATTATTGACGCTAAAAATCTCCAGACTAATTATTTTACTCGACTGAAAATCATTATTGGACTAATATTCCTCGCCAATCTTAGGATTGGGATTCGACACAAATAATTCGTCTTTCCTTGTCTGTGGTTATTCTCCCATGGCATTTATTTTAAGCTAAGTGGTTCTAATTGCCTAAGTCAGCTATGGCAAGAGTGGCTAAGTATCGCGTCAACTGTGTTGACATTGAAGTCTCTAAACTAAAGGTATCTCTGACCGTAGAAACACAGACGCAAAGCAAGCAATACGGGCTTCACGATAGGACTTTGCCAGAACGGTAGTATTGCTATTATCTTTCGTTAAGTACAAGCGATGCCAAAGCTAGTTCCTTCATCCATGCTCCCGTTGATAGTAACCATATACGTTCATTGCTGTAACCTCAACAGCTGACGTGATTCTGCCGTCTGTTAAATACACGTCCTTTAAGGAGGCATTGGTGCCATCATTGACAGTGTCTGCCAGGCAAAATGCAAGGCGGCCACAGAGCGGGTAAAACAAAGGAATTGACCACATATCCTAATAGTGTGCCTGTCGTTTCACATGTGCAAGTACTAGTGCCTAATTTCAAGGCTGATAGTGAACTCCAGCATATAAACCGGTTTTGTTTTTCTTAATTTATTATTTCTTCATATAATCGGCGCCATTGTATTTTTCCATTGGCGTACGCGTTTTAGCGTAGGACTCACCAACCAGAAGAAAAACTTGTAGCAGGGTACTATTTTTCACCACCAATAATACTCACAGTTGTGTTTATCTGATTAAAGTGGATATAATGTCGCGGGTGGATGGGGTTGATAAAAGCTGGACGACTTGGGTGCTCTGGACGTGCTTGCTAGTGTTAAATCCCTAGCCGGGTCAAAACCAAAGATGCATGAGCGCAGTCTGAGATCAGCGGTAGTAAGTAGTGTCGATCGATCAATCGAGAGATGTTGACTCGTCCAGTTGCCACATTATAGTCTATAAACAGGCCAATCATGGCGGGATGCTTAAAAACATGGTTGCCTATGAGGACATTTGTAACGAATATACTGTGGAATAGAACAGCCTGGACCTGACTGGTTACATAGGTGTGTGAAAACAACGGCCTTGGACTGATACAAATACATGTATTTATAACCGCAATGTTGATGTGTCTTAATTAACAATAAATGTAAAATGCCGACATCTAACGAAGCATGTCACATTACAAATATCAAGCGAAAATGAAGAGACTAAGAAGGGATTTATGTATTTATTGCTAGACTGATCTCAAGGTTGTGCACAGTCTGGTAAAAAGCAACAACATCAGCGATCGGGCAATTATTTAGGCAAAACACAACACGGTAGTTCGGGTTGAGATGGCATTTGACACATGGAAGCGGTTTCTTGCAAACGCAGAAAAAAATGATTGACCGCGAATCAAACATAGCAGAGTCGACACAAACGTAACAGGAATTACATTGATATGTCAGAAGCAAACTCGATTATGCGCTTGATTGCGAGGACAAAGTAGAATGCCGAAGGAATTGAGGAAAACATGTTTATCCTAGATTACTAGACTGATAACTTTCCAGATAGCAGTGATTTGGCTGCGAAGTTTCCTCCTAATTTTTCGGGTTCTTGAATCTAACATTCGAATTCCCCATCCTTAGACATATCTATGGCTTGTAGTTGTTCATTTGTTCTCGGAATCAAAGTATGGCTTTTGTTTATATGCGTTACTGCCATTCTGGATTTCTACGATTTTGGCGTTGTAATTTGAAACATATTTTTGTACGTTTTGAAGCGCCCTTTGTAGGCTAAGAAGCTTGGCCTTATTATACAAAGCCCTGGACAATGGTTTCGGTGGACCCAGCTGTGAAGGGCAGTGTAGTGTCTGTTAGTTCAGTTGTATCTTTTGAAATACCTCTTCAATGTGGTAAAATTCGAGCGTCAACATGCCAGCTCAGCATTACAGAGAGGACACGTAGACTACAACAGCACAGTGAAAATGGTTTTACAATACAGAAGCACATTTTCGCTAAGCAACAACAACATTATTGTGCCAGGCATGGTCAGGTTGGCATTCACAGCTGCTTTTTAACAGTGTCACAGAGGTTCCATTTTATACCAACAGTATAACAGCAAAAACTGTCTGCGCCATCACCAAACAAATAAATGTAAAAGCTCAAAGAAAATAAATATACTGTCCAACATTTGCAATGCCAACGACGGAAACATTGGACTTGCGACGTCTACCAGGTCACACAGATTTCAAATATTGTCTGCGATGGTAATGCCGCTACCGACACAATGCCTAACGTTAAGATCGCTTGTATTTTGACATCATCATGGATGCGAAGCTCATCATATATTTTATGGCCAATTTATATCAACCATGTACTAGCCCCGCGTCAGGCAGCCCGTTGTTATCCTTTTTGAATTTTTTTCATAACTTATAACCACACTCCGTTTTAGCAGCCCTAAATGGTCGCAAATTTACAAACTGTGCATTGTGGACCAACTAAAAGCACACTGGTCTTAAGGCAGCGGTCATGACTGTTTCCCATATACTGCCATACATAGTCTTTTACGGTTATGGCGTCTCATCTGAGCTGGATAGAGAAGGCTTTTGTGGGAGGAAGATGTGTTTCCTAGAATAGCTTCCAGTTATTTATATAGGAAGACGAAATTGGAAAGTAGAAGGTCAATGTCGAACTCCATGAACTGTGTTATGGCGCAAAACCACCACTCCCCCTTAGGCATGTTAGTGGCCAGTTCATCAAAACCTAAGTTCATAAACACGAGGCTGTCAGTGAATACAACTTCCCCGGTGATAATGCCATATACTGTCCATGTTATTTGTGACGGCTATGTCATTCTCTGTCGAGGATATTCCAGTGGCTTCCGTGATATGTTGATAAGGTAACCATCGTTGCCGTACTGGTTAGAAACATGACTAACACTTTTATTATTTCTCGGTAGATGCACAGCAGATGAGATTCGTCTCTCATCATATTGTTGCCTGGTATCTCCCTAAAGATATGGCAGTCGGTGGCATTAGGAAAAGCCTTTCTGGCGTCTCCATTTATGTATAAACACCTCTCGGATCTCGGACCGATCTTTCACTGGTACATTCTGTGTGTACAAATCCGTATTCATGATGTATGAAACAAGCATCTAACTGTGATAGTTCTCGAACAAAAAGATGTTCTAGTCTCTCTCAGGTAAGGATACAAGCGAGAGCTTTTCGCTTATACAGTCATCCGGATGAAAAAGTGGATGATTAGACGTGTTTCTTTCTTTTGGTTATGTTGTGATTAAATAATATTCGTCCTTTAACCACATATTAGTACTTCATTTCATCGCAGAGAGCAGCGGTAGGTCCACTGTGAGTGGTCTTACTTTCTTGCTGATATGCAGCGATTAAAGGTCCTTTCCCAGAAAAGACGCTAACTGTGATTTCGTGGTGACGGTGAGGAATAATCTGCACTTGTGTTTCTGTTCTCTTGTTCATTGTTCGAGATCATAATATGAGAAACATATGAATTCTTATAACTGAATGTGATTTCTGTTGGAAATTTAGTCGAAATTACATTGCAATTTCGCACTGTTTATCAAGTTTTAGAACCCATGCCATGGGTCATGTACTTCGGATTTGCAAACATAACGAAGAAATCACATTTTAAGGGAATGCAAGATGCAGAAATGTAAGTATATTTATTGCTATTCTTATTACCAGCTAATAAAAACATGTTTCTTCGCTATCACTTGCATGATCTTTGTTGGGGCCGAAGAACTCCAACTATGTACATGACCTGTATGTCCTCTATTGATAGCCTAACATAGCATCAACAAAGTTAAATCAGTCAAATTGCAAAGCAGCTGCCGTTTCGCAGTCCATGTACTCAGCATAAATAATACTTAATTTTGTTTTCGAATTTAGTGTTTTTACTGATTTGTAAAATGGTATGTCACAGATGTGCGTTAGCCATTGTTCTCAATATGCTTTTTCTATGTTATTGTTATAATCCCTTCAAGGCAATGGTCATAGTCTAAACCATTCTATTTGCGAAAAGTTACGAAACGTGTCTCCCAAAACACTTTTAAAATGATCAGAATGGTATTTTCAATTACTGCGTCTCTCACGATTGATGTCGACATAGCGAATATCACGTTTATTCGTTTGCTCTTTTGAAAGTTTCATTCTATAAAAACTCATCCACATCGCTAATTGCATAATCTCTACTTTTAAATTGTTTATTCATTCACAATCAAATATATTAAACCAAACACTAAAGTATTTTGTACATGAGCTTCTTTTTTTTTAAAAATATTTCATTTGATTAAAAGATACTTGTGTTCGTTCTTTCAATATTAATCTCACTAACTTTTTGGGGTTGGGTGAATTATTAACTTCATTCAACAAAGTCTACAGTTTCAACGGCCTTTTACTAAAGAATTGTAACTAATGTACATCCTAATTTAAATACAATTGCTGTGATTTTGAAGAGCTTATACGGTATAGCATCTGACTCGTAGCAGGTAAGTTGCGCGCTCCAACTCCCACGCCAACAAGCTGTGGCGTCTACCCTTGCTTGTATTACCCTGCCTCAGCTCGTTATACCAGGTCTGCTTTTTGTGGCTAGAAATAACTTATTACAGCATACGTTCCTGTATAACAAGTAGTGCTATTTACTATTTGTAGTGGAAATATCTATGAAAGGCCATCGCGGCCAAATATTATGAAGAAAAAAACCCAAACTAATTAATTAGATTTGAAATAAAGCAAGAATAGCTATATAAAATATAAAATGGTTGTTAAATAAAATTTTGGATTGACTTGGGAGGTAAATTAAGATGGCCCGTGGAATCGTGATTCCGTGAAACACTTTTTACTTACCCTTTTGGTGGAGGGCAGCTTCCTCACTTTTCACAGACTGCCATTCTAAGAGAGACAGATTTTTGAATTTAATTAATGGTGAGTTAATACTTTGACAAGAAAGCCATATAAAATCTGTCTGAATGTGCAATAAAAATGTCAGTATTTGCAATTTTTTGTCTTTTTTAATTTTAAGATACAAGGTTCCATGGTATAACAGGAACATGTACTGGTATATGTGGTTCCAGGAATTACCATAGACTTTCTAGTGTAACGAAAATAATCGTACGCATTTATCTAACGTTAATACATTCAATATTTTTATACATATATTTTTCGCTGAACGCTATATGCAGGCATACGTTTTACCTGAACACCAAAATATAAACAAGATATGCAGGTGTATAAGAGATGTGTGTGTGTGTGTGGGGGGGGGGCATACGTTTTATCTGAACACTAAAATATAAACACGATATGCAAGCATACGTTTTATCTGCATACTAAAATATAAACAAGATATGCAAGCATACGTTTTATCTGAACACTTCAATATACAGCGCGATATTCATGAAAATGTTTTTCTAAAAAAAAACAGACGGATAAGAGATGTGTGTGTGTGTGTGTGTGTGTGTGTGTGTGTGTGTGTGGAAGGGGGCTGTCTCTATGCAAGCATACGTTTTATCTGAACACTAAAATATAAACAAGATATGCAGGCGGATAAGAGATGTGTGTGTGTGTGTGTGGGGGGGGGTTGTCTCTATCCCACAGAATCCTCGCCTACATGTTTAGGAAATAACCGAAACGATATTCAATGATAAAGCATATCTGTACGATTATTGCATAAATGTAGTGAAACGATTGGTGTAATGATACGTATGTCAAGCCACGCATAAGCTGTTCAAGAAGTTATTGACTTTTATACCAGCCTAAATCTAAATCATTTTATATATTCTATAACTCAAATCTATGATTTTCGTTTAAAAACCCAAAAGGTTAAAATAGTTTTGGTGATATATATATGGAGTACATCCCGACCATTTGAATACTGTACTTGGTGATTTGTATATGGAGTACATCCCGACTATGTGAATATTGTACTTGGTGATTTGTATATGGAGTACATCCCGACTACTTGAATATTGTACTTCTGTCATGTGTAATGTCATGATGAAATATTCGCATACGTCTGTAATAAAATAATGAAAAATAATTAAATAGTATTTTGATACGTCAAATTTATGGTGCAATTTAAATATAATAAATCTTGTATGTAGCGACAATATACTTATGTCAGTTATATGTAATATAAAATAGAATATATCATCAACATTCTTTTTAGTAAACAAAAATAATTATCAAAACAAGAAGAAAAACAACAACAACAACAACAACAACAACACACACACACACAATCAATCATCGTCAAACTGGCAAACCTTCAATATTAAGATCGAAGTAGGAACCATCTATCCAAATCCATTTCTTGTTCTCGGACGGAGTGAGACCGATCCAGGCGGAGTCGTTGTCTCCAATCATCTAAAAATAAAACAAACTATATTTGGTCCAGCCAAGCTTTTCATTTTAACCACAGATACATACAAGAATAAAAAAATATTCATTTATTATAAATATCATAATGAGATATTGAAATATATAAGTGGGGGGGGGGGAATAATTACGCCTCAGTGGCAATACCACTTTTCTCTGTGGCGATATCACTTGGGAACTACCTCTTTACCACACATTCAACAATAACGCTATAACAATGACTTACGTATGTACACATTCAATTATTTAATAAATGAATTTATCTCTTCCGATTGATATAAAAGTAAACTATCATCACTTAAAAAGAAAAAAAGAAACGTTATCCATTCAACTAGATATCATAGCGACTGAATGTTGAATGAATTAGATCTCGTTTATGAGTAAATAAGCTTGATTAACCTGGGGTATCTGATGTAAAAAAAATATCGTGTATGAAATTATGAGCACGGGCTCCATTGGGCATTTGATGAAAAAACTCGTGTTGCTTTACAGAAATTTAATTTTTTGCGAAAAACAAGAACAACATTTTTAAATGAACAAAGTACTGTATCCTGTAACTTACCTATGTCATTGTTATTAAAATGCACGGAAAATGTCCCAGCATAAGTATTATATATGTTATTTCAGAAAAGCATTTCATTTAAATATTACCAATATTCAGAGATTTTATTTTTTTCGTAAAATACATTTTTCTACTTGAAGATCATTACCGACCAAAAATCAACGTTTCGGCGAGTCGTAATAAACTTGGTTAGTTACATACATTCATAGAGAGTGATAATGACTGAATTGAATGGGTTAGCAACGATCTTTCGCAGTATATAGATTTTTTTTTGGTTTATTTGTGTTAGAAATTGTCCATTTCGCAGAAATTGGATATGTAGACTAAAATTGGTCAATATGCATTCGGAGGTTCAAGTCATAAGTATCGATGATTATTCTCATCTATCTGTGTAATTATAATACAACAGGTCCAGGAAATGAAGTGTCACTCACGATTAGGTTCACTCTAGAAAGACGTAAAGAATGTTTTTATGTGTAGGGTCAGCGGCGAACTTATGCCAACGCAAACTAGGTAGCTGCATAAGGCCCCAACCACGGAGGGGGCACCGGCCAAGGGCCGAAAGGATATAAATTGATTACATAATTTCGTTTTCCGCTCAATTACCAAAAAGGGGAACCCGACTGTGTTGACTGCCTTGGGGCCCTGAGTCTCTACCTCCGGGTATATATAGGGTCAGCGGCTGACTCTGTTGACTGCCTTGGGGCCCTGGGTCTCTATCTCCGGGTATGTATAGGGTCAGACAGCACGTCAGCACAATACTAAATTACCCTTAAAACCAAAGTCGTATAAACTACCTTTTCCAGTCTTTATTTGGAAATCATGTTTCTTTGTGATTTGAAAGGGATTAATAGCAGAGGTGGTTATTTGAGAATATATAATTTTGCAGCATTGACAAGACTGATTGTTACTACTTCTAGATAAAGTTTGGCAATACTGCCTCAAATACATCACATTTAGAATTATTGGATTGAAGGATTGTCTGAGAGCTTAAAAAGAGTCATGCTCGTGACCTTTAGAAAAAACAATGACCATTTGCATTAACCTGGAGGCTGTCTTAAAGGGAAGTTCTAAACGCTCATAGACAAAGTCCAAGTCCCTGACTGTGTAACGAATCAGACATATGCATGTAGAAGTTGCGAACTGATCCGTACACAATCAATCCATAGCCACCTTTAGTCAGGTTTGGCCTAGGCCTCCACGACCCCCGCCCTGTGTTTGCCACGATTCGTAATAAATCCAGTACGTTTTAAAATGTCCCTGCAGTATCTAATATGCGGCATGGTATTTAGTTTACGGTCAACGCCAATTCCATCGATGTTTTCAGAGCAGGGGTTGGCATGGGGTTTGTTGTTTAGCTTTAGACCAGGGATGTTTTTATACTGTCTTTATGTGCACTTGGACCTCCCACCATATGCACATAGATCACATGTGCGAGTATGTTCCATAGGAAACCAGCACTTATTCGAAGAAGAAGATAAAAAAAAGTAAAGATAAGACCTAAAATTGTGTTTCTTCAACAACAAGAATAAGAAAAATCTCAATATATTTTGGGGGTCATCATGATATTTAGATAATTCAACGATGTGTTTACAGACAGTTACGATTTATAAAAAAATGAACCCTCTTTATGCTAACCTTTTCCGAACCCATTTTAACCAGATAGACAGCTGGTGTTTATTAGTTTGCATATTTTTGCTCTACGGCAGATCAGCGAGTGGTCTGCATATCATGAGACTCTACATTAGGACATTTGCCTATGCTGTTAATTACGATGTTAAATAGGGTACCTGATGAAATGTTGCCCTCATGCATACATATATTCTTATGTTTATCCCCCAGAAAGAATGACACCTACCCATGAAATGTATATCTATAATATATATTTAAAAAATAGTTCCTGTAAAATTTGGATGCAAGCCCATTACACTTAGGCTGGATAGGGCATTTGATATACCGTACTTCCATACGATGTTATATACCTCCTCTACGTAAAAAGGATGCCCTTTACTTATGATACGTTTCTTTTTTCTTCTATTATATTTGCGAAAGTCCGAATTCATAATAAAAATCTGAGATTATATGTTTTAATTCAAGATGCCTGGGGAGTAATGATTTATCGTGTGATTGGTTTTGTAAATACAGGTTGTTAGTGTTATTAGACGATATTGCTAAGTGTCAGTACGGTCCTATTACTGTTGTTTATTGCATAGACGACATGCCAGTTTCCCAAATTTTATTGAAATGGTTAAGTAGTGAAATTAGAGCTGTACTATGTAATTGTTTCAGAACTTCATGGTGGAAATCATCTTATCTTGTTGGAAGTTCGTGGTCTCGATCAATAGAATCTTCGAGAGTAAAGGTTTTCTGCAAGCTTTGTGGATTGTTGACAAGATTGGTAAGATTCGAAGAAGAACATAAAAGTGTCACATTCTGCATTATTCAGTTTTTATTTCTGATCTTCCTTCTCAGGTTCGGGTGTATTACTGCTTAAGAATAATGCACTAAGATGTCACTAAGATTTCAAACACCATTATGTTTGGAAAACGGTTGAGAAGAATCGTGGAGGTATGTTATCACCACTTTCAAATAGGTCGGTTTTGGCAGAAGTGTTAAGCTGTAACAAGATAATCGGGTGAGATTTCCGGATTCACAACAGACCACTTTTGACAATGATATAAATACAATGTTTACTAATGAATGACCTGAATGAGCAATTAATTATGAATACGTGCGTGTATATTTCATCCAAATATTGGATTAATTAACATCAGGACGCACAAATGTGGCAATGAAAAAAATACAAACAAATTATTCTACGAAATACAAGCACAAAGGGTGAATGATTCACAGTGACTAAACAATGGAAAGATGGGTATAGTTTACTCAGCTAGCAAACAATATAGAATTTTACTCGTGTAGTAAAATGAATTCACTCATAGTGAAATTTTGCAAACGAAAAAGGACAGATATATAACTTATCTTTACAATCCCGAAAGATACAATGGGCTTTATGAACCCCAAAATTAGCCCAAGGCGACAAGATTATATACGAGGCGATACACTCCGTCGTCAGAACACTTTATTTCAGCTCCACGGATGCTAAAAAGTCCAGCTTCACAGCTTTTACGATTAATTCCTGTGGTTGGCTTGACAGCGTGCACCGCGTAGACCTCGATCAGTCCGATAATTTGGAGCGCTCGGGTCACTCTAGCCACTCTGGAGACTCCAGACAGCTCTACACTTTCCGAATGCTCCGGCTACTAGACTCTGGACAACACCGGACAATCCAGACACTGGACACTCCAGATACTGGACAGCTGAAAACATATCCAATACCGTGTACTGGCATTTATGACACGGTCATAAAAACGTAATAACGCTATACACGGTAAGGTATACAGATTACATTAACGGCACAATACTTACAAAACAACAGGTTTAGAAATAAACCTAATCCTGCTCGATAAGAATCCTGGTGTATTAAACATTTCTTAAAAATGTAGCCTTATATTACTAATATAACTCCATTGTTAAGTCGCAAACAAGAACATAAATATGTGCATTATACTGCGTAAACCAAAGCTACCTCGCAAACATACCTCTACAGCTAAAGATGTGCAAGTCCTTATAGCAGACCGCTGACTGACAAGACAAACCGTAATGTAAGGAGTTTTACATGCGGTGAAGTATTTATACACAGATATTGTATGTGCACTGAAAGCATTCGGTTCTTCCTATCGTAAGCACTTCGTACGTGCGGCGTAGGATGGACCGAACTCACTATTTTGAAATACAACACAATATACATTAATCACCCTCGGGTATCGTTGTACGCTAAAACGAAACTCTAGCACATGTATTTCATAAATAAAAGGGTTTATACAATTCAGTGATATTAGCATTGCAACCATTATGTAATTTGTGGCAAATAACCATCCATAACTATAAGGTGCAGGATAGTTCCGGCAGGTGAAACCATTCGGTATACTCGGGGATCTTATCCACATTTATAGTGATATTCTTACCGTCAGGTGCTTTCGAATTAATCGAAAGAGCGTAGGAAAAAAATAAATAAAAGAAAATGATGCTATTTCTGGGCTGATATTGTCACTGAAGTTAAAGGAGCTATGATCGAGTAAATCACCATTACACAAAAACAAATATAAACTTCTAACTGCATTATACGACATGATACGTTGATGCTAAAATTACCTGTGTGATAAAAGCCTGCGATTAACCATGCATAAAATGCTACAAATAAATCACACAGCAATTCGCTTGTTTTTTTTGTGTCAAATTAATAAATTTACGATCAAGCGAGTTGCTTAAATGGAATGTATGTGTATTTTTGGCTTCAGTCTAAAGGTCTTAAGTGTTTATGATATCTATGTCCGCGGTTTCTCAATGTCACATTGGTACTAGTACAAGCAGTTAATTGTGTCATATCGATTGCTAGACGTCAATCACCATTTTAATTTATACTAACACAGTTACCCACTCTTTCGAAACTCACAACCAAATGATGAATCAAGGCCTTAAGACGGGGATCGGAAATTTAATTTAAAAATGATTGAAGGCAACAAAGTTATTCCTCACAGGAAAAATCAATATTATACTAGATTCATTCGTAAGTGACGCATTTACCACTGATTTTGAAACCTGTAGTTATAGTTCATTTTAATAAATAATTCAATTTAAACCAGCTAATTCTTCTTCTTCTTCGTCATCATAATCTTTTCTTCTTCTTCTTCTTCTTCTTCTTCTTCTTCTTCTTCTTCTTCTTCTTCTTCTTCTTCTTCTTCTTCTTCTTATTATTATTATTATTGGTGTTGCTACTTTTTGTTAATTACCAAAATAATCGTTCGAATCTATGTTTTGTTGTTTAAATGATCACTGGAATTTGGAGATGCCTGATTTTGTTTAATTCGTGAAAATAAATGTGGAGTTTGTGTCTCTATCTAGAAAAAGAAAACCAGGATACGATTTGAAAGAGCTAGTTAATTATGTCTTAACATCTGCTGAATTTTATATGGGAAGGGATACCATAAGAGTGGGCATTACCCTTTTCTGAAGTTTTAACCCGTTATTATTACATTCTCTATACATCAGCACCATTCTGGCTATATAGTGTCGTGCAAACACAGTAAGCAAGGCTGGCTGGCAAAGTTAAACTCCTTGTCAAATGCACAAAGACAAACTCCGCCAGTCGAAATTAACTATCAACATTTAGGCAAAAAATAAAATATAAATATGTTCCCTAAACTTCTCCAAAACGGATATGAAAGAGAGATGAAAGGTTACATCTTGTAAAATAAGTTCAAAATGTTTCCGAATGAGTCGCAAGCTTTGAAAAGGTCACAAAATCCTTTCAGTTAAAACACCATCACAGGATACATTTCACAGCAAAACACGTAAAGTAAAACACTTTATTAATGCTTGTATTTTTCACCGTTGTCGATACCTTTGTTAGTTGCCACTTAAATATTCAGAAGGGCTCATATCCCACATCTCCGACTCGCACTAGATAAAAACTCAAGAACTTTGAACATCACTGACAGACCAAGCCCATTTTGAGAAAAAGTTTTACTTTGAGAAAATAGTACATATTTGGTACGTGACTTTTTGGCGCCCCCATTTTAGCGCGACCGTTTTGGCACAGAGCCGTTTTGACTCCAGCCATTTTGGCGCCGGTCGTTTAAGCGTGCCAATTACCTACTTACCTACATGGTTTAAATACTTGGCAAGTGGAACTAATTACTTGTCAGATCGTGCCAGCATACAACACCATCGCAATAACCTATCGTATTGAAGCCGATAGGATATGTCATCACGACAATTATAACTCCACGCGTGACACTAATCCACGTTGCGAATTCATTGTAAACCACTGGTCGGCGTTGAATATATAACATGGAAAATATACAGTCGAAGCGTGTCAATGATAAGTTTATGTACGAAGGATACCTGTACGTGTTCGACAAGTTCAATACATGGCATTGAAGAATAAGCCTATTCATTGTTTCGAAGTTTTAATACTTTAATAAATTAAGTTTACTTATGGGCTTAAATTAATTATATTTTTGTATGTTTTTTGTGCCAACAATATACTATTTTTTTTATTGAGAAATAAGTTCATGTTAATAATCGTCAAAACGGCGGCGCCAAAACGTCCTGCTTCGTACATATTTGCTTGAAACAAAGTGAATAAGCATATATTTCATAAGGTAAAACCCTCCAGTTTCTCCCACGAGATTAAATATTTCTGTAATTCATTCGTAACAAGAAAATCAAAAGTTTTGGCTAGCAAGATGTACTCAATAACATAGTAAAGTAGTATATTTTCTTTGGATTCCACTCGATGCTTATGGTTTTCCGTTTATATTATGCTATGTTTTGTGTTCGCACAGAAAGTATAAACAGTTGCAAAATTCTCCTTCCCAATACAATCGAAAATTGTACAATTAACAAAATTATCCTTCCCAATACAATCTAAAATTGTATAATAAACAAAATTATTTGTGTTTGATTTGAACTCAGTTTGTCTTTAACAGAAGGCAGCCATATTTACCAATCGGCAACGCAAGAATCTAAGAATAACTTTGAGTTACAAAGTTATAATGTTATCGACGTGGCAGAGAAATGGCCGGTATTTATCGTATTTCATTCACTACAGTGAATATTCACAATTATGTTTGCTTGGAAAATCGAGTAATTCAATGCCTGACATTAAATAGAAGCTGTACAATCAAATGGCTGGAGCTTTAGGTGCTGCATTCTCACCAGCCAATGTTCCGATAATTCTATCTACACCTTGCGGATAGAACAATACTACTGGTTCTTTGTCTTAGTGACATCTATTGGATTTCATGTGTAGCTTCCCTTAGTATGTAATGCCAACTAACCAACAGCGTGATGCATTGTGCATCCGCCTAAACGGTGGTGGGATACTTTTTAAGTTTAACATCGAAAGTATGACTATGTACAAGAGCAAATCCATTACATGTGTATTTGATTGAAATGTATTTGTGTAAACACAGACCGACAGTGGAAAATTGGTCACCTGAGGAATTCGTGAAAATCCTCAAGAAGATATAGCTTTCAGCCTAACTTCTGATATAGACCTGGACATAATGGTCAGATGAAGTTGTAAAAGGGTTTTGATGAGCAAGCCTCTGAGATCCTTTGCATTGATGCCCGTGTGCAAAACTGGTGGTAGCGATTTCTGTTCATAATTATTGACAGCTGGGAAATATTCAGAAAGGCTAGCACCTATTATCCAGGCTGGGTTTTTGCTAAACGTTGTACCCAAAGTTAACAATATATTTTTTTGTATACCTACAAGTTATCATGAAAAATCAAATAAGTGAAATAAATTAAAATGACGACTTCTGTACTTTATGCGCCAATGCCAACACATGTGATAAATCGATAACAAAATCTTTTTTAACTTGTAAAGCCTGAAAACAATTAAGAAGATTTAATGCACAGAATTGAAATATAAGAAAAGGACACAGAGAAGCGTCCAAAATAAATATAAACGATTACAGATTTTACGACGGCAACAATCAAGGTTTGACTTAAGTTTTCAATTATATCGAACCATTGTTTTGGAGATAAAACTCACCCACAATTTCGGCAATTAGTTATATGAAAGCTCAATTACACTTATGAAACCAACATTTCAATTCCATTTTGCATTTTAGACTTTGCGCCGGAAATAATGCGCAAACGTATAAAAAGGGATGTTTGAAAGGATATAATATTTAACATTACACATAGGTAAGTAAAAGCTGTCTAGTCAAATAGAAAATATAAAACACAATCTGAATAGATTTGGAACAACAGGTTTGTATCAATGTTAAAAAACGAAAGCTATGAAATGCTTATTGTATGTTGTTGACTCTTTGTTAAAGACTCCAAGTAATCATGTAGACAGTCAATTAAATACGATTTAGATTTATACAGTCGCTGGTTTCATTTATGACTGGCAAAACTACAGAAATTTTAAGACTTTAAAAATGAAATTGATGTATCCTTAATGTTTTTTTTTAAAATAATGAAAGGAAGAGACCGTAATGAAATGTCGTATGTGCCTTGAAATGGATGCATAGAGCGCTTATGGATAAGGAGTCGATGCACGAACTCAAGAGTGTAACGCAGACGATAGGAAATTGATCACGCTGGTTAGAATAACTTTGAACTACCGACGGAGACAAAGTGAGATTTCAATGTTGTAGCATTAAAAACAACAAAGATGGGAAGAACATTACATTGGAATTTAACTTATTTCAAGATTATTTTCATCGCAGAATGGACAAAAACATATCTGAAAAAAAAGTGTTTTAATTTCGTTCCACGGACCATACAATGTATCAAATCATTTACATAGTTCGAGAAGGATCTTTACTTTAGAGACTCAGCTGCAAAATTCATCAAGCAATAGCATTTATTAAAACGTTCCGTATGCTATTCGTCATGATTTTTGACAATATCACAGTAAAACAAACACAAATTATATACATCGCTTCGGTAGCCTAGTAGTTAGAGCGTCCGCCGTGGAAGTGGAAGGTCATGTGTTCCATCCCCGGCAGAGTCATACCTAAGACATACAAAATGGTACTAACAGCTGCCTCGCTTGGCGCTCAGCATTAAGAGGTTAGTGTTAGGACTGGTCGGCCTGGTGTCAGGATAATGTGACTGGGTGGGACATCATGCTGCATGTCTGTGGCATGATGCCCTAATGAGTGCTAGACAATAGTATAAACTGTTTCACTACAGACATCGTAGCGATATGACTGAATTTTTTTAAAAAGCTACTCTTAAAATCTTAATGAAACCAACAAACAAACACAAATTATAATCGTGCCAGAGAAAACTTGTACCAGCTGTGTAATCATGCCAAATCTAATGTGCGACTATGTGTACAGTCAACTCTCATGCCATAACTAAAGTTTGCCAGAGATATTCTTTCAGCATACAGTCATTAGTCTTCATCAGTCATCTAAACAATCGCATAGCTCACACATTTCTTCGGATTTTCGCTGTGCTTCAGATCAATCAACAAGATAATTTCTACATGAATAAGACTGTATTAAAAGCATTTTATCAAGACTTCAAGCGAGCGTAAAAAGATATATAAAATACCGAAGAATACAAAAACTTTGGTGTTCATAAGATAAGATGACAAGGATTTCAACTCAAAATAAAATGTGTTAAATATGTGAAAGAGATATAATTGAAAACAAAGTTCTACACATCGAAGCACGCTCATAAAAGGTAAGTGATGGCGATCTTTGAAAAGGCAAATATAGAGTTCCCGCATATAACTAATACCATCTGAATTAAAAAAAAATATCTAGAGTAAATACTATTATTTATTATTACTATTATTAACTTGTATGAATGCAGCTATCATCTGTTCATGAAGAAATTTATAATAAGGATCCAGATGGAGTTGAAAATTAATAAAGAACAAAGACGAGCAATGATTTTCTTTAGTATACATTTCTTACAACAATTAAAGGGCCAATTCGGTTTCCAGACAGCTTAAAGTCGTCGAATGGACAAACGAACAGCAGCAATGCGTTGCCTAAATATTGTTTATCTGTGTTGAGACAGAAAATATATGCAATGACACGATTTATAATTTCAAACTTTATTGTGCTTCTTTTAAATAACAACAAACTGGATCTTCAATTATACGACCCAACCCAAAGGAATAGATTTCTTCGCAACGTTATATACAGATTGTTATTTCGGTTTTGAACTTACTTTTCCAGATACGACTTTTTTTTTTCTTCGCAGGAACTACGTCAGTTATAACTTATAATATAACTTTCCATTTGAATAGAAGAAATGGTGCCGGAGAAACTGTGTACTGGAGCAATTTAAACAGCGAAGTCTTTTTGTTTAGTTTGTAACTCTACTGTAGTTAAAGTGAACCGGAAGTGCAGCTTATGTTGTAAGTTTTCGCGAAAACGGAACAGCAAAGCTTCTGCAAAGCAGAATGTCTGACTGTTCTAACCACAACTTCGTTCCTAAGGTTTCTCAAAACTCTTTCAACTTTACCTTATTAAAACAAATTCGAAAGTTCAATGTTTTGGGATTCGGTCTTTTTTTGTATTGCATTTCTTTTCGTATCTCTCGTATTTTATTATGATCAAAATAAAGTCATCGTGATTTATTTCGTTATCACCAATTACAATGCGTACCATGTTGTCGATACTCTTTAGCTTCATAACTGGCAGGTTACTATTTCATCGTGTTTTAAACCGTTACTATTAAAAAATTGTATCAGTATTTTGTCTAATGCGCAGATGCAATCAATAGCTTTTTCCCTTCATAGCTACTAACACGGTTAAAATATGTTTTCTAATAGACGATATATGGTATTCACTCCGCTCAGTAGAAGCTTAAATAACTGTCATAATATTCTGTCTCGTCTAGCAATTTTTTTTAAGCAATATACACATTGAGCTTTGTTGGTTAGTACTGGTGTGAGTCATTGAAATACCCTTAATTGCAGATAAAATGGGCCAAACTTCTGAGTGATATTTAAAGTGTGAATTTAAAAAATCATTAAGTGATTTGTAGTACCCAAAATATATGTTACGTGAATGTCGACACTGTACCAAAAATATAACTAGATAATGAGATAAATATATGACCACTGATCTGTGTGCAGGGTCCTTTATCATATAGATGCAAGGAATATATTGTACAATTTCACATATTTAACGCATTCTTTTCTAAATAATTATTTTAATTTATTTTATTTCATTAATATCAAGAAGTTTTGTGTCTGGTGCCAATTACTAATTCTCTACCTTCTTTAGGTTGTCTGTGACGAAATCAAACTCTGCTTTTTTCCACAGCGTGACAAGCGTTGCACCCTTCGTTATACATATTCCTTTTGCAGTGTCAAAGTGAACCTCATTCTGTCCAGTGGTATGGAACTGGTAACAGTAGTTGTTGAAATGAATCCAGCTATTCAGACAGCCGTCTGGAGTTAGTCCTACTGAAAAGAAAAGAATATTATAGAATCGGACACGATAAGGTAGAACTGAACGACAGATCGGGGCGGAGTACAACGGAAAGCAACATAACGAGACAGTCCATGATAGAATGGAATGAGGTAAAACATAATCGAACATAACGTATCAAAAGTTTTTTTTATGGCATTCCTATTTTATTAAGATCGTGTTCTCTATTGTAGAACATTGATGTAGGATAACGCTATCTTACATAGCGCAAACCATTCTCAAAACTCGTGGACTATTTTAGCTTACTGCTGCAAGCATAGTGCACACAACGTAACAACAACTGATCGATTTATATCATCACTTACGCATTTATTGCAATAATTAAGATAATTATCAATTAATACACATCTGCATACTAAAAAAGGTGTTTGAAGGGAATATATTTACTTTATAGAACAGTGCCGTGTCTGGTTCGAGTTTTCTTTCCAAAGATATCCTTAATTCACACTATCTGTATGGTTTCTTTAATATTTATTATACTACTATAATTTGTATAGTCTTTAATACGATATGAGGCTCAATTTACACAATAAAAAAGTATCAGAACAATGGTATTAGACATTCGTTCTAATTTCTATAACTAGGTTCCATTCATACCATATTGGGCACTTGTAATTACGGGCACATATGAATCGCTCTCTAGTGCGGGATGAAATGATCCCAAGAGCCATCGATCAGGTGTACCGGGTTTGAGAAAAATAAGGACGGTAATATCTCTAAAGACGGTTCGGTCCCTATTGGGCTAGATCAACCGGAACATCAACGGCCATTACCGTCAAGTTTAGAAGAAAACATCGATTTTAATTTGTCGACATTAAACAATGTATACTAAACTACTTTTATTCACATGGAAAAATATGAGGGTAGAAGTAGACAATGTCAAAATCAGAATAATCTCAGCCTTTGTTGACGTAAATATGTGTTCACTTCGCCAGAGGCGAATCAGCGAACACGTTGTATTGATAAGTATCTCAAAACTACTTCTGAGGTTATTTTGCGATATAATGTAAATGGCTGAGGGATGTTCCGATAGTAAAAAAATGTGTAATTCAACTCTACTCTCCTGGACAGCAAATAAAGGGGTGATGTGTATACAAATTCCAGCAGAATTATGATGATAACTGACTTAAGAATGAAAATCGATACTAATTCTGACAGGAGATGCTATGCTCCTTAAATAGCGGCCAGCTTTAGAAAATATTTTGTATACATGTATTAAATGCTGGCGTTGCCCTGGCCAAGAAAACGGCTCAACATCAAGTCTTTACCATTGTCCTGGCCAAGACAATGGCTAAACATTAAATCTATTACCATTGTTGTGGCCAAGGAAATGGCTCAACATTAAGTTTTTACCATTGCTGTGCCCAAGGAAATGACTCGGCATTAAGACTTTACCATTGCTCTGTACATGGAAATGACTCAGCATTAAGACTTTACCATTGTCCTGGTAAAGGACATGGCTCCTCATTGTCTTTACTATTGTCCTGTTAAAATAAATGGCTCAATATTAAATCTTTCCAATTGTCCTGGCCAAGGAAATGGCTCCGCATTAAGTATTTACTATTGTCAAGGCCATGGAAATGGCTCAACATTAAGTCTTTACCATTGTCAAGGCCAAGAACATGGCTCAACATTAAATATTTACCATTGTCCTTGCAAAGGAAATGGCTCAGCATTAAGTCTTTACTATTGTCAAGGCCAAGGAAATGGCTCAACGTTAAGTATTACCATTGTCGTGACCAAGGAAATGGCTCAACATAAGTCCCTACCATTGTCCAGGTAAAGAACATGGCTCAATGTTAAGTCTTTAAATTGTCCTGGCGAAGGAAATGGTTCAACATTAAGTATGTACCATTGTCAAGGCCACGTAAATGGCTCAACATTAAGACTTTACCATTGTCCTGGCCAAAAAAATGGCTCAGCATTTAGTCTTTACCATTGTCCTGGTCAAGGAAATAGCTTAACATTAAGTCTTTACCATTGTTCTGACTTAGGAAATAGTTTAACATTAAGTCTTTACCATTGTTCTGACTTAGGAAATATGCTCAGTATTAAGGGTTTATACTTCTTTGGCATATACTTATTAAGCTGCAATGCTGTATTTGGGATTAACTTGTTTTATTCATATAATTCGTTTTTGGGGGAGTGGGGTGGTGGCTGGTGGGTAAGTTCCTCATCTTATAGCGTCGCAAATTTCTGTTTGTATTTTGGTTTTTTGTGTAGGTATTTCTGAAGTGGAAACGTTTGGCGTCTAACAAAAGTCTAAGTAGACACAAATTATGAGTGTTCTCCTCTCTGCCATGCAATTCAATTCATCCGTCAAATAATAATCACCAATTTCCGACTTTATGTTACGCAGCATTACTTCAACCGTGTAAATAACATTGGACGATAATAACTGTTTCAGAGACATCGAATTTCAAAATATTTCCACACGAGATGGTGCCACGAAAAGAAACAGTACATTAGATGAAAATTGGGGCATTTTTTAAAATTACCTGTTACATAACTACTCTTTATAAATGAAGAATCAAGCAAATATAAAGTGTGCTTTGTTTATCCGCTGATTAATTTGTTTTGTCCACACTTCGTCATGCCTATCATAACTGGTAATACAATCGATGGAGAATTTGTCATGAATTCACAATATGTCTTGCTTATATTAGATTATTTGGAATATATAGATTCCCGTCTTGTAAGAACTATCTAACCTTTGAGAAAAATTAAAATTCAGACTCTTATGTGTTCTGAATAGGATGATCTGAACCTTTTCCCATATGTATCTTTTATTTGTAGAGCTATGTGAACGAAGGACGAAAATTACACTTACCTGTTGTCTGTATAAATCCTAAGATCCCAAGTAAAATTATTTCCATTTGAAAGTAAATAAAATCCCCCACCTTATATGCATGGGATGTTATTAATGAGGCAGCTTGTCTTTTTTCTGTCTCACTCAACGATCATCACATCCTATTGATTTAAGAATCCCTTCCCTTATCCATTGGTTTTAGAAGAACTTTAGGTAATAGTTCTTACTGCTTGACGCGATGCCAAGCTATGTTACTGTAGTGTGCGCTGAAGCTCTAAGGATGCACTAAATATACCGATGGAATTGCCGTATGCATCCCTATGCTTTCACGATTATATGATTTGCCGTAAGGAAAACGTTCAAGTATGACAAAGACATAGTAAAGTAAAATATATACTGTCTCAAGAAATATACGCAAAGGAAGAGATTGTCTCGATATTGGAAATTTTTCTCCAAAAGCGAACACAATGGACAATAACATTCAACCAAAAAACAAAACAAAAAAAAAAAAAACAAAAAGAAGATCGTCGTTAAATCGAGAATATTGTTTAGACTTTTCAGTCATTCTCTTCAATAGTTGAAAATATTTAGAATTTTATTTGTATTTTTCTGCAACAGTGTTTCCATGCCGTGTCAGTTCAGCAGTATTAGCTTTAGCATACGTGCATATCACTTGTTCGGATTGGTCGTGGGCACTGAAAATCAATATCTCCCACCCACCCCACTCTGAACCACGCTGTACACAACATGTAAGTAGCGAATGTCGCCTTGAGTTTGTTAAACATTTTTGTGCTAAGTCGGCTACTGCCAGAGTCATCTAAGCATTCTGCACATTTCTTGAAGAGTCAGGCGTCAAGAAAGGCAATTAAGTTACCGGGTTTTGGAAGACGCTTACTAATATAATCCTGGAATCTGATTGGATGAAATAAATATCACTTTTACTTAAAATAGCTATACTACATTATTCTTACATTAAGAATATTGATGAAATGCAAGAGATCTGAGAAGAATGACGCCAATGTCGCACATCACTAGAAGATTCTGACGACTTAGTATGTTTCAAGTTCAAATGATTCTTAATATTTTTAAAGTTATTTATGACGCAAGTCAACATCGTTTTTATATGAAACACATATTTTGTGCCTAATCTAAAGAACCAACAGTGATCACCCATCTGAAAAGATTTAGTATAATAACCAAACATGAGACATACATATTAAACATTTCAATATCACATTGTTCCAAAAAATTACACGTTTTTCAACTTTGATTTTAACATTGTTTAACGTTAAAAAAAAAGAATGACACAATTACTCCCAACAACTTAAGCGACATCGATTAGAGAAAACGAAATTCAAGCACATGTATTATTCAATTATGAAGGACCCTAGCTACCTCTGAATTCAATGAAGAATTAGAAGGTAATGACCATTAAACCACATCGATCCAGTTTTGTGACGTGTGTTTCTATCCTGCAGTAAATATGCTGAATAACATGATGAAAGTAATTTCATAAGATAAAATGTGTATCTTGCTTTTTATTTCATATTGTATCATTTTATAAATTTATTTAAATTTCCAGAACAGAAATATGTAGTAAAATTTCGGGTAGTAGAAATAACGGTTGATGACTTCATCATTAAGTTTCCATAATATTCAAAGATAACACATTCTGCACCGTGTTCGGCACAATTATTAGACACTGACGCATATTTACTGCAGGGTAGAAACTGGTCGAATGGGCTACTTCCGTCAAGTCGATTTTTCCAGAAAGGGATTGTGACCGTAATGGTGAAATAAAGGTTAATTCGCCGATTGGATTCAGGACATGGTCATTTAAGAGTAATGAGTTGGTACGTCACTTTCTTTTGAATGTATATGTGTAGTTTTTCAGTCTTCTTGCGATTCTGAAGCGATAAAAGACTCGTGAGAAAAAGTCGAATTGATCGAAGGGTTGTGGTCACGCTTGCACTCCTTGTGTTTATTTTTATTACCGATAAGGGGAATTCATGTTGTCAGAGATTTCCTCGTACTTTATTGATTAAACGTCCGAGTCCTGTGACGTAGAAACAGTGTTCAAATGTGAAAAACTTAATTTTGATTGAATGCGGTGGCTTACCGACGTATATTATGAAATTCACAGAAACAATGCACATACATATCTGCTCGATATGCCAAGAGTTTGATAGGGTTATATGAACCTTGGCTAACGAGGATGGAGTAAATAGTGTTATACATTGATCATACAGGAGAATGCGTGATAATATAAAATGATTTACATCCGCTCTGTCTGGCCTGTTTTTGTAACTAACTGTATTAACTTCTGTATGCCTCGATATCTGTCAATCGGCTGTCTATTGGATGTAAGTTAATTACTTGTTCTTGATACAACAATGTTCGTCACTCACGAATGCGTATATCCACGACTATATTCAACCTTTAATCTAGAATATTTAGCTGATAAAATCAGCGCCAAACCTAACCCGAGAGAGCCTAAACCTCCAGTCTATGTCAGTACACATTTGGGACTTGTCTTTCAGCCTACGTGGATGTGATTTTATCAGAGAGTCTATGAGTATTTACTCGTGTAAAGGCGATTGGTGCCATAGCCCGCGGACCTTCCTTGAATCAAAACGTAGAGACGAATTACAAATTATCAAGCTTGTATTTTAATATTCTGTCTCCATATATAATGTCACTGTAAGTTATAAGTAACAAAATTTTCGTGACTGTCAGTTCTAGAGACCTAGAAGGGCCTTAATGAATGTAAAGGGGAAGAATAAAATATATAGTATTCACTTTCTTTTATAAAAGTAAAATCAATATGAAATAAACTTGAAGTTGTATTCTCAGACAAATCCGATGACCTATTTAAGGTCAATGGTAGTGAAAATTGATCAAGTCTTTGAAAAGTGTTACTAGTGTATACATACCTGGGTGAGACTCTCATTATCAATGATCTTAGACGTTTTGTTCTTTATGATACTATTTTGTATGTCTGTCTGTCTGTCTGTCTCTCTTTATGTATGTATATAATTGAACGTAGATGGACTGATTTTTTCATACTTACTGCCTTTCTTTCCGCTGACCTTCAACTAATAAATGAGAATGAGGTGGAAAGATGCCAAATCAATCACGGCTTAGCTTTAATTTTGACATATACGGCAATTTATCAATATGAATATGTAGAGGAGTTTTATAAAATAAACTTGAGGGCAAACTATGACAGCAAATCAATGGCTGTAATTCACTGGATATAAAGAAAAGTTATGGTAATCCAATAAAACATCAATCAATGCCGACAAATCGAGCTCCCATCATAGGGCGATACAAGCCAATGATCGTTTGGATCAACCGAGACATTGTTTACCAGATCTTGAGATGGAAATACTTGACTAAGATCGATTCTGCACTTAACACCATTTGAAGTTTTCGCATCTTATAATGTTTTGTACTTGAAACCGGAATCTTCCCAGGATGCAACAACGCTTTAATTTCTCTCAAGGAAACGTTTCATCGCGTTAGGCACGAAAATCACAACTAGCAGTGAAATACATTTAGTGACTACAATTTCCTTTTATTCCCATTATTAATGATTTTACACAAGATTTTCACAATGCGATGATTAAAGCATAATAATTACTTTTTGCAGCCTAGACTACATTCAGTTTACGTCGTTAATATCTGGTGATTTAGTATGTAATTTTGGATTTTATCCCTACGCCAAACGTCTCAGAGGTCACTTCTGCAGTCAAGGGACACGAGTTAGTTCTAAAACACGGGCTTACCATTATTTGTTTATATTTATGACTTGCAAAAGTCAATACATTAATTAAATCTTGATTGTAATGTAAAGAAAGCAGTAATATATAGTATATAGTAATTATAGTATATAGTAATTATAGTATATAGTAATCATAGTATATAGTAATTATAGTAATTTAGATATGTTGTTTCGCTTTGAAATATTTGAGACAGGGACTGAGGTTTACTATGGAATGATTCAGAAGGTGTCATTCTTTAGTTTGGAAATGCTTTTATTGTTGTTGTGAAAGCAGTGTGATGGAAGTGCAAAAATAAAGTAAGTATGAAATATGGTCAAGAACTATGCTTTCATTTACCCGGAAGTGGATTCACGAACTCAGTAATCTTTGATCATCTATTAAAAATGCAGGAAAACACCTGACAAGTTTTAGTGTAGATTAATGTACTATAATGTCATTGCCACCCCTAGGAATCCTAGTGTCCTTTGAATGTTGGTCTGTGTTTCTCATTGATAAATGCATGTAGGTTATATATAGTAAAATAATTGGTTGTCGGATCCCGTTTCATTATGAATACAAGTTGAATTTCAGTGCTGATTATATGTAATAAGAACATTATAATAGGTTTACAACTGTCTTAGCAAATGACATGGTGGGGATGTTTCGTGACAACTTTTTTACCTTTTGAATACCCGGATGACATGAATAATTTTGCTCTTTACTAGGAAGTGAGAGCCATTTGTTTTCTTCATTTCGTACTGCAAATGAGTCAACATTGTATTCACGCTTTTCATCCAGGGCGATTAGGTGTACAGCACATTTTGAGTTTGTTGTTTTTGTTGTTAAATTCCTTATCGTTTATTAAACTATACAGGGATATGATCTAAGACCTAACACGGAATTATACTTGGATTAGTTTCTTCGAAAGTGGTTTACTTGTAACAGTAACCCATCCATATCTGATAGGTTATTTGTAAGTACATGTCATACTATCCAAACCGCCTTGGAATCAAACGATCAATGGATTAGGCCGCTTTTACACAGAGGCTTAGCACTCCATACATATTTGCGTGATTTTTTAAATATAGCTGGACACGAGATTGGTCGGCAACTAATTTGAATTTATATTAAACAATGATTGATTGGTATATTGAGGTAGATAGGTGGAGCTTGGCGTTTCATCTCCTGCAAAGGAAAGAGACTCTACACAAAAATCAAGTAATCAAACAGAAAAAAAATATTTGTTAAAAACAGTATGATCACTAAGGGTGATAAAATGAAGATAAGCTTGTGTGACTCTTCCACTTATGTATCGTTTATCGGTTCGGGCTCTATGCAAACTATTGACTGGCACAGCTATGTTGCAGGTAACAGAAGAATATGACTGTTGATTAAGAAATAGGAATTGAAATTTTCTGATAATATGATTTCTGAGAAATCACTTGTAAATGGAAACTTAGTATAGAAGTTCTATTTGACTGAGTGATTGAATACCAGTCCCTGCGTCTTGCTTTCACAATGTTTCGCTTAAATCAACTGTGCATCCAAAAGAAGCAATTAGGTCAAAGAAAACTTACCGTTATAGGTAATGGTGCTCTACACAAAATACAGTAGTGACAGAAAATTAAACAGTAATTCACAACTCATTGGCAATATTATATAACCACAGTTATGACGGCTTGATCTTTAATTGGGATCCTTTCAGACTTCTCTTGTTAATGTGTTACACAACTAAATTATTCTCCATTCCATCCAATCCCGCATAAAATGTCATAATGTGTCCCGATGACAAAATTTAAAGAAAACGAAATGTCTTCAAACCTTTTATCATACGATTTCGCCCTCTCCTAAATCTTCAAATAAAAATTTGGTAAGGACTAAAAAATTGTTTGTCCCTAATAATTTTCATGGTTATTAAAACCTTCCAAAATAATAAATTATCGTAACCGATTAAAAGTCATCAAAACGCCTTTTCGTTTTTCAGAGTAAATTCAAGGAAATGCACCCTAGTGATGTGATACTTCCTCTGTATAGATGGTTTGAAAGATGGTGACAGGCTTGTAGCTTCCGTTGCAACACCCTACAATGCCACTTTGAGCCAGTTCCTGGATACTTCCTCCATTTCTATTAAGTAGACATTATTAAAAGAGAATGATTACTTAAACGAGTGAATAACGGATTTATTTCATCTCGTGGGCGAAAATACTTAAGAGTTTTATCCACCAGATGAAATATATCTGTTATTAACGTTTTGTTTACGTTCAGAAATACTATCTAATAAGATGTTTTGTAAAATAGATTGATGTAGCGGATTTGTTAATTGATCGCGTGCGATGTTAGCTGTTCAACGTTTATGATTTGCTGTGTTTTGTGGTTATTTGCACAGAAAATATAAACAGAAACATAATTCGCCTTCCCAAATCAAAGTAATGGAGCACATTAAGAAAGATAGTCATTTTGCGCCTTGATGGATATAAATTCGAGTCGTTTTTAACAGGAGGCAGCCATAGTTACCACTCGACTACGTCAGGATATACGAATAACTTCAAATTTCGTGGACAGTATATGTGTGTCTATTAACTGTCAGTGCAAAATATTATATTATTTCACCCCAGTGAAATATAAAGATTATTATGTCAGAAAGTCCATTAATTCACAGCCTTGCAAAGAACAAACACTCACATGATTGAATTATATTCAATGCGTTAAACCTTTTCTTTTTATTGTTTGCTTTGCTTGTTTTATATTCGGCACCTCTCTCCACTTAAAGCATTTAAACACCATATATTTACCAATTTATTAATATCCTAACTAACTCTTACGGAAAAGTGGATTGTTCATGAACTCTGTACTATGTATGCTGTACTGCTGGATGTTGATATTAAGGGCAATTAAAGAAACGATAACGTAGTCTAGATATGCAGCTGTTTGCGGAGCAATAAAATACAGTAGCAGTAAGCATTCTATATTTTGGAACTGTCTAGATTTTTGGATAGTTTTATAATTAATAAAATACTCTGTCTTTGAAATTTCATTTTGTATTGTAGCAAAACAAATAACGTGTTGTTTTTGCTTAAATTATGGGGTTCAATTTATTCTCTACACATTGTAAAACAACAGTATAAATATACATAAGCACCGTTTTCTACAGATTGTATCCACTTTCAGTGTAATCTAGTCGTTTGCAGAATAATAGTCATGTTAATAAAATTGTTTATTAGATCATTTTAAATATACATTATTCACCCAATGCTAATAAAAGATGCAGCTTTACATTCTAAATTTAATTATGTTAGCTTGCAGATAAAAAAAACCTCAAACCTGATTGATAAATAATTGAAATATTGCAGTATAAAGATAGAATACATTACGTATAAATGTTAAATGCACCGATTTGTATTTGGCTAAATTTACAGCACTGTATAAAGATCTTCATTTACACCGATTCACCAAAATTCGATTTAATTTTACCCATTGTTATTCATATTTAGTTTATAACGTGTGCTTGAACGTTATCCATGACTACAGTTTTAGTATGTACTTGATTTTTTCTGTTTGCAAGTTGTAAATAGATGTTTACTTTATTTAGGTTCACTATAATGCCGTGACTTTGATCATAGAAGGTTCTAGAAGTGACGTTGTTTACAATTTTGGAAGTAAATGTCCATTAAGATGATACATATATTTCTCAGAAAATGTCACTTCGTCATAGGTCAGGTTGAGAGGTATATAATGTTGAGATCAAGAAGAGTATTCAATCCTCCGTATACTTTCAGTCTGTATAAATATTTTCTGTTGTGGTCAGATATAATTAGAAAATAAATTTTTAAAAAATATTAATTGGAATGACTACGTGCTCTTTAAAATTTTGGACTAAAACTCTCTTTTAAGATTATTGAGGACTCATTTAAAGAATTTCTGGATAATATAATTTTGATACTTCACGACTATTGGTACATTGGCACATTCAAGGCTATTGATATATCAGCACATTCAAGACTGGAATGAATTCTGACAACCACGTTGGAACTTTCGGACATCTGATATAACTTTAAGGATTTATTGGGATTTAATTCACAATATTGTAAGTTCTTTTTAAACTTTTGCTTTATATTCTACGGATATAAATGATTTGTTGAATTTTACTAAGCATGTTGATTTGTTGTTTTTTCTGTCACTAAGTTTAACACCATAGGCTGTGTATTTAAAGTAGCTGTTTTAGATGCAACCATGGGAATGGTACCATTTTACATAGATCGGAATAATTCATACGTTTGAAGTAATGTAGATAATTGCTAAAATTGAAACAACTGTTTTATACTGTTGTCGTGTTGGCTTGAAAAATATTATCTGAATGATACATTATGTCTTAAATGACTTGCGTAACAGACAGTATAGCCGCACCACATGCGGAATGTACAGAGCATACCAGATAACAGAATCAGAAATCCCTTATATGATCCTGTAAGTCCAGTTGCATACACTAATATCATAAGCATGAAGAAAAAGAATGGTGAAAAAATAAAATAGGCAGAATTATTATATGTGCATTTTACGCAAACAAGCGCAAGAAAGAATTCCCAAAAAAACTTTGAAATCTAATTATATTTGAAGCCTTAATGCAATGTATCAAAAACAAATTTTTCATTAGTTTCCTTTATAACATTTTTATACGATTAGATTTGTACCAGTGAAGTCATGTATCAATTATAACTCTGTTCTAAATACTAATTAATAAGGAATTATATATATATATATATATATATATATATATATATATATATATATATATATATATATATATATATATATATATATATATATATATATATATATATATATATATATATATATATATATTTATATTTATACACATTTCAGTCATATTACTACGTCTGCAGTTCAGAGCAATGAGGATGATGGTGATGAACTTATAAAACCAGAATGAAGTATTAATGTGAAAGAAAAAAGCGAAGTTGATCAATGTTTGCAACCTAATGGAAATATTTTTTATTTATTGGACAGAATGTCTTCACGCAAAAAATGAATTGAGTTGAAATATAGTCTGGTGCTGAACAATTGCTAAGTACGTGTTTTACTGTTATGCAAGTTACTGCTCACTTTGCAAGAGAGAAAATAAAATGGAAGCCAATGCAATTCGAATTTCGTAAAGTTGTACAATTAAGATGTATTGGATACGGACACGGTGGATTGTGGTATACTAACTACGATCTTAAAAATGTTATTTTTGTTGATATGCTAACGTGTTAACCAGGAAGTTTTCTTGGAATGGATGAATGTCATGGATATGATAAATGATTTGGACATCCAACACCCGAGATGACTAGAGGTGCGATAAACGGACCTTTACCAGGATTTTTACTTGATTGGATCTGCTTGTATTGAGTCGTTTGAGCTTGAGATAAATCTTCATCCAATTTGTTATGTCTGGTTCAGTAGACATTTTTTGTATAGAGAAAACTGATTGGTATCGATTGTATTGTTATGATATATGATCGACATAAAAATAATTATATTTCATAAAATAAGTGAAGCAATTATAGCATATAGTCCACAAAACGAAGTTTTGTTACCACATCAATATATGTTAATCGAGGCAGAAAAATAATTGGTAACTTTACCCAAGTAGGATCATATGATAAAAAACAACATTGTACTAGACTGATTATAGACGATGCAAAACTTGATTTTATAATGACTGATACAACAAAAAGATACTTCCTTGTTTTGAAGTAATATAATTAAATAGATATTTAAGTTACCCTGATGGCGACAGAGAGACAGAGAGAGAGACAGAGAGAGAGACAGAGAGAGACAGAGAGACAGAGTCAGACAGAGGATAGAGTTTGGGGGTATTCGTGCAGAAGTTAATGGTGGATCACGTTGATGTGCTCATGTGTCTTTGTGTGAGGACGAGAGAGAGAGAGAGAGAGAGAGAGAGAGAGAGAGAGAGAGAGAGAGAGAGAGAGAGAGAGAGAGAGAGACAGAGAGATTACTACTTATACTGCTGGTACTATTCCAAATAATAATAATACAGTAATTATTATTATTATTATTATTATTATTATTATTATTATTATTATTATTTTTGTGTCTGTACATTGTATTTTTTCTGGAACTTGTATTTTTATGTTAATTTAATACAGATTTTATAAGTTGCAGAGAACTCTGCAGGTTCACAACTCTTGGAACATCTGAATTTCTTGTTCTGGAACAAGAGCTTACCCCACAATCACAAGATGATAGCAAGAATCGAGAAGAGCAAGAGTAAATAGTAGAGGATAAGATTATTAAAAAAATAAAGATGGATGACTGGGAGAGTATAGGAGAAGATTTTTTTAAAAATAAGGATGAACTCTGCTCTATTATTATTATTATTATTATTATTATTATTATTATTATTATTATTATTATTATTATTATTATTAATTATTATTATTTTGTGTCTGTACATTGTATTTTTGAAGGAACTTGTATTTTTAAATGATATAATAGGAAGGTCGACGGAAAGAACATAAAAGAGAAATAGAATAGAGAGAAGAAGGAAAACTCAGAAAGGGACAACTAGGTCACAGATTCAACTTGCCGCCTTACTCGACTGTCTCAAACGGAAAGGTTTCTTAAATAAGACACTTAGAAAGATACGGGTGTGAATAAACTACACAATTCTATATCATGGTACATAGACAATATTTATTACTATTCACTTGAACGTTGTGTAACATCTAATAAAATATAGTTTCAATGACTTGCTATATATACATAGGTAAAACAAATCCCTTCATTATGCATGTGCCATTAAATGAAGACTTGATTAAAAACGTGAAAACACTCCTCTCTTAGAACCTTATTACAGACCAGTCTTTCAACATCTGCGCGTAAAAAGCCTAAAATTTCAGTTATTTTGTAAACTAAATAACATTTTGTATCCATGATTGTATTAAAAGAATTTCAAATTGCTAATACATTATGCAAGAATGGAAAGTCTAGTTTCTAATGCACAGCTTTCAAACGTTTTTAATGATAATCATGTTCAGACATTTGCCAGATTTGCACGATGTTATCTTCTGCCACCGAACCAATTACCCAGGGTTCGTTGGGATTCCATGAGAATTCTAAGATCTCGGCTGTGTGCTCGCAGTAAATGAAATTGATCTTTGTTGGAGCACCGTCAGCACCTTCTGCATATTGTTCCTCTCTAAGTACGCTCAGATCACCGACATACAGCCTTTTGCCTATGCCACTATATGCAAGGATATTCTCATAGTGAGGGGACCACTGGACCTGTAATGGTGCGTCTTTATAAGTATCGAAACAGTTCAGCTTGCAATTTAAGTTCCTTAGATCCCACAATGCAATTGTTTCATCCGCAGATCCAGTAGCCAGAATAAACTCGTTATACGGATTAAAGGCCAGGCAGTGGACCTCAGCAGCGTGAGCATGAACAACGCGACTGGTGGTATTAGAGCGAGTGTCCCAGATCAGTAGCTTCTCGTCATCAGCCACAGATCCATACATACTTTGATAGAAGGGATGCCATGCC
Organism: Unio delphinus; assembly: GCA_029339505.1. Lineage (NCBI taxonomy): Eukaryota > Metazoa > Mollusca > Bivalvia > Unionida > Unionidae > Unio > Unio delphinus. Next base: position 14,140,634 of record JAQISU010000110.1, read on the forward strand.
ACATCATTCACAATAGACGTATGTTCTGTAAAAATGGTAATCGGACGAATAACTCCTCTTTCTGTGGACATATTATTGATATCCCATAAAGAAATGGTGTGGTCGCCTGAAGCACTTATTAGATAGCCGTTCAAAATGGGATTCCATGACAGACCATATCCTTCTTTGTGATGACATTTCAATATCAGTTCTGGACTACATAGGCCACTGGGATTAGGTTCAGATGGGTGCTTTGTACAGTCAAATACCAATACCTCGCTGTAAGATGTCTTTGTTGCAATGATGGAGGGATTCTGTGGCATGAAGCAAGCTTTGTTCACCTCACCTTCATGGTTAATTTTCATCTCTATCTTCATCTCGCAGCTAACCGATTGGTTGTCGTAATGGGGAGAAGACATCTGAGGATTTCCATTGGGCAGCTGTACACTAGCTATCATCAAGTAGTTTTGCTCATCAGAACTAGTGCGTGTCCCCAGTATTAACCTGTGGAAAGAGTAGTCCTCTCCGTCTGGTATCGTGATATCGGGCAACCACTGTGTTGTGAGGCTTGGCCATTCAAGGGCATGTCTCTCCAGTAAGTCATTTCGCTCGTTCAATTCAAATATCTTGTTTTCCTCGCCGCTCGAAATCATTTCCGCTGGGTCGTGACAACATCCTACTCTGTCCGTCATGGTTGTAAATTCTAAATATTGCACGTTTTGGCTCCCAAAAAATGAAAGTACCTCAGAATAAGTCGTTATTTTCTAATGACAGGTTGACATGCGCATGGCAAGAATCACTCCAGTAAAATATCGATAGAGATCTAATGTAAGTGCTTTTTATGCTATCTCTGGTCGGTCGTCATGCCCTTATTATTTCGCAAAGAAGCTAATTAGTCATGAAACTGACCAATAGTGCGTCAGTTTATAGGATTAACGATTTCGAGATCATGCGAATGACCAATGTTGTTAGTATGCCCCATTGTTCGACATCCGGCATGAGTTGATTTCCAATGGTAAATTTATCTGGACAATTAACTATTGTTAATAGTTTGGAAATTGTATACAATAAATGTAAACCTTTAATAATAATAATAATAATAATAATAATAAGAAGAAGAAGAAGAAGAAGAAGAAGAAGAAGAAGAAGAAGAAGAAGAAGAAGAAGAAGAAGAAGAAGAAGAAGAAGAAGAATAACAATAATAACTATGATAACAACAATAATAATAATAATAATAATGATAATAACAACAATAATAACAATGATAACAATAATAATAATAATAATAATGCTAATAATAATAATAATAATAATAATAATAATAATAAACCAGAGAATCATAACTAAAATATAAGAAATGTTATATTTGATAATTTGAAAAACACATCTGTAATGTTGACAAGGTTGGTTTTCTTTCTTTATTGTAAGTATATAAGTGCCATTAAGAAATATTCTGAATTTAACATTCTGTTTAAATATATTCTTAAAATCTAAGGTATGTAATTCAACCACTACTGTCGTTACAAATATGGTTCGGGTTGAAGTGAGAATGAATGAATGAATGAATGAATGAATGAATGAATGAATGAATGAATGAATGAATGAATGAATGAATGAATGTGCGGGAGATATTATGGAATAACCGTCAAATATTACTTTAAAGAAAAGAGCACCAAACGTGTTAATACTTCGTATATTTTTATTATTATTGTTTTGTTTATTCTCTGAACGTTTTCACTTCAAATGCTATAACTGAGATAAATCTTATTCATTTACCGATTTCCACCAATAATATATTAATGTGTGTGCGTGCATATTTTCTAAAACAAAGTTCTTGACATTCATTTTGTGCGACAGAATTGGAAATACAAAGTTGTAATCATTCACTGCATCCAGTTTTCTACACAATATCTATATAGATAATATTATTATAAATCTTACTTGAAAATGTTTTCTTCAACAAGTCTTTTACATCCAAAAAAGATATAAGCATATATATTTTGTTATGCCAAGGACCCGTGGAAATAAATACGGACTCACACGAACACACACATACACAAAGATGGATTTGTATATCCATGTATCTATTCGCTTGAACATGTGCGTGCGTGCAATCTATAATAGTGTCTCCTAATATCTTTATGAAGTTACATAGAACACACACACACACACACACACACACACACACACACACACATATATATATATATATATATATATATATATATATATATATATATATATATATATATATATATATATATATATATATAGAGAGAGAGAGAGAGAGAGAGAGAGAGAGAGAGAGAGAGAGAGAGAGAGAGAGACAGAGAGAGAGACACAGAGAGAGAGAGAGAGAGAGACAGACAGACAGACGTTTCGTTAACCAACATCAATTATTGCATTCATGAGAAGAAATGTGGCGGTTAGAGTTGTGTCCGATCAACCCTTTGTTTTATCTTTCATTAGTATTTCTTTATGAACATGATGCATTCTTTCATAACAAAATCTACTAATGTATATTATTTTCTACATTATCTAAATATATGTTTGTACCTTCTAATATATACCAGTTGTGACTAAGGATATGTGTTCTTTGATATTTGCAAGTTTTTATTGCTTAGAGTTTGTAGTTAATGATCTTCGACATTCTTTTTCTTTAATAGATTACATCTCTTCTTTTATTTAGCTGTTCTTGTCCCCCTCCCCACCATTTTACTTCAACATGTTCACTTTTTCATAGATTTCGTTTCCTTTTAAATCTCCATTTGTTTTCTATTATTCTTTGGCATTCTATTTCTCAAGCTATAGCCTCATATTGCTAATTTTACTAAATTGTTTACTTAAATTTGTAATTTCTATCTTTCTCTGTTTTCGCTTAATTTTTTATAGTCCCTATATTTAGTTATTATATTTTGTGTAAGTTACAAATATTTTCTTGACGTGTGACTTTGATATATTTTTATTCGTTTTCCATTTTCCTTTGGACCATGTAGTTCTTTCCGTTCTATTTTCCTGTGCCCCATCTAGTTCTCTCTTTTTCATTATTATGTGCCCTATTTAGTTCTCTATTCGCTAGATAGGTATAATTATACAGTATTTATAATTGCACGTGTATTTTCCTTTACTAGTATTTAAATTTCTCAAGATGTATATTATGTTAATCCGTTCTATAAAAGATAAAACTGCTTTTTGCCAATTGCTTGTATTTTTCGTGCAATCTTGAAGTTTAGTCAATTAATATATGCATTGAATCTACTGTGTTAATTTTGTTTTGCTTTTAATAGTAATTTCCATATATTTCTGTATCTGTTTTATGAAAAATATAACTGAAAGTTTATGTGACTCATTCTCCGTTTGACCTGCATATAAACTTTTATCTTTGTTCAAGATTTTATACATATATATTATTCAATATTGTTATTCTTTCATCCTTTCTTATCATTTCTTACCTTAATTACAACTTTCTAATTTAATTAAATTTAATTAGAGGATTATAACTAATTGCAAATGTCGCGCCTGCCATTACAGAAACGTTCACTGTTGTTTGTAGCTAATATAACGTGACTTCTCCTCACGCATCGTATCATAATGTTAAGATTACCTAACTGGAAATGACTTTGACAATGATTAAAACAACGATCGTGAGTAGAATTCATGATACTTGATTGTATCTCAACTCCTTGATCAAAAGGGCTTAGACAACTTTTTTCCTAAAACAGCACATTTGATAACTGACCATGACGCCCTAGGGCTAAAACTCAACTAAAACAAATCTAAAAAGACTAACAGCGTGCATTGAAGGAAAAGCTATTAAATGGTTGAAACTTAAATTTGTGCAGAAATCTTCTTGAGGTTAATTTTTGTTTTACCTAAAATGATTGTGTACAAGGGGAATCGGCGAAGAAACCCTTACAGATTAATAGATAATACCGCATTTTGAAATAGTGGACTAAGATGAAAATGGGTATCATTAGTACGAAATTAATTTAATAATCTGGGTCTTGGGGAAGTTTGGATAAGACAAGCTGTTGGGAACATAAACGTTTTCTTATATTTAGTCAAACACCGGCTATATCAGTTTATCCAGAATAGGCAATCAGGAATCAGAGACTCCCCAAAAACTAGATTATAAAGAAATTTGTCACAACATTTTGTCTGTAAGGTACATTTAGATTTAGTAACAGTGACAGCTTAAAAAAATCCAGTTTAAAAAGTAATAATGTCTGCTCATACTCTACATGGTAAATAAGGGAGATAGAAAATATCACTGATCACACCATGCTTGTCTTTAATTTCCAGATGTTGCATTAATTTTTTAGTTTGTTTAGAATTATTTGAAACTGATAAGTAGTTTCGGCGATGGCAACCAAATCATGCGACAGTGC